>CM057130.1:9454649-9518524 GCA_029964075.1 Patiria pectinifera
TCGGTCTCGGTCTCGAATGCCTCGGTCTCGGATATGGAGGTCGAGACTATAACACTGTTCTTCATACATGGTCTTGTAGCTAAAATTGTTTTGGAACAAATAAAAAGACAATATACATGTAGGGCCTATCTGTGCAAAATATTCTAATGTATGAATTTAAAAGGGGGGGGGGTGGCCGGGAAAAAAAGGAAACAGGCGGGGATGAAATGGTTATTTTTTTACTTTAACTCAAGTTTCTGGACAAGTCTGAAATCTACTTGTTTGTTTATAAATACATAGTCTGGCTGCCAAAAATTGTAATGGCAACTTGTAGACAACGATACACTTTTTTTGAAAAAGATGAGATTGTTTTATTGTGCTACAGAAATGGAGGACTACTTCTGAGTTTATTTTCTGGTACTTTGTGGTTACTGAATGCCTTGTTTAATTTTAATTCGTTGAAGGAGAAAAGGTGCAAGAGGTAAAAATTTTAGAAATGTCATGTAACATGTCTATCAAATCATGCATAGGCCTGCATGTATGGTTCCAGTACATTCACACCCTTGCGCACAGTGCAGTGGGAGTGGGACTACAATGTCAGGCCATTGCAGCCCCTCACCGCAACTGTCACACGGTGTACACAGCTATTGTATTCCCGGCCTCCACTCATTGTTCCTGCCTAGAACAAGGTGTGTCATTGACTGGGCCACACTCACACAAGGCCAATGTCCATATATAGGGCTGCACATGTTCAGTGGGTGTGGTGACTGACTAGTACACTACTGGCTAGACTTGTCAAGTCCCTCTGTAGCTTTGGCATTCATTCTGAAAATCACAAGCAAAATTACCGGTACAGTGCATACTTAACAAGTTGGACTAGAGTAAAATTAACTGTATTCGCTACAACTTACAAGTTGTTCTGTTTTTGATTTCCTGATTTTTGTTCGACTCGGTTTGGAACGATCTGAGCAAATTCAGGACAAAATTAGAAATTGATATATTTTATTGAGTCAAGCACTTGATCGTTGGTGGTTATCAACAAAAGTAAACATGAAAGGGTCGCTTGTTTGACCTAGAATAAGCTTTAGCCGGGTTTAGTGTAAGCAATTTACATTACGATCACACTCTAATTGGGTTGAAAGTCTCATGTCGCATCATGGTACAATGTACATGTACATATCATGCAGCCTTTTCAAGGTCTATTTCTTTTCAACGTATTTGGTTCTCCCATATGCGTTTTATTGATTTGATCGAATTGATGGAGGGTAATGCAATTTTGTGAATTGGAAACATTAGACTGGCATGTCAGTCTGTGAGATGTGTGATAGTACGATTGTACACTTTTACTGACACCCCTCAGTGTTCTTCACAACTTCCTTTCATGCAAGTTGCAGCACATGTGGCAGTTTGGTCTTAAGCACCAAAATCCCATGGAAAAAAAAGTTTGCCAAAAGAATTTAGTTAAACCATAACAAGGAGTGTTGCTGTAGCACTTGGGATCTCTTTCTTGAGTAGTGTGTAATTAAAAAAATTCAAACACTGCTCATTTTGTTTGTTTTTTGAAGATGAGCAGAACACAAAAGTTGAATTAAAATTAATGCATCCAGTTATCGATATCTTCTTCGATTTAGAACCACACCAAACTCTCAAGAGTTACATGTACGTACCGGTACATGGTGCCAAACAAAAAGCTCCTCATAATGATACATGTAAATGAGGAGTAAATTGATTCTCCTCTGTTCAAACCATTTACAGTCTTATTTAAATGAAAAGTTAGATATCCTCAACAGTCAGTACATCCATGGAGGATACCGTACATGGAGACATCAGAGATTTGGTCCCTTTAAGAATAACTGACATACCTGGTGTTCTGACGATATCTTGAGTGCATTTACTGGAAGATTGCCTTTCATAAATAAATCAATGTCTCATCAGCCAAGATATCATCACTTGCGACACGTGTGATGGCACTACTGTATCGATGAACATGTAATATAGGACAGCAGTGTTTATGTGTTGACTCAGTATGGTAGGAATCCTCATAAAAAAAAAATACTGCCAGTAATGGTTCTTGTGTGGAGCTGCCCTATGCTGTGCCAGATGCCACTGTTAGTGATATGCATATTACGGGAACTGGGTGCCCTATTGATGTAAAACCCGGGTACCCGTAAAAGAAACCCAACCACAAAACTAAAATCCCAGAAGTTGTCTGAAGGGCTTTATATCTTTATGGTGACTGCAACTTTCGCGAGCGTCATATGTCGCACGTTAAAATGCACATGTATACATGTACACCTGAAATCTGTTTTGGTTTTCCATGTACCGGTAGCCTGGTTTTCATTTTGGAAATTCCCCGCCCACAAATGGCATTCTAAACCTTTCTTTTTCTTTGTCTGAGAAGTTAGTTCATGTAGGTAATTTGTAAATTCTCTTACAAGTACGCGATTCCATAATCTGGAACTGGTTGCTGACATCAGCAGTCGGGTAGTGGAGTACCCAGTTCCGATGCACACCCCTTATTTACATGAATGTACTTGAATTGTTGGAAGTTTAAGAAGTCTTGTCATCTCTTCTTTTCTTTCTCAATTCGCATACAGTTGTCTGCCAGTAACGCCGCCAGCGCAAGAACAACATGGGTATGGTGGACCCAGAGTTCCGTGGAGCCGGCCAGAAGGAGGGGCTCAAGATCTGGCGAATTGAGAAGATGGCCGTGGCCAAGATCCCGGAGAAGGATTATGGGTATTTCTTCATGGGGGACTCCTACATCATCCTGCATGTTAGTATTGCAATTTCTTATGAAGCTCTTACGTATGTAACAGCCGAATTCTTAGGGAGCATTTCCAAACCTTGTCTTCGTCCCTGCATTCAGATTCATCTCTGGCTGAAAATCATTTGAATATTTAATGTTATAAGAACCCTGAAAATGTAATATAAATTTTGGCCTCATTTGAGAGGATTTGATGTTCCTGAACCAGAACACGGATATATATTGAGCAGAGTCTCTGAAATCAGGGACTAAAAATCTCCTGAGACTGAAACGAAAGAGGACTGGAAAATCTTTTTAAGTTCCATAGCGTACTCCGTGTGTGTGTGTGTGTGTGTGTGTCTGTAAACGTGTGTCCGTGTGCTCCATTTTGGTTAGGTTATAACTGTTTAGTGCTGTCATATGACAAGTCAGACTTCAATCTCAACCAAACTTGGTGACAATAATCTTTGAGTAGGGGGACTTCAGATGACTTGAGATATTTAAGGTCAAAGGTTATCTGGGGGTCAAATGAGGTCATTGTTGATTTTGGTTAGGTAAACTGAAAAGTGTTGTCATATGAAAAGTCAGACTTCACTCTCAAACAAATTTGGTGACAATAATCTTTTGGAGGGGGACTTCAGATAACTTGAGACATTTGAGGTCAAATGTCATTCAGGGGTCAAATGAGGTCATTGTTGATTTTGGTTAGGTACACTGAAAAGTGTGCTTACTAAAACTGACTGTATAAATACTGCCAGCATGCCAAAGGGAATTGCGCAAGTTTAACTTGCAGTATTTTTTTCGAAATGCATTTGAAACCTGGGCCCAATTTCATGTCACTGCTTACCTGCTTAATTCTGTGCTTACGGTAAGCATATTTCACGGGTTAGCGAGGAATTTTGGCTTCTGTGCATGCGTACATCCCGTAACTCGGGATTCTGTGCTTACAGGGTTACCGCAGAATTTTTCTGCTACCGCTGTTAGCACAGAAGGTTGATCGTAAGCGTGAAATGCTGCAGTTAGCGGCGCCATAAAATGTTGGGCCCTGATCTACAAAAACCCTCAATTTGATACATGTACATGTATACGGGTGGGTAGGCATACACCGCGTTATGGGGAAGTTTTTTATTGTTAGGCAAATTAGGACCGAGTCATGGGGACTTTCTGCTGTCCTCATAGCATTTTCGGTCCCCACAAATACCTTGCACAGACGAGTGTAAGTCCCCACAATTACAGAACAAGAATGTGTCATGTGTGTCTGTACATGTGTATGTATGTTGAACTTGAAATACTAAAAAAAAAATCGGATGACAACTGACACAGGATGTTATTCGTGATCTCCACCAACTCCCTGCACCATACCCTGGGGATCAAAACATTGCTTTATATGGGCATTGTGGCCTAAAACACAGTTCACGGATGCCGCGGTATCCGTTTTGTTCATAGCTGTACTGTATTGCTTCCTGTATCTGCTTTTACACCAAACAATGCCAGGATTGTTGGACTTGGGATGTGGGTGTAGCTACTACGGGAAATGCTAGGGCAGAGATTTTTGAAGGATGTCCCTAGCTGGATATGTAGGCTGAAAGTTTGGCAACAGAAGTTCCTTCAGACGTTGCGTTCGAATGAGCTTCAAATCACTGGTTTTGGATGCTCTTAAAACAGCTTAAGTACATTGATTCGCACTTACGTTGTATGCTTAGAATGTTAACTGGAAAAAAGTCTGTTCCTGCATGTAGCATTCAAGTGTACATGTACATATGTATTTCGTGCATTCATGACAGACAGGTAGTGTTCCAGTGGGGGAGTGTGGCTAAGGTTTGTGACTCATGATCAGAGGGTCAGGGGTTCGAATCCAGCTGCTTGCCATATCTTGTGCCCATACATGAACAATGTAGGTAAGCCACTTCACCCCTACTTGCCTCTTTCCATCCAGGAGTTTAAATGGGCACAGGCATTAGCTGGGGAGTAACCTGCAATGGACTGGCATCCCATCCAGGGGGAATAGAAATATTCTCAGTCATTTCATGCCAAGGAAACCGGAGATAAACCCTGGCCTGATGGGCCATATGGGCTCGTGACAGACTTTACTTTACTCATTATGAGAGATCCATGTAGGATATATATAAAGTGCAATGTAGTGTCCTGAGCACAAGGTTAAATCAGGTCAAATAAGGTCAGAGTCGGGAATGAGGAAACATGATACAGTAAATCCCCAAGGCCAATTCAGTGACTTTTCTACTTCTTACAGCAATTAACTTTTACACAGTGTAAATCTGATTGAATTGATCACAGCCCGGGTATTGGATTTCTGGCTGTTTTTAAATGCATTGTTTATGAACTTTAGTCAATTGTATCTTGCTTCCTTTCCCTTGTGGTTACCTGTTCATTGTTGCCACCTGTCCAGATTGGCCACTTTGTCAATTTTAATTGTGGACACTTATCCTTGGTGGCCACAGTATTATGGCCACAGTATGATGGCCACAGTATGATGGCCAGCATACTGTCATGTTGGCCAAAGTATGATGGCCACAGTATGATGGCCACTTCCCCATGATGGCCACATCTCTATGGCCACTCTCCATGATGACCATCTTTCAGCGGCCACTGCAATTAATTCCAGTTGCTATTGCATTGTGTATACTATCCGGTGCGCAGATTATCCTATAAACTGTGCCCATTAATTAATTTATTATTTTTTTTCGTTATTTTACCAGGGTAGCCCCATCAGTTGTCAAGGAACTGTTCTCCCTGGGGGCCCTGGATTACATGAAAACATGATATAATATCGGCAAAAGTTACATTGCCATAAAAGAACCCATGGAATTAAAACCACACAAAATTAAAACCATAGATTAAAACAGATGGTGTATAGATAAAAAGATTTAAAATGGAACATTAATCCCGAATTAAAAAATTACTTTATCTTGTTAAATATGAGGGAGTGAATTATCGATTGTCCATGGTCCATAAAAAGGTCTTAAAATACAAACCATATAAAACCAGCACCACTCACCTGTAAATTTAATGCGATTTAAAATCAGTTAAAATAAAACAAATCAGTAGGCCACCCTTATATTCTTATTTTGCATTTTCACACTCTCAATAAGTAATCTTAGTTCTTACCCAGACAGGGCATTATTGTCAAAGATTACTTATGGCATGCAGATTCCAAATTCAGTGATACGAACAGCTTACATTTTCATCGCTGCACTTTAGCGCAGCTGCTTGCACGGCCCAGTAATTAGATTAGTGTTGTAAGTCGTTACAGAATCGCGCTAAGTCTCAGCTGGCTTGCAGGCAAAAACTAATCTATGCATTGAAAGAAGAAAAAGTACAAGTTCATGTATGCAAAGAGAAGCCGATCCCCGTATGACTCTCAGAAATCAAGACCTGGTGGTGACCAAGTCTATGCATAATTTATTTCTGTTACCTTGTTAGTCACCTTTAACCTCGCTTGTCACCTTTAACTCTACGTCCTTCACAAGCACAAAAACCAGTGACACCTCTTGGAGAATTCAGAGTTAAAGGTACCGTACACTACTACTAATAACGGGTATGGTATACAAAATTAGCATTTGCTGTAATTTTCAGATGTAAATGGATTTGGGGTTAGCATTTTGTAGCAAATGTTGTCACATTGGCCTGTTTAATTAAAGTTTTGTGTTCATGGATGCCGGAAGCCTCCCCCCCCAAAAAAAGCTGTTCTTGTAGTCTGGTTCCTTACCCTACTTTAGACGAAAAGGGGCAACTTATTTTTTTATAGGGAATTGTCAGGTTGGGGAACCAGACTAGCTGGCTTGTACCCGTTCACGGATGTGTAACAGATTGCAAACAAAATGTGGACTTAAACTAAATTTGGTAAATTGGGGGCCGTATTTGAAAAAAAAAGTCAGTTTTTTTTCCCAACGATGGAAACTTTCAGAAATTTATATATAAATTGCACTTTTCTTGAAAATGACAGCACACCAAGGTGCCATGATTACACAGGATGTTTGAGACTATTGTTCACTTACAGTCAAGTACAATCGTGTATTTCATTTGGTATAGTTTGGTTTTTTTAATGTTTGCGAAATTGTACATTTCCTAAAAGTTTGACCATGCACACCATGTTCAAATCAGACTGAGCTACAGGGCACTTCGTTTTTAGGAAACTAGGAGTAAACAATGTGTATAAAACATGATTTTCATTTTGATTTTCCTCAAATACTTTGACAAATACCGGTAGTTAAAAGGTACGTGAAGCAATTAAGCATTGACTGAAGATTTATCTTAAAAAGACTTTGAAAAAGCGGTTAAGTGTCAGACCAACTAATCTCACTCTCTGTATGTTAGCTCAGACCCTTCTGAATTCAACAATATTCATTAAAAAATAATGGGCATGGTGTACAATTTGCTAACCTTCTGAATTCAACAATATTCATTAAAAAATAATGGGCATGGTGTACATTTTGCTCAATCCACTAGAGTCGCTGTAAAATCCAACAGTAATTATCGAATTCTGCAGTTGTGGGCTGTAGTACTTTATGAAGAAAGGTCAATGGACGGAGAAGCCAGCTTTTTTGTGTTCATGAATTCGTACTTTGTAAGTTAACCTTTATAATGTACTTCCCGTCTACGTGCAGATCGTGCCCCGTAGGGTACATTTTGGTCGGCAACTTTCACCCATGAATGATGAAGTTCTGGTTGACCTGCACTCATGACCTTTACCTGCACTTCCTTTAAATTCACGGGTCACCTGCATCAGGGATTGACAGGGGATACGTAGAGGTCAAGGGTGAACTCTCAATAGTTTGTATAAAAATGGCCATAAATTTTCTTACTTTGAGTTGGCATATATACATTGTACATACATACTTGCGTGTATTTCCTATTTAATATGATCAGAGATGAAACTTTTTCCGATTTTAATCGGAAATATGGTACGTGTACATTTAACCTAGGAGCTCAGGGCTCAAAATACCCTTGTAAGTGTGTTTGGGTGATTTTAGAGGTTTCTCCTTACCCAAATAGTTCAGCGGTCTTGTTTCTTTCTACATGTACATGTGTGCATGGTGGTGTGTATAATTTACGGGTAGTATGGAACCGGGCACCCTATTGAAGTATAACACGAGTAAAAGAAACCCAACCCCAAAATTCAAATCCCGGAAGTTATCTAAAGAGCTTTAAATAGCTTTACGGTGTAAACTGCAACATTCGTGAACATCATCCGTCGTTTATGCTACTCTGCATCGGGAGTCCTGTTTATTACGTCACGATTTACTGTGTTTTGTTTGCTGCCCGGCGGACCGCTTACTTTTACACAAATCGAATTGGTCAGAACAAACGAAAACCAAAAAAACAAAGTAACCTTTGTACTCATTTCATGACAGAAAAAATAGTCGTTTTTATTTCATCACACCTTAGGCTACATATACCCAAAAAAATGACGGAAATATCTTCGAGCATTGCACAACCTCTTTAAAATACACATAAACGCAAAATCAGTTATAATTATCAATGTAGCCTGGTTTTCATTTTGAAAATGCCCCACAAATGGCATTCAGCACATTTTTTTTTCACTGTTTGAGATGTTTCTAAGTAAGTAGTAAAGTTCATAAATAATTCAGTCATTTTCAATGGGAGCTTAGGGGATTTCATAATCTGAAACCGGTTCCTGACAGCTGTCGGGTACCCGGCTTGCAAACAATTAATACTGAGTATTGATGTTAATAATTCACAATCTTTAATTCTACTAAATTGCTTCAATATACAGGTAACATGATATTTACTATTTGTAAGAAAAAAATGGCTTCGTAACGCTGTTCTCATTTGCAATTTAAGCCTCTTCAGCAGGTCAAAAGTTTAGTTTGTTCTGCTCTAAACAGTGTCCGAAATTAGAAGGCTTAAATCTTGCTCATTGGGATTTTTCTGATACATGTATGTCTTGGAAATTCCTTTCGATTCAATTTCTTTAGCCACTAGTTCTGTGATACAGGAAAGTTTTACTTAAAATTGAAGCCCTGGGTTTTCCATACTAATATCTTCATATATTTAATATGTACATGTACCATGTTATCTAAACACTTGCATCAAGCATAGAGCAAGGAACAGATTTTCCCGTGTGTGCAGTACACTGTATGTGAGTTGGACCTACAGTACATGTATGTATGTACATGTATCAATACAATGTACAGTACACGTAGCTGAAAAGGCATGTACCGGTACATTTGTATTACACATTCAGTGCTATCTGTAATAACACACTCGGTGAAACATACTGAATTTTTGCCATATAATTTCTAAAGCTACTCTTTAGAGTTTAGGAAGAGACTGTTTATTTTTCAAATTCCAGAGAGGCTGTCCATTGAAGAGTCTTATGTTTGTCTGCCCCTCACAATCTTGTGTCATGACAGTTTTGTTGCTTATCCAATATCCATAAATACATATTGTCCAACTCCTTTTCGTGGATTCGTGTTTCATTAGGTATTGGCCTGTGAATGTGTGTGGGAAAATGTTATTCACTGGGTAATTCAAGGTCTTCGGGTGCGTTTACATACAATGAATGACAGTGTATCAATTCACAGTGCGGGCCGAGTGGTACACGCTACACTGCACATCAGACAATAGTCATGGAAATTCCTTTTCCAATCCTGAAAACAGATCAAGCGTGCTGGGCTTGATCTCGACAACTATGTTGTTGCATTATAAAATGTAGCCATTATGAGCATTACATCCTCCACAGGTATTGAATGGTGTGCTATTAAATGTACGGGAGGCAGGATTTTTATAAAGGAGGTTTATAGATTGTTTTTTGATAGAGAAAATGTTGGAGTAACTTTGGTCTGGGGAAAACTGATCGCTTTTTTATCGATTCAAGATTGGACAGGGTAAAAAAAATGATTGAGGTGGGAATGAAATGCGCTACTTTTAGGATACTCTACTGATGTTCTACCAACGATCAGTGCTTTATTCCAAAAGTCATTAGTTCAAATCCTGCTTTAAATTGTATTTTTGTTCAAAATTTTTATTTTTAAGGAGGGGCCTTAAAAAATAAAAATTCAAATCATATAAATTGATAGAGCGTGCAAATCTCGTCAGTTGACAGTCACTTTTCAAGTGAACGTCTTGGTACCAAACACTGACTAGGCTAGTCACAGACTCCATGTTAGAATTTACCCAATTGTTATCTGCCTGATCAATTAAACAGAAGTTGAGGTCAAAATTTATAGTCATCCTTTTTCAATAATTTTCAAAATGTTGTAAATTGTACAAACTGATACAGAACCTTAATATAGACCTTGACTGGATAAGCCTATAGTCGGCACACAAAATAAATGAAAAACAAAATAGGATGTCACACGCATTTTAGATCCTATGTACATACGTGGTGCCTGGATGCCGTAAAATCATATAGGCTTTTGAGGTCAATTTGCATGTTCTCTTTCTTAAAAACAAGCAAATGGTATCCAATTGTGATTGTTTTATCTGAATTCCCTTTTGTGCTGCAGACAAGGTCTTCAGGCAGCGGCTTTGTATGGAACATCCATTTCTGGCTCGGAAAAGAAACATCTCAGGTACAGTGCAAACACCCCAAAAAAGCAATTTAAAAGATTTCCGCAATTTTTTATTATTCTTACTTAAATTCCAAAAGCATATATAATCACGTGATGTTTCATGGATTTCTCGTGATATTCATACATTTTGTATGAATAAGTGCAGTAAGTATTTACAAGTAACTTGCACTCATAAACATTCTTTATTTGTAAAAGCACTATAATTCACAAGCAAAATGGAAAGCAAGGAAGCATTCACGTAAGGAATTGCACACATCAGAGAAATGAATTACGACTAGGCAAATATGGGAAGTCTATCTTGAATTGCTTGAACAGTGGTCAGATTTTCTTGATTGTGTGTAGGATGAGGCGGGTGTGGCAGCATACAAGACCACAGAGTTGGATGACCATCTGGGCGGGTCCCCCACCCAGCATCGGGAGGTGCAAGAATCCGAGTCCAAACTCTTCTCGTCTTACTTCAAGCAGATCATGTAAGCATAGTAAGGTTTTTGTGGATTTGTTTTTATAGTTTTTATAATTACACATTCTTCATAGTTAAACCTAGTCCGAAAATGTGGGACTCTCAATACTGTGTACGAGAGTCGCAAAACTTAAGGTATTGAAAACATGCAATACAAGAAAATTGACTGGCACATGAAATGACAAGTCAACAACCCTTCAGTACTGCATCAATCAACTGTGCCAAAGAAGCATCTGGCATGTCAGAAACCAGTCGCTATTTCTACACATTTCTCCATAGTCAGCCACCAGACTAATGACAACGAATGAAGAGGTCAGTCTTTTCAAACAGTTGGGCCATGGTTGGACATGTACCAGTCTATCCTTTAGCCTCATTTTGAAATCACTTGACTTCCGTCTCATGTGCAAAATAATGAAGAAAAGTCTCCTTTAAAAATTGGATTTAGTCTTCAAACTTGGTTGGTGAAATGCTGAGGACCTTTTCTTTGCCCAGTGAAAATTTTGGAGAATTTTGCTGGCTAAAGAGTAAGTTGGTTTGATTTTGTTTTGCATGTTTTTGAGCACTTAAGTCCCCAGTCTGAGTTAAACCCTAACTGTTCCGAATCCAATGCTGTCCAAAAAAAGGGCCGTATTCTGTAGGATTTTGTTGATCAGAGCAGGAGCAACAGATCTTTTGCCCTAACTGTTGGATACAGCAGGCTGCCTAGTAATTATCTAAAGAAAAAAACATTTAAAGAGATATCAGCTGGAGTCTCGAATCCTGCATTAGCCAGAAATCATTGTAAGCTACTTGTCAGATTTTAGCAGTCCATGAAACACATTATTTCCTCATAAAACATTGACAGAATGTTGCCTTTTGGGGGGAAGTTGGAGAAAAAACCCTGCCAAATCTAAGGAAAACTTAACAGTATCAAGTAGGTACTGGAAACAGAAGCCTCACAGCATCCTGAGTAGGTTTCTAATGCACATCACAGAGGTAAAAGTGAGGCAAGCACCACCGTGCCAACAGACAGATCTCAAAGGGACCATTGCTTATCTTTTGTATCAGGGATTCTTGTCATTTTTTCTTCTTCTTTTCTTTTTAGCTACCAGAAGGGTGGCATTGCCTCCGGCTTCAGACATGTGGAGAGGAACAAGCATGACCCCAAACTGTCAAAGGTCAAAGGCAAGCGCAACGTCAGGGTCATCCCGGTAAGTTGTCACGCTCTGCGTATCATCACCTACGGTACCGGCACATTGTACCTTGTGTGCAGGGTCTTATTGAGCTGTGTTGTACAAAGCAGTGGGGGTTGAAAATATTCAAAAGTCTTTCAAAATGATAAAAGGTGATGTTCCTCGGAACACGAGACGATGGATTTCGCGGACTCCATCAGATCGTCATACGTGAACTTTTTACAGTATGTGGTATGATCGATTCTCAACCGATAAGATGTCACAATCTACTACTATGCTATAACAATATCAAAATTTGGGTACCTTGTTTGTTTGGGTTTTCTAGGTTGACATGACATGGGATTCCTTCAACAACGGCGATGTGTTTATCCTGGAGCTGAACCAGAAGATCTACGTGTGGTGTGGGTCCAAGGCTAACCGGCAGGAGAAATTGAAGGTAGGGTAAGGGTGGGTGGGACATACCCCTAAGCTATAAGAGTGAGGCGTGGCTGTAAGGTTCAGGAAACAGAAAAGTTAAAACATTTTTTTTATCCAGTTCACGTCGGATGATGTGTATACACCCAAAGGTTTTGCGGTATTCGGAACTGATGATGGATAAACACGCAACGAGTGAGGCCAGAAATATCTGTCAGAGACCCGCTCGCAGCGAGCTCGGCCGGAATATTAAAGACAAGGGGCCATGCATTGGTCCTTGACAATGCACCTTTGTGACCTATTTAACCTTACTTTCAATTATTGTTTTGCAATTTTCAAGGATGTATTGGTGCCTTTTTTGTTTTATGCAAATTCAAATTTCCATATTCATGAGTTAAAGTATGATGTCATTTCAGGCATAAACCTCAATGTTACAGCTGTTTCAGCATCAATAGTTGCCAGAAGTATGGTTGTTTTGCTGTCTTAAATTGTCTTTTTCTTGGCAATCCATTGTTGTGTCAGTACCTGGCAGTAGGCCAGTGAGCAGACTTTTCTCACAAATGATTTCAGTGAGCAAATTTTTGGGTTCACAATTTCAACAGGAAACTCCTAAACTGAATGGTATCTTCCTTAAATGAAATCACAGCAACAGCGCCCTCAGTTGTCCGGAAAATTTTTAAAAGTTTAAAGAAGTGCACCTTTCAATAAAATTTACCAAAAAGGGACGTCAAATAGTTTTCGTACATTTAAGAGGTGTAGAAAGTTGCATAAAATGTGTTCGTAAGAAAAATTCGTGTCATGGACCCTGTTATGAAGAGGAGCTAAAAATTTCATGAGTGTTGTCTGTTGCACGTTAAAATGCACATAAATGTGAAATCTGTTTTGATTTTGAATGTAGCCTGGTTTTCATTTTGAAAGTTCCCACAAATGGTATTCAAAAACTTTCTTACTCATTGTCTGAGAAGTAACTAAGTAATTTGTAAATTTGGTTACGGGTACTCGATCCCATAATCTGGAACCGGTTCCTGACATCAGTGGTTGGGTACCTGGGTTCTAATGCACACCCCTATTTGTTTCCTTTTTTGTTCTGAAGGGCGGGCAGTATGCCAAGATGGCCAGGGATGACATGTACAGTGGCAAGGCCCACATCGTGTACCTCGAGGAAGGTGAAACACTGCCCGAGGACATCACTAAGGCCTTGGGATCTCCCCCGAAAACCTTCAAGGACTCACCGGAGGAAGACGAAACCTTTTCCAGGAAAAATGTCTCCAACACCAAGCTGTACCAGTAAGAGCGCTTAATTTGGCCAGTTGTCCAAGATGTGATTTCTCATTTTGTCCAAGATTTTGTTGATCCTAGTTGCTTTATACAAGGAAGCTCTCCGAATACTTCAAAATCCTCCACTATAGACCCTTCGCTTTGACGTCACATGATTCTTGGTAACGCATACGGTCAGCCATCTTGGATTACACACAGTGTAAACGCGTTAGCAAGTAAGTGTACGATGGCTACGGATGCTACGCGATCATCATGTAACAAAAACCCAGATAAGAATTCCTAAGCCCGTTAAGACCAGATTCTCCAATTGTTAACCAGCTTTGACCCCTACTCAATAAATGGAATGAAGACTTTGAGTTCGTATCCTAGTATCATCCATTTCCTTGTTTACACACCTACCCCTAGAACTATGGGGCTCCACGAAGCGGAGAGCCCCATAGATGGAATGCCAACAGTTGCCATGTACTACTACCACACAAATTCAAGACAGAAACGAATGTATTTGCATAATGTGCTCAAAAACCGTTGTACATTTTGCCCCCAACTTTTTTGCCCCGACATGCTCAAATTCGTTGTGCTGAACAAAAAAATGGGTCAAAGTGGTCCCAATTTGGCACAAAAAGAGAAATGAAAACAACATTGGACATCCAATTCGACGTGATCGCATGCAATAGCATGTACGATCGTGAAGGAATGCATGCGTGTTTGTAATCCAAGATGGCCAAAAAACAAATTGGTGATGTCATCAAAGATCACCCTATACAGTAAACTTGCATCTTTTCCTCCAACTTTTTATTTTCGCGCGCATCAAGCGTTTTAAACATTGCCTGTCTGTTCCTGTGTCTGCCAGTCCGTGATACAATTTACCACGGTTTCCTTTTAATTTTTGTATGTTAATATTTCTCTCTCCCAGTGTTACTGATGAGTCGGGTGCTCTGGTTGTCACGGAGAAAGCAGTTTGCCCTCTGACCCAGGACCTGCTGGACTCCAATGTAAGTCTGCCCTTGAAACCTGTCGATTTTTCCTGACATCCTCCACCTCTGTTTTTCAATTCGCTCTGAACGTGTTCCATTAACCCTAACCTTCCCAAATCCTCCAAAATCCCCTTTACAAAATGGGGGATTTTGCAGGATTGAGGTTAGATGGCAAAAGTGTGTTGCTGATTTCGGAGTACGCACTGTGTCAAGGTCTTGGGCCAGACCTTGTGTTGTTTATGCTCAGCCGTGCATAAAGTTAGGCCTATATTATACTTGAAGTCCTCTGAACTGCTTCAAGATGTCACTGGCTCTGCCTCAACATATTGACAGTGATTGCTGGAGGATTTTGCAGGATTGAGGCAGTGGTCACCCTCGAAGGACCACATTCAAATAAAAACGGAGGATTTTTCAGGATTGAGGCTGTATGCAATTTTTACAAGGAGGCGGTTTTAGGATTTTGCAGGATTGAGTTTACATCCTAGCAAAAATGCCTAGGGAGTTAAGAGTTAAATTGTAAAAAGTAAAATGGGACTTAAAATTCCATAATTCTATGAATTTGTTTTCAAATAAGAAAAAATTCTCTGTGCATCCAAAAGTTATGTTCTATTCTTTTGGAGATGACAATACCCTAAGGCACTGTGACATTAAACCCTCGCTATTATTGAACGTTCAGCAACTTCAACATTTCAGCATGTTCCTCTCCATGTGCTTTCATAACAATCACCAGAGCTTTGTTTAAAGCCATGTTCACATTGGAGTCTTTTGGGGGTAAAAGTAACTTAACGTAGGCTGTTGTCAACTTTAACCAAATTAAGTCCAGTGCAGACAGCTAGTAAACCTCAAAAAATTTGAAAAGTTGACTGTCGATTGTAAGTTCCACGGTCCGCTGCAGTGAGTTTTGCAGGTCCACCGGGTGACTTTCTGTGGGCTGGAATGAATCCAATTGCAGACGTACAGTAGAATAATCACAATGAAATGGTAACAATCACATGCGTTAACTTTTTACAAATTTAAGTGAACAAGGCTAGAGTTCATTTGTTTTTATTGTTGAATCACCTTATTTTATGTGCTTGCTTCCAATAGGACTGCTACATCATTGATCAAGGCAGCGCCGGCATTTACGTGTGGAAGGGCAAATCAGCCACTCAACAGGAGAAAGTCAGGGCCATGAAGAATGCCGAGGTGAAGTATTGCCACGGCGACGGCTGCCCCGGTGACCGTCGCTGTGGGCAGTCCGTGGATTGTGGTTGGCTTCTTCATTGCACTGAGGCAGTCTTGTGGGGTCAGGGGTCATAAAGGAAGGGAACATAATCTAGAAGAATTCAAATTCAAATTTTAAGAATGATAACATTTTTTCAGACAATTTTTATTTCATTCAGTATTGCACACTAAAAAGTCTAACCAAAATACTTTCATTCCCATTGGCTGATGGACATACAGATTAGCAACTGCTTTGGAATGCTTGTATTCTGATTGGCTGTTGGATATGCAAAGTAGTCACCAATTTGACCTCTGACCCATCAGGCCTGTCCATTTCCCTATGAGGGTTTGGAAGGTTATTGCCAGTTTTTGTTGGCATTGTTGTTGTGGTATCACCTGTATTCCCCACTGTCACTTGTCCCTTTTCTGCCACTGAAACTTGCACAGGGCCCCTAGTATCCTCCCCAGGGTACCCACTTTGAATACTATCTTTTCCTTTACTGCAGATTGCCTTTCTTTAATACTAACACTAACCTGTAACACTAACAGAACACACAGTTACACTTATGCTAACAAATTACACAGTTTTTCAGTTGTGATTTACTTCACATTACTAACAATCAAGAAAAACTCCCAACACTTTTTAATATGACAACTACCACAATGTGAATTGAGGTATTCATTTTGTGTTGCGTATTGTTGTATGCACACTTGTTCCACCATGTCGTCATTTTCATCACTTTTCATTTCCTGTTCCAGAAAACATTCTTTCTTTGATGGAATCGTATTAAATGTGCTGGTAGCCACAGCCTGTTATCTTGTTCTGAAACAGAAATGTTTTTTTGAAGAATTGCACATTCGGCTATGAAACAATAAATGTAACGCAGAAGTCAAAACAAATCCGTCAATCCCACTTTACATGTATTCCTCTCCCCTTCTTTCCCCGCCTCCCAAATAGACACCTGGTTATCTTGCCACTTGGGTACAAACTATGCGCTCAATATATTTTCCCCGTAGCATTGAACGATGCAAGTTGAAACCCCCCCCCCCCCATGCACCTTCCTTTAGTGTGAATATTATGAAATCATGCTCAATAGATACACTGAAGTTCAGTGTTGAGTTGGTCGGTAATCAATCTTGTAGATTGTATACAGTTTACCATGGAAGCTTCTCCCCGGCTCTTACTGAGTGCGTTCGATTACTTCCCCCAGCTTACTCGCGCCTGCTCCTCGCGTGATGACAGACATGCACAGTGGAAATAAATAAACGAACGGTTTTTGGTAAAGCTTCGTGCAAGAGCTGGAAAGTTGAACTTTGACATGACACTGAGGCTGCACCCGAATCAACTGTCTAGAGCTAGGTCTGGGTCTGCGTCCGTTGGAAATACGCGGGGACGCGCTGACAATAGACGTAGCTGTAGCTCTGGAAGCACACGGCCTGAGGCGCTCGCCGGAGATCACGTTGGCAGCCATATTTATTGCATGGCCTTATGGGATATTTACCCAACTAACAGGCTCATCAGGTCGGTTACTTGGGCCAGGCTCGAGTAAGCGTGAGAAGTCACGTGAGAGGTAAATCAAACGCTGTCGCGCTTGCACGAGTAAGCGCGGGGGAAGTAATCGAACGCACTCATAATTGGACTTGACAGCGCCCTCTATCGTTCCTGCACATAGCCTAAACAGTGTATCATGAATCTGGACAAAAATGCGATAGATTTTGTAAATCCCACTTTTCCCCTCCTATTCTCTGGTTTGCTTATATTTGGTGTTTCATTTCTGCACATACAATCAAATGATTTTTGATGGTGATTTTATGGGATTTGAGGTTTTTCGTGATTGAGAGTACAGCATGGGAGAAGTTGGTAGATACACCATGTGAAGGGTTTGATCGCGAAACGAGAACTTTCTGAGAAGAACCAAAGGTGTTGACATGATGTTTCAGGCAAAATGCTTTTACACCGTTATTATGAGAGCCACCACTGAAAACCATTATTTTCTAATTTAGAGGCAATCGACTCACATGGCGTTGCTTCAATCTTCTCCCAAGAAGGCATGAAATTTCTTCTATCGTTTTTCTTAATCTTCTGCAGTTCTTCGTTTTGCAAAGTTAAATTTGCATACCCTGAACTCTTCAAGAAATTGATGTTTTACTCCCAACAACTTATCAATGTTTTGTTTAAATGAAAAAAAAACCCACAACTTTGTTCCCATCTTGGGCTTCTTCAACCCTCTGAAAAAGGGGCTTTCAATTTGCGCACTAATAAACCCACCCTGCGAGAGCCAAAATATTGTCTGGCAGCCAATAATTTGAATTTTATGAAGAAATACTTCAATAACTAAACGTCGGTGGATTTTTTGGGTTATATGTCTCATTCAATAGTGAATAACTTAAATATTGCTTGGAAAATAGAAATTTGAAAAAAATATCAATTTTCGAGGTGCAACTTGAAAATAGCATGGGGAACGCATCTTTAAAAGGCATTCTTTTTAGACACTTTTCTTTGAACACCATTTTATTTTGTCATTCATTGCCTTTTCACCCACATGTAGCTCCTTATCATACTTGTAGTCAGTTTTATTATATGTTTGTGTTAACAATTTTCATTAGTCATTTCTCCCATATTTTTTCATGCTCACATAGGATAGAGTACTTTATTCATGTAGTTTTGTTGTAACAATCATTTGCCTTTAACAAAGATCCTTATTGGATCGCACTTGTTACGCCCTCTAACTTTTTTTTATGATTCATGTAGTTTTGTTCTAACATTGTCACTGTGTGCATGTTTTCATTTTGTTTCTCAACAGAGAGTTGAATAACTCATCCTCATCCATTTTATATTTCATTGTGTTGCATCTGTTTTTGTGTTTCATATTTGATGTAATCAACATGATATAATTAATATTCATTTACAGAGTGAGTCAAAAAAAAAATGACAGAATTAGAAACAAAATTTGAAAATTTAAAGGGGGGGGGTGTGGGGTACTCATAATGCCCACCTTGAAAAAATTGTGTCCACATTTCATAAACGAATGAAACTTCCCACAGACGTTTAGATTCATGAGAAAAAAAAGTCCAGATGTGGAGCCATCGCCAATTTGCTCTTTTAGGGGCGTGGCAGCCATATTAAAAAAAGGGGGCGGGCGGGGTAGTCATCATGGTGGGCACAATTTATTAGTATTTTGTCACACATCGGCTGGACTATTAAACAAGCAAAAAGAATACTAACAATGAAATGAAAACGATTAAATGAAACAAAATGCAGACCCGAAACATGTACATGTACAATGAAGAAATATTGAACAAATGAAGAAGTATTGAACTAAAAACAACCGTAATTGATAAATTAACACTGATAAAAAATAATTACTCTGAACGGTGGAAACAATAATAGTGCACTTTTGTATACAGATGCAATCATCATTACTAATACATATACATATATCAGCCACGGTCACTTTCCCAACTGACACCTGGGACTTAAAGAGTTTCATTAACAGACCTCAGTGGACTAGATTTAATTCCGTTCATTGCTAATCAATTTCAGTGACAGATTTGGAGTGGGAATGATCAGATCTTGTGATTTTTTGCAGTGGAGAAAAAAATGAGAAATACATAATTGGCCAATCACGGATGTAACATCACCAAAAATGCTCCTTTTGAACAAAGGTTCATTGTAGTTAGTTTTTCTACAAAGTGCCATTTTTGCTTCGGGTTTTGTGTGAATTTAAACTGAAATTTTTGCTGCCTTTTCCAAAAATGTTTGTAAAAACGGCTCAAAAGAATAGATTATGCATTGGATTGCTGCGTTGATAATGCCATGGTTGCAGTGATTTTCAATGAACTGATTTCATCACAAAGCAATATGTTTGTAGATCAGTTCATGGCTATTTAACCAGTTCGCGCCGGATGACGTGTATACACTCAAGGGTTTTGCAGTATTCGGAACAGATGACGGATAAATAAGCAGGGAGCGAGGCCGGAAATATCTGTCTGCGACCCACTCGCAGCGAGTGAGGTCGGAAATATGAGTGTGCTCCCAAGGGTGATGGCTCCAACCCGCTTGGCTTGAGGTCGAGTGAAAAGTAATCCCGCGCCTCGTTCCGTTCTTGTCAAAATAACCCTGGCGCGAACTGGTTAAGAATAAAACAAAATTGATGTAAACCTTTCAAGAATATTTTTTTTTCCTCAAATGGAAGATTTTTTTTTCCAACAGTGATTTGCCATAATTTTCCCCTTGCAAACCACAAGATCTTTTCGTTCCCATGGAGACAGATTTGGAAGGTGATACAGTAATCACATTGACAACAAACTGATAATACCCTGTTATTTGCCTCCTTTTATGATTTACGACTTAGCTCATTTTATAGGTTTGACAAACTAAGATAGTAGTGTATTTTAGTAAGAGCCGTCAAAAGATTGCACGCAAGAATATACTTTTCAGACTCTTGATTCCAGTTACAGGTTGCACTCCATTTGTAAATGTGATTAACATGTATATCATGAAAGTTATTTTGAAGCACCATCATCTTAATTCGCGCTGACCCTTCCAGATCCTTCAAAGTCCACCAAAAAAGATTTTGGAAGTTTTTAGAATTGAGAAAGTTACTACCCAGGCACTATTACTGTACATGTACATGGGCACTACATACATGTAGGTGTTGATGTCTCTACAAAGTTTGAAGTCCCAAGAATGTGCCATTGAGTTTCTGCACTTTGGTGGAATTTGTAGGATTTGGGGTGGTAGCGAGCTTAATGTAAAATGGAGTAAGGGTTCATTTTACAGAGTGAATTAATCCTGATAAACATCAATATTGAATTTTCAAGATGAAAATGTACATATGGGTCATTCTCCAAACCGGGGTCCACTTTCGTTTCTTGTCCCTGTTACGTCTGACATCGACGCGATCTGACATCTAGCATGATTTTATAATTCTGGATGAACTCCTTAATGTATTCTTCCTCATTATGTGAAGCAGACGGCCTACACAATAAATAACACAATTAGTCTGAAGTCATTTTTAATGAGACTTGAATGGTAAATTACAAAGTTTAGTTACAGGGACTGGATAAACGTCAAATACTTTGGTACCTAGCATGACCCATATACAATATATTTTTGGACCAAAAAAAATGCCAAAAAAACACCCAAAGCTTTGAAATTCCAGTAGTATTGAATTTGTTTTGTACGAGGATTGACTGCATAACATACAATTAATACCCCTGCAAAATGTTTGTACAGTTATCAGTGTCCTAAATGTTAGCCGTTCACAAACAGAAATGATGAACCAATTTATGTACATGACATTTAAATGGAGTGACAGACAGGCGATGTGGAAGGTTGAATGTGGTCATGGCATTAATGTGCATGCAGCGTGCGTCCAGACAGCTGCCGTTATTCGATACTCAATTAAAGAGATTGAGAACCAGACACTACCGAGCACCGAATTTAGTATCGCTGCTAAGATGCTGTGCTGTGCGGTTTGCTTGTCTGCATTTTTTCATTAGCATCCCAGCTCACGAGCAAATTCAAGGTGTATCTTGCGACATCGTTGATTGTACAATTTTTGGAATGAAAAGAGTTAAAAGATGAATGTTTGTGAATTCTGTTTTAGCAAACTTACAATTCTGTTTGCATCTGTTAAGAAATTTGAGAGTGGTTAAAACTGCTGACAGACTGCGAATGTTTCAAAGAAATTGCCTGCACATTGCCTTTCCGATTCCAGTTAAATGTCATAAAACTGCATCAGGCTGTTGTGAATGTTAAAAAAATGTAAAATGTATCTTGGGAACTAACATTTTGACATTTAAGCTATTTATATCCAAATCATGACTGTATTTTGTTTTATTTTGTGACACAGTAGCTTAAAATACTGTAGTGATATTTTAAAATTGCTTAATCACAAAGTGTGATTGTATGTGTAAAAATCATTCTGATGCTGTACAAATGTACATTGTACGCTAGGTTCAATTTTACAGTACACAGTGCTAGTAAACTGCCCAATGCTATACTCGTGATACCAACACATATTTTATAAATGGTTATAAAAACGGGACAGAGCCACACTCTTTCCAACAAAAATTGTTCATAAGCAATGGTTCATAAGTACAGTACTGTCAGTTAATATCATAACTAGTAAAGGTTGCTTCCAGTCTTTCAGAAAAGGTAAAGCAAATGTCGTGGGAAAAACTCATGAATATAATTAGGCATAATGTGCCAAACCATCAGTACATGGCAATGGCGTGTGGTACAGTATAGTACGGGCCAGTAGAAATCTGGCAGTTTTGCGCAACTGTGTACTGCAATTTAATGGTGTAGTAATAATGCTTATTTGACCAACTTTATACGTTTAATGCAAAGTGCTCCTCAATTCAGATTGATATGTTGTGTTATCTTGCATTGTTGTAGTCAAGTCAAGTACTTTTTAAGAGCACAAGAACTCGCTGAAACTTGCATTAGTGTTTTACAAGCATATTGGAACAATTGCCCCAATTACATGTACATATGCACAAGCTTTTTCAAAATGTGCTAGTACAAGTATACAAAATAGTACTTGACTACAAGATCTGCAACTCTGTTAATGAAATATTTTCAAATGAACCACAGAGGGAAACTCAATAGGTGAACTATGACCATTTTTGAAAAGTTGAACAAAGAAATTGACTGGAGCGGGGTTTGAGCCTGCGACCTCCGGATTACGCGTTCTAGTACTCTCAGTTGGTAGAGCACCGGAACGGTAATCCGGAGGTCACTGGTTCAAACCCCACACCAGTCAATATTTTTGTTCAATTTTTCAAAAAAATAATGTATTTTGAAAATGTTATTATTTAAGGATTTTTTTTCTTGGCTTAGTATCAGTGTTGCACAAGTTTGACGCCATTGTCCTGTGGTGAAAGGTTTATTTTCTGTTTTGGATTGATTTTGCGGTGTTATTTCTTTCTGATTTTGCAGCAGTGTTTTCTTGTGGTTGTCGAGTGTTTTTGCAATTTTTTTCTAAGTTTCTTTTCCACGGAATACAGGGGTTCATAAAAGCCAAGCAATACCCCAAGGGTACCATGATCACTGCCGTCAACGACGGCGGGGAGCCGACCGCCTTCAAGTACATCTTCAAGAACTGGCGGGATAAGAACGCATCCAAGGTCGGAGAGGTCAAATCGCCCAGAGGCAACATTGGTAAGTTGTGGAGGGCTGGTGGGAGGCGTTCACGCCGTATGCTGTAGGCTGACTGTTCCAAGCCGGTTTGATTTAGCTGTTAACCCTAACTCTCTAGGCCTTTTTGCTAGAATGTAGCCTCAATCCCGCAAAATCTTCCATTGTTTCTTGAATATGGTCCATGGAGGGGTGACCACTGCCTGAATTTTGCAAAATCCTGCGGCAGTGACTGTCAGTATATTGAGGCTTGGCCAGTGACATCCTGGAGCAGTACAGAGGATTTCAAGCATAATCTAGGCCACTACTTATGCATGGCTGAGCAAAAACAATACAAGGTCTGGCCCAAGACCTTGACAAAGTGCATCCTACGAAATCAGTATTGCAGTTTTGCCATGTAACCTCAATCCTCCAAAATCGAGATGCAAAAAATCAGGCCAACTTGACTAAGCTGGTCAGTCACTGTAGGCTGACTTGTTTAAACCAAGCCAAACCAGTTCATACCGGTTTAATCTGGATATGCTAATTTTGAATGGAATGATTAAGCAAGGACAGAAGCAGAACAATCAGGTCCCCATCCCACCAATTTTCCATAAAACAAAATATTACTTATATTTTCAGGTATTTTTCTGACTGCTTGGTTTTCTTTTTGTGCTCTAATTAACAATTTAGCCAAGATTGACTACAAGAAATTTGACGCCACCACCCTGCACAAAAAGAGTACCGGTGACTTTGAGGCAGACCCATCCCTGGCTGCGACACACGGTATGCCTGACGATGGAACCGGCACTGTCAAGGTAAAAACTCCTTGTTGAATTTCCCTAGAGGTGAAGTCATTTCCATATCATTGGAATATCATTGGCACAGTACACGTAACTTGATATTGGATGACGTGTGATGGACTTGTTTTGACTTTCTTCAACTTTTGACCCTGATCTTCAACACGCAAGATTTTTTTTCCATTTCAATCTTGTGCATGGTATAAATTCCCTTTGGTTCATTTTTTTTAAAGGATAATCATCTGGTTGCCTCTCTCATGGATGCAAGTTTTAAATATCAGTCGCCGTGGATAAAATGAAAAAGCGGCACTTCTATTCAATTTGGGGGATTCACAATGCAGTGCGCCACCAAGAGTTTGCCATGGAGATTCCATTTCGTCAAGTTTACGATCAACTAACCATTGCCTATTTGAATGGGTGTCAGTAGACAACTTGAGCTAATTTGTTACACCTGTAGATTTGCGCTTTAGTGTTCTGCCGCCTTATAAAAAACACCATATTGATAAAAAGAAAAGAAAGATGCAAACATACACTCGAATCATGTGCTTGAGAAACTACTGACCGAAAAAACCTGACAATTTTAAATGTCCCGCACTGTGAATTTGACGACCATCTCCCACAATGCACTGGGAAAAAATAACTCTTGGTGGGGCACTGCATTGTGGATCGCCCGAATTGGCCATATAAACTCAATAAATACTTTTCGTTGTTGAAAAGCTAATGAACTATACTTGTCAAATATGTATAAATATTCGCGATGTAATTTTTAACAAGCTGAAAAAGAAGGGTGCTTTGAGGTTTTTTTTTTGGGGGGGGGGAACACCCTGTAGCTTAACAGAGTACATACATGTAGTTATGATGCAATCGAGTCTTTGTTTTGCACATATGGCCTCGCTTCTGTTTTCAATTTAGACTTTCTTTTCAATGAGCAAGTATTAAAACTCTTCCATGATTGGCAGAGCATTGCTGGTTCCCCATTAAAACCAAACCTTGTGTCAGGGCTTCTGTGAAACTTGTGGTATTCTGCTTGAACCTCTTGTTGTTTTGGGTTTGTTTTCCTCGGTAGATTTGGCGTATTGAGGATTTTGAAATGGTGGAGTTGGAGGCCAGCCTGTATGGTCAGTTCTTTGGTGGTGATAGCTACGTGATCCTGTACACGTATAAGGTCCGTGGCAGAGAGCAGTATATCATCTTCTTCTGGCAGGTCAGTAAGATTATAATCAGGGATGCGATTGCAGATCACGTGATTACAGACTGTGCAGGAATTGTACGTGAGGGCAGGGTGCGTACGTGCACCTGCTGGTACTGGTAGTAATGGTGTTCATGTTTTCTTCGGTATTGTGTTTTCTTCGGTACAGTCTTGTGTGTTCGGGGGGTTTTCCCTTCCAGCTTTAAGGGGCATTTTGAATATGAATACATTTAAGGATGTGGGTCTGATTATGGGAATTGTGATCATAACTATCATGTTTACAATTGTAACTAAGCATGATATTGATGAAGATCATGATTCACATGTCATTTTGATTTGATGATTTTCATTTGGGCATTATCATCATGAGAGTTTATACTTTGCACGATTTATTTTGTTAAAAATTTGATATTGAATCTACAAATAGTATGAATGGAAGTTGGTGGTCGCATTATGAGAGAAAAAGGTAACCTGTTTATTTGAAGACCAGGTCTAAGAAAAGGATTTGTGTGCTGTCTTCAAGAGCACTTGTGAGTACTAAAATCTTCATGATCTTTACACGAAACTCCCCCATCCCCAACAGGGCCAAGAGTCTTCTCAAGATGAGAAGGGGGCGTCGGCTATCCACGCCCAGAAGCTGGATGACTCTATGGGCGGGGCCCCGGTCCAGGTGCGTGTGGTGCAGAACAAGGAGCCTAGGCACTTCCAAATGATCTTCAAGGGCAAGATGATCATCCACTTGGTATGTACATATCAGTAGTTTGTTCTTTCAAATAAACATCTGTAAAAAAAACACAATCGGTTACTCACGTTACGAAACTGTAACGTGAGTAACTGATTTTGTTCGTCTTGTTTATCATACATAACGCATTTTTCTGGATGTCATCTTTGGTGCTTAGGTAGGTCTAGGTCTACTCTATCTACCATGGGGATAACAGTTATTAAACCTTTTTAGTAAGGTAATTACAGCCCAAGGAAACTCAAAAGTACATCAAATGTAACTTGAGTAAGGCCAAAAACCATAATAGTCGGTCTCTGGTCAGCGCACGCGACGATTTTAATCATGCACGTCAATCCTTTTTTTCCCCAAAATTTTCCGCGGTAGCTCCAACAGAAGCCTCTATTGCCGCGCCTCCTCAAATGTTTGTACCAAGGAGCACCAGGGAATGGGAAATTGCACCAAGACAAATGATCGAGGGCACCAAGGCAAATTATGGAGGACACCAATGTACATGAGGACACCAAAAAATGATAAAATAGTACCCCAACTTGTCTGTACAATCCAAGCTTGAACAAAAAAAAGAGCAAAAAAAAAAAAAGCCGCTTCGCAGCATCAATTCCGGAACTTTGGTTTGACCAGAGACCGAGTATTTTTTTTTTTTGGCCTAACCTTGGAATTGCACTTGTGCAAAAATCTACATGTTTAATCAGCCTTAGAAAAAAAATAAGTCATGCTTCACCCAAAACTTTTTCTAACCATTGTTAACCTGAAAAAAAACCTGAAAAATTGTATTAAGGTATTTTAGTTGTAAAAATGTTCTTTTCTTTATGCTTCCTTCTCTAAAATCAAGTTAGTAATTAAATTTTTAAAGTGTTTTGATTGTTGACCTCAGCCACCATTACTCTGATTCATCTTTATGAAAGTTTTTTTTGGGGGGGGGGATATCTCATTAAACCTTTCCTGTCATTGTTTCAATTTTCTTCAATTACCTTTTTGGTGGCAATTTCCTTCATCTGTTTGAGATACTCCTTATTTCCGTCAGGGAGGCAAGGCCAGCGGTTTCAAGAATCGTCAAGAGCAAGACAAGTCGGAGGCTACGGCAAGACTGTATCAAGTCAGAGGGACAAATGAGCTCAACACTAAGGCCATCGAGGTGAGTGCGATGAAGCTGAGAAGGCCATTGCACAAAGGCGTCTGCATCTTTCTAGTGTTCTTCTGAATAGTCTGGCAAAACTGGGAATTCCTGTAATTTTTTAGCTGATGAGAAGTAACGAAAAACTCTTAGATCTGCCTTTTAGCCTTCAAAGTCCTGCTAAACTTAAATCTTAAAAAACAGTCACATTGATGTGGCAAACATGGTCTATTTTTGAAGATTATATACATCTGAAACAATCTACAACTCAAAAATGAAATAAGTGGAGTTGCAACCGTGAAAAATAACAGTTAAACAGCTGCCCCTCCCCCTCTGCTGAAAGCAAGATTGTTTAGAAATGCACATTATCTTCAGCATTAGTCAAAGTTGGCCACATTAAAGTGGTTTACCTTCAAAAGTAAAAAATATACACACCTCATGTGTTGCCCATATACAGTGGCCAAAAAGATCATTGTTTCCTTTGCTGCAAAACAATTTACACTATGTAAAATGAAGACTTCTTTGATAATTTCTTCAACCCAGACCTGGGTGACCTGTCACATGCGAGACATAATTTGCCATCAACATGACATTAATCATCAGATTTTTTGATACGAACCGTTGTTCACTTCTCCCTTCTGTTGAAGGTTCCAGCCAGAGCAAGTTCTCTCAACTCCAATGACGTGTTTATTCTCAAGATGCCCAATGAGACCTATCTGTGGTGTGGTAAGGTAAGCATTTGCCTGTCTGAAGGTCCCAAACCGCTTTTTCAGCTTGTGTGGGACTTTGTGACAGTATCATGCCAGGCATGGAGAAAAAAAAAACAACTCCATTTCCTAAAAAGCTGTTTTACTGAGAAATTGTAAAATTGGAATGTTGGCAGAGTTGCCACAGTCATGGAAAACTCCTGGAGAATCCCAGAATTGAAAGCTATCATGGAAAGTCATGAAATTTTGTAATTTTACAAGGAGTCATGGAAAGTTGAGATTCCAAGGAAAAAGTCATGGGAAAGTCATGGAATCCTGCTCAAACCACACTTGATGGTGGGTCCCATTTGGTTAGGCCAGTCTTCCACTTTACATTAGGAAGACAGTGACACGATACAGGCTTTCAAGTATTCCTACTTTTCCTACTTTTTCCTAGTTTTTTTTTGTACCTTGCTCTTACCTTTCCTACTTTTTTTAAAATTCCTACTTTTTAAAAAAAATTGTCCTTCTTTTCGTCCCACAATTCCGAAATATGAAATGTCATCGCAATATTTTTCATAACAGTGTTACACACTGTCGTATGTAAATCACACAATGAAGGTTTGGGCGCAGGAACACAACTGTGTTTCTAAGAGCTTAGTTATTAAGGATGGAGCGCAAGTGTTGTGAGTGTAGAACATGCCATGGATGACTATCAACAAAAAGTACTGAAAGCCTGCAGAAGTCTTATTTTTATCCCGATTTTTTCCTCCAAAGTCCTACTTTTTGGGGGGAACATTTTGGTTCTACTGTTCTGCTTTTTCACCTGGGTCTGCTTGAAAGCCTGCAGGATACCTTATAAGTGTTGGTGACATGTACATTAAGTTTTACTAGAAAATATGGGAGGATCAGATGGCCTTGAGTGGAAGTGGAGGCCATTTTGTTGATGGCCATGAGTGGTAGTGGAGGCCATTTAGTTGGTGGCCATGAGTGGTAGTGGAGGCCATTTTGTTGACGGCCATGAGTGGTAGTGGAGGCCATTTTGTTGATGGCCATGAGTGGTAGTGGAGGCCATTTTGTTGACGGCCATGAGTGGTAGTGGAGGCCATTTTGTTGATGGCCATGAGTGGTAGTGGAGGCCATTTTGTTGATGGTGGTGCACATTGCATAGACCTTCATTTTCAGTGTTATGACCGGCCAGTTTATGGTAAATTAGCTCCTAAAATGCAAAAAAAGTGTAGGAATTGGTGGTGGAAAGCCCTAATTTTGGCCTTGAAAAGTCACAGGAAAAGTCCTGGAATTTCATTTTAAGATTCCTGTGGAAACCCTGTTTCTGGCAAAATCAATTAAAATGGTTTATTTGTTTTTTAACAGGGAGGCAGCGGTGATGAACGAGAACTAGCCAAGGCTGTGGCCAAGACACTAGCTGGCAGGTAGAGTAGACGGTCTTATTCCTTGCACTTCAACCATCCAATGTTTACCGTCCATACCTGTTCATTTCATGCAACTATGACAGGAGCAAGATTTGTCAGGATTTTTCCTGATTTCGGGATAATTGGACAGCATTTCTTTTTGTGAATTCAGGATTTTTGTGAGGATTTATCCTGATTTCCGGATTATTGGACAGGATTTCTTTTTGTTAATTCAGGATTTTGTAAGGATTTTTTCCTGATTTCAGGATTATTAGACAGGATTTCTTTTTGTGAATTCAGGATTTTTGTGAGGATTTTTCCTGATTTCCGGATTATTGGACAGGATTTCTTTTTGTGAATTCAGGATTTTTGTCAGGATTTTTCCTGATTTCCGGATTATTGGACAGGATTTCTTTTTGTGAATTCAGGATTTTGTAAGGATTTTTCGCCTGATATCAGGAATTTTAAAGAATCCCTTTTTCAAATCTGGAATTCCAGAGGCTGTGTAACAACTGATAATGTAGTAACCAACGGATAACGCATCACTGACCGACAATGTCACACAAATTGACCGATACTGTATTGCTAACCGATAATGTAACAAAAATTGACTGATAGGGTAGTAAAATGTTCTACACTATCGGTCAATTGCGGTAACATTATCGGTCCTAAACGATAATGTATCAAAAATTGACCGATAGTGTAATAACTTATTCCAATGAAGGTCTCAAAGCGCTTCGCAATTAAAACCCCTGTTCATGAGAACAGTTTTCTGCAGCAGCTCGAGATCAGTGCAATCTGGTCTTCACCTTCACTGGTACCCATTTAGTAAAGTGGATTGCCCAAGAACACAAGCACCATGTTCCCCACCAGGGTTCGATCCCATGCACATTGTAGGTTTTTTTTGTACCATGGCACACGAGTCGATCACCTTAACCATTGAACCACATCAAGTTTTATGTGATAGGCGAAAGCGAAGAGCATTCTGAGTTTCAAAGTTTGAAATATGTTGTGAATTCTTTTTTTCATTTTCAGGGCGTCAGATTACACCATGGTGCCAGAGGGACAGGAACCCACAGCTTTCTGGAGTGCATTGGGAGGCAAGGCGGCTTATGCAAACACCAAGGCCTTTGAGGTATGCTTTGGGTGCTTCTCTCCCCCGTACTCCTCCAGAGTTGTGCTTAAGTCACGAGTCAGTGACACTCAAGTCAGTTCTGAATCTGTTGCTTAGTTCGGCCTTTATTTTTCTTTGGTAGCCCTAGGCCGAAAAAAAAAATAGTTCTGCTTCCGATTACATGCCTTTGAAAAATAGGGTCGGTCGGTTGGAATTTTGTTTTTTTTGCCAATTTTTTTTTATGCAGATTGAATGGGGTATACAATTATATGCGAAGTTTTAGCCTGAACTATTTCCATTGCACTACGAAAGCTATACACAAAATGGCCACAAAAAGCGAATAAAACCTATCTTTATTATTGTCAATCTATTTATGTTTGATGATTCTTTAAAAATAATGGAAAATTCAGGTCGTTCGCACCATGTGCACAACGCTAGTCAAGATGGGAAGCTGGCCAAAACTCTGAAGTGTGTGATGCACTGTGCATGTGTGGCGCGCGGCCGACAGACCTCGTTTTTACAGTCGAAAATTTCGGGAAACACGCTGCATGTATCACTCCAAATACGAGTAGTGCGATCTCAAAATGAAATCTTGAACATGGAAAATACATACACAGACAACCTACATCAATTCTGTGAATTAACTTGCAAAAATGTTCTTTCTCCATCGGTGTTTTCATAAATTTTTGCAATGCATGAACTAGGCCTAAGTGTAATTATAAAACACTTCTTACGACTGGATTTATGGAAAATATTTGATATATTTTGAACATTTCCAGTTCAACAAATACTTTTACAAAAACTGTAATATGTTTTGGTTAACCCACTTTTTAATCAATTTGTACAGGTTTGTTTAAAATGTTCCAGCGCACAACTCTCCTGTCTGGCCCAATGATCCGGTAAAATCAGAAAGTTGTGCAGCCCGCTTAATTCAAAATTTGATGTCTTACTCAAAATTGCTGTTTTTCTAGCAGTACGAAAGTATTGCAAGAAAAATAACAATTTAGAAAAGGAATCTATTTTCCGGATGAAATTCGAAAATTGCACTTGGTGGGAATGCAACTTTAAGCAGCCACTTGTAGAAGACCTTCAACTTGTAGATGACCTTTCATTTTCTCCTCTCAGAGTGAGGCGCCTGACTTCCCCCCTCGCCTGTTCCAATGCTCCAACGCCGCTGGCAACTTCAAGGTGGAGGAGATTAACGAGTTCACACAGGAAGACATGGTGCAAGATGACGTCATGTTGCTGGATGCCTATCACACGGTAAGATTTTATCTTTAGACATATCAAACCCGTCCCCGTGAAACCTTTGAAAGTTTATTCATAAATTTTGTATCCTGTTGAATATTTCAGATGATACCGATGATGCACGATAAAAATGATCGGTAATTTTCGAAAATAACAAACGAGGGAATTTTAATGCTTAATTTTCGTATTAATTGCAATTCTCTTGACATTTTTTTTTTAGAAACCTTGATTCCCCAAAACCCCCACTATTCAAAAAATCACGTGTGCATTCTTTCTACTTGCCAACATGCCCCAATGTGAACATACAGGCTGAGTCAAAAAGAAAGTGACCAAATTTTAGAAAGTATTCCCAAAAAATATGTGGCTCGCTCCATTTCGTAAAATAATATAGGGATAAAGAACATGTTATTGACTAGTTACTGTTAAAATTTCATATAATTTGCATACTCTATTCCCAAGTTATGTCTATTTTAATTAAAGATGACAAAATTCAGCTGTCCACCACTGATCATTTACCGTTCTACAAGCTGATGAATACCCATGAAATGCAATGAAACATGGACGTTTTCCCACCTCCATGAATAAACAAAAACTTGGAAAGGAAACCAGACAGAAATCGTCGAATATATTTCAGGGAAAAAAGAGTTGACTTGTTCCTCCTATTCAAAACTCAAAATCTGACGGCAAAAATGTTTCCGTCTTGACTCAAAATTATCGAAATGTATTTGAATGCTTGTGTGTAATCTGTAATTCTCACTCAGCTCAATAGCTTCCAATGGCATTCCATGGACAGCTTTAACGTGTGGTTCTTGTAGTAAAACATGCATAACTTCTGATACAATTTCAGTAATTCGTTTTTTTTTTCCAGATGAGTGGGAGTACATGATTTTTAAGACATACTTTATTGGTGTATCAAATCTGACTGCTTTTCAAAGGTCCCTTTCTTTTTGACTCACCCTGTACATTCATAAATACCTTGAATAGTTACCTATTCCAATCGGATGAGAGTCTGTCACATGAGTGGTCTTAAACCGCCGTTTAAACATTGGTCAGTGATGCTTAAGACCAGTCGCAAGACACTGCGCTCTGCGCAACATGCGTGCAGTATGCGCTGCACAGCACTACAGCCGAACGGTATTTCTGTGATGTTTAAAACCGTTATGGGCCTGGTTGCCCTCGTTTTTTGGCTCAGGCCAGTACTGGTAGCCAGTCCCCTAACCGGTTTTAAACCATAAATTTAACAGTTGGGCTGTCAGTAATTAATTCAACAGAATATTGCAAAACCAGATTGGTTGGGTTGATTTAATTGACATTTAGTTTCAAGAAATTTTACAGTGTGTGATAATAGTTTTGACGAAATATATTTGAAGAGTAAGCATAGTGGGGAAAAAAGTTGGATGTCAGACTTATTTTTCTCTTTTTGAACACTTTGTTGTTGTGTAGGTGTTTGTGTGGATTGGGTCTGGTGCCAATGAGGTGGAGAAGAAAGAAGCCATCAAGATTGCACAGGTAAGTCAGGGAACCAGCAGTCAGTTTCACAGTACTTGACCCTTCCTTCGCATTTGGTTTTTAAAACACACTGGAAAAAAAAAAATCATGAACAAAGACTTTTTAAAAAGGTTCATGTAAAAGACGTAGTATGTAATGACAGTGACAATGCATGCTGGGATTAATCACTATGGCAACAAGACCTGCTACAGTGGTACCCCTGGTCGACTCAGGTTAGCCCTGTGCCGTTGGATTAGCTCTGACGTCATTCTCGGGGCTTACACAGGTCAGACACCACAAACCCTGCTCCTGGAGCGGAGTCAGTGGTGGAAATATGTCAGACGCATGTGTTGTTGAATCCAAGAAATGGACAAACATTGCGGCTGGACAGATTAGCCCGGCTGTCCTGGCTAACCCGTCTGCCTTTACCCGAGTCGACCCGGGTAAGCTAATCGAGCACACCCTTTATCCCATCCCAGAATGTAGTATTTGAGTTCCCGTCCTGTTTAGTACCTGTCATGATTTCAAAAACTCTACCGCAAAGCAGTTTTGGATTTAGTTAATACTCTGATTTGTCTCTTTTCTTCAGGAATACATTTTGTCGGATCCTAGTGGCCGAGACGTGGACGCTACATCGTTGATAAAGATCCAGGAAGGCAACGAGCCGTTGCATTTCACTGGTCACTTCCATGCCTGGAACCCCAACTACTTCAAGGTAAAGCAAAGTCCCCTCCCCTTCCAGCCTCGGCTTTTGCTATGTCCTGTTTTCCCCTCAAAATATAACCCTTGTTCCTAAAAAAGGAGTGTGGAAAAAGGACCATGACTTTGTTCCTTACACCCCTTGTTATCAGCTGTATCCTTCAGAAAGCCCCCCCCCCCTTCAAGATACGGCCGCCCAACCACTGCCACCCCACCTTCCCCTATTCTCCCCGTCCACTCCCCCCCAACGCCCCTCCTCCCTGCCTCCCACCCCTCTCCACCCCGACCCCTCCAAACCCCCACCCATCCCCATCCTCCACCTCCACCCCATTCTCACCCTCACCCCCCTTCCCGCCCCACCCCCAACCCCACCCCCATGCACGGCACAACTCCTGTCCATATAGCAACTCTTTATGTCCAAAAAAAGACGTTTAAATCTATGTCAGTGATTGCTGCATTTTCCCCCCTGTTAATCATGTGTTCTTATGAATGAGACACAGGTACATGTACCCTGAAGCAAGACAATGCCAACCCTTACCCCACCCTCTAAAGTTAATCCTAATCCTTCTTAATGACACTAAAATCTAACAATGTATTCCTGAAAAGGGACTGGAAAGAGAATATACCGCCCTGCGGAGCACCCGACATGTAAGGAAACCGTTGTAGAGCATTTCTGTTGCATTTGATGCATCGGCAAGGCATGGTACCATGGGCGACATTACTGATATTATTTTATGAATTTATTTTAGGTCCATGAGGGGTCATTAAAAATTGCCAGAAATTGACTTTCTTTTAAAGAATTTTACTTGACAGCGGCATCACACCAAAAATATGTTTCGCTTTCAGAATTGCTTCAAATATAAAAAAAACATACTGAAGGAACCGTACATAAAATGAAAAGTTAGTTGTTGCTTTGCAAAATGCATAGGGAATGCATGCACTAATAGAGTATAAATTATTATAATTTATTTCTGGTAATGAAACCTAGGATTCCTCAAAAGTGCCCTAGGCACCGTAGCTCGCAAGCTTGAAGAAACCTGTAGAAAGAAGACAGTGAGAAGAAATTGCAGTTTCAGAGGTGGGAAGAAAACCCCTGAAGAATATTCTGAGGAAAACCCACGGAATCAGGTAGGGGCTGAAAACCCAATCCACATATTGGCCAGGGCAGGATTCGAACCCGGGTCACAGTGGTGGAAGGCGAGGAAAGTACCGCTACGCCAACCTGACTCCCCCAAAGTATCTCACAAATAAGTCTTGGATTAATTTGTACCGAGAAGTTGTAGAGTTTAAAATTAGGTTGCTGTTCATCATTGAATTTTTGATACAATGCCATAAACAGTACTGGCTTAGAGCTTGTGAGATCCACAGGCATACCCTGGTGGGACTTGAACCCACCACCTCTTGGTTACTAGTGCAGCCATCTGAACAACTTGACCGCTGAGCTGACCCTGACAAGCTTGTTGGTCGAGTGGTTCAGAAATCAGCAGCCAATTTCACAAAACGCACAGCTGTGCAATAAACTTACGACTGATTTAACGAAACTTGGCATAGCTGCGCGACCTTATAAAATATACTTCATGAAACAGTCGTTGAATCACCTCCGCCCGCCACTTTGAAAATAGTTTTGTCCTATCTTCGGAATCATGCGGCAACTCTAAAAATTCTGTCACGAGTAAAATAGCAATTCATTTACCTCAAACACAAAGTTGTGAGTGTCTTGTATCAACCTTGATAAGTTGTGCAATGACAGGCTCCACGACAATCACGATTTGCTGGTAAAATATATAATTTTCAGTCGCTACGCCACAACTTACGCCCCCCAAAATGATTGGGCAAGTTACGCCATAATTTGATACACACAATGAAACTTCTGTGAAATTGTCATAACTATAAGATGTTGCGCAGCGTGAAGTGTTGCGCAAGTTACGTAATAAATTGAGGCGCAAGTGGACTCGCGCAATAATGTAAAAGTTTCTTGAAATCAGCCGCAGCACTACTGAGTATCTCAAGCATGTTGATAACAGCAGAATGCAATGCATGCATGCTTGACTAATTCCTTTTGCATTGAGTGATATTAACAAATAAAATGCAAGAAAAAAATCAACTTCAGTCATTTGTCTTTAATTTAACAACAATTTCTCAAAACTGAGTTACATCCAAAACCCTGAGGGATCACATGACAGGTTTATTTTTCAATAATATCATCTTTGATTTCAATACTTCGCTTGTGGCTAATTCAAAACCTGGAAAAAAAGTGTATCATTCATAAGTCTAATTCATGACAGACTTGATCTGTTTTGTCTTTTTATTTTTGTTTATGTTCTGTTTACTCTTACCCCAACCTTACCAACTCGATCAAAATTCATCCCCCATTTCGACGGATTTTGGCGGATTAGCCATTTGTACTAAGTCCATCAAAATCCATCAGCACCAGTGATGTTTCAGCGGATTTGGTCCTGAAGCATTGTGTGAAGTAAAGTGAGTGATGGATTTTGACGGACATGGTCATCTATAAAACTAAGTAGGGAGTTTATTAAAGAGTTAGTCAACTTTTGTTGTTTATTGAAACTGTTTTCATTCATCACTGACAAAGCTACATAAGTCTACTCTAATGTATTATTTTGTTAGTTTCGGTCTTGGCAGCATCTTGTATCTTCGTTCACTGCTCATGACATTCTTTACTTTGATTTTCTTTTGCATCGCCCTCCAAATGTAATGGAGCTAATTAACAGTTAGCAGCAAAGTTGTGCTAACGACAGAAACAATTATCTTAACCGTTAAGCATGTTTCAGGGCCTGGACGTACTGATGCTATGTGCATTTAAACAAGAACTATCATCTCATTATTTTGAGCAATCCTGCGTCTCCAATCAAAGTAAGCATGCTCTGTATTGTGCTTTACAGCTTACCAAAACCGTTATTTAAACAACTGCTTGAAATTATATTGGACAAAGCCTGATATAAGTGAGGATTGTTCAAGCGAATTCTTCATAATTGAAATGTGGGTATTTTCTTTGTTATAACAGGAGCTGCCTAACTTGGACGACATGAAGGCCCAGGCTAAGAAGGAAAACGAGAAGATTGCTATCGCGGTAAGATATTGGACAAAAAAGTTATCGCATCATTGGCCTGATTCTCGGGCTCTCGGGTAGTCATCCATCAGTTGAACAGCGCCCTCATTTGTCAGACTTCAGACACACTCGTTCATTTGTGCTCGCTGGCCTTTTCCAAGGCTGCCGGTAATGGCTAGTTTCTTTGAGCTCTGATTGGATAAATGTTTTGTCCAATCAGTGACCAAGGGTTAGCAATGCTGCATGCACAAAGCTTGTGCACATGCATTGATCGTCGTGGTTAACTACCCACAATGCTTTGCAGTTTCCTATATGTGAGGCGTTCTGGCCAAATGAGACGGAACTGGGCTTGGGCCGTAGTGGGGGATAATGCCAAAAAAAGATTTTTTTTTTTTTTTAAATTTCAGATTTATTGATATTTTTAATTGTTGGTACGTCGCCTTCACATATTTTAAAGAAACAGTGTGAAAATTGGGAATTAAAGTGTTTTTAGGGAAAAACAATTTCCATCTTCATTATCACGACTACAAAACAGTCAAAAGCTCAAAGGCCTTTTTCTCACCTTGCTTTTTTGACATGTCGATATATGCAAAACTTTGAACTGTCACAACTTGTGAACGGAATGTCCGATTGAAGGGCAACAAACAGGATTGTGAGGAGAATTTTATTCTCTTTCCTAATGCCCACAAACTGTGCCCAGTTCTGAGCCATTTTGCCAGAACGCTTCACATAATGTGAAAAGAGATTAGCCATCACCAACTCCCTTCGTCAGGGCAGTTGAGCACGAAGCAACATCCCAGGTAGTTTTTGGAAAGTTTCATTGCTGTGATCCATTAAATATCATTTGCTAGAAACTATCGATTTTTGAGAGTTTTGGTCATGTGAGTGTGATAACGTGCATGTCATCATCTAGAATGGAGTCATTCTGTAGATTGCAAGGTAAGACATAAAGACACCACCATGTGTGTACAGGGTGAGTCAAAAAGTGAAACCCAATTATCAGGACCAATGTTTTAGTTCATTTCTGCATGTGGCCCTTTCAAAATCTAGGATACGAAAGCCCAATTCATAGGCTTTCTTTTAGTACAAGAATCATTCAAATCACTCATGTACTTTTCAAGTTATGGAATTTTAAACACAACCACCGTTTGAAAGTTCTGTCCACAGATAACAAGGAGGTAAGTGTTCTTTCAGCAAAATGAATGCAAATCCGTAGGGATGTGTGTGAATTGTTTTAGTTTTGCTGATAGAACGCACACTTTTTTTTGCGATCTGTGGACAGAACTTTAAAACAGTGGTTGTGTTTAAAATTCCGTAACTTGAAAAGTACATGAGTGATCTGAATGATTCTTGTACTATAATAGGCTTATCAATTGGGCTTTCATATCCTAGATTTTCAAAGTGCTAAATGCAGAACTTCACTTAAACAATAGTCCTGACATTTGGGTTTTGCTTTTTTTTGACTCACCCTGTACTGTAGCTTTCGTCACATCTTTTCAGTCTGAAGAATTTCCATCTATTAGCTTCTGTGAATGGAATTTGTGTTTGTTGTCACTGTGTCCATGTTGCTAATGCTTTGTTGAATCATAACGCATGCCATGGTTCTGACCTACAGTGTGTATCATGTCTGTTACATGTTTCTGTAATTTCTCTCCGCCAAAATTCTAATCTTACTTCTGCTTTTCTTTCCCCGTCCTTTTTTCATGAATGTCTTTTGTAAGTCAAAGGGGTTTAACATGTCAAAAGAAGCTCAAGTCAAGTTATACATGTATCGATAGAACCTTGAGGCTTACCCATTTGATCATTGGGCAATTCCATGGTGACTCGCATTACATTTAATGGGGGTCTTCCGTCAACTCTGTGCTGTTTTTAAAGTAAGTCAAAGCATTTAGGCTGGATTTTTCTCACACAAGATCCCCAGAAGTTAAGCTACTAAAGTACAAAAAAGAGGCCAACAAAATAAACTTCTGTTGGTATTTGGCAATAAGTTTTTTATCGGTAGCTTGCGTCACCAAAAAAGGACACCTTGCAAACATTTAATTATCTTGCATTTGGAACCTTCTTCATACTGTGCATTGTTTCAAGAATCTTTTTCAGTGTCCTTACTTAATTAGGGTGTAACTCATATGCTGCAATAACAAGGATTAAAACATAATCAATCATGAGATCTCTAGGGGGGTATGTTTCGGTAACTCGCGTTACGGTAACTCACGTAACAGTAACTCGCGTTGCGGTCTTTCCGCCCATATTTGGTACAAGTTAAATACAAGTAAGAAACTTATAATCAAAATATAAAAAAAACCTCTTTTGGCATAGTCTATGAATCTTTCTCTCTGACTTGAAAACAAAAACTCACAATAACACTTGCATTTTGCATGTGAAAACAAGTCGCCAAAAGGACTTCCTAAAATCCATAATTTCAGCTCCTAATCCAATTTTGTCACAAAAAGTACATTTGACCATGTATTCCTTTTCACTGGCACACCACTCGAATGAAAGTTCCTGTGGTCCGCTTTGATTTGATACCGCATTGGAGGTTGTGACGCTTGTAGTTCTGAAGATTTCATAAATGTTCCACTTTTCAGCCCACTTTGGAGTGGAGTTGCCCATTTTCGATTTTGCTTCGTGGACGTTTTCCGTATCATAGTAGTCAATCTGTTCAAGTCATCAGACAAACCATAACGTTAGAAAGTACTCAAGGCTTCACATTATGTCATATGTTTTATCATTAGTAGAAACTTTAGAATACCATGCAATATTGTGACTTGATGGACGCATGTTTAATTGTTTACCCGATGCATGGTTGTATAACTCAAGATTGACGTTGTCATGCTGCCAGGGTAGTGACTTAATGTATGATTTAGATGTTGCCTCAACTTTTTTCTCAAAAACTTTAGGTTTTATTTTTTTTTACTCATGAAAATCATTTAATATTTATAGGGAAAATACAACATTTGCAAACATCAAAAAATAAAGTTACTAAATTATTTTGAAATACCTCGCTAAACTGTTAGTGAATGACAGTCTAAAGCATCCTGTAAAATCATGGCACCTGATATACTGTCATTTTCAAGAAAAGTGGTATTTTCGTATCAATTTCCAACGCTGGTCGGCTGACCAGTGTTGGAAAAAAACTGGCTTTTTTTTAAAATACTGGCCCCAATTGACCATATTTAGTTAGTCCCGATTTGTTTGCAATCGATTACACACCTATGAACGGGTACAAGCAAGCTAGACTGGTTCCCTGACCTTACAATTCCACAACGTCTATTAATTGTTCCGTTTCATTTTAAATGGAGTCAGGGAACCAGTCAACAGGAAAATGACTGTTTTTCTTCGTTTTTATAGCATCTATGAACCCAAAACGTCAAAAAAGTAGGTGTAACAATATTTACTATATATAACCAACCCCCCAAATCCATCCATTTCTGAAAATTACAGCAAAAGCAAATGATGTATATTCCCTGTATATTCGACTGTTGAAATGTTCTGCCATCTTGTGTGCCAAATTGTCCTGCATAAAATTGAACACATTGCAGTGCATTCACTTTTACATGTAAATGCATGAAATTTCACAGGGGAGATGTTTTTCCAGAAGTCATAAGCTTGGATTTGAAAAATTATTCACTTGTTTGCGGATGATTTTAAAAAGCCATAATCAAAATTGATTTAACACTTTTTTTTTTATAAAAAAAAAAATTTGAAGCTGAAATCACATTTTGATTATTTTTAATGATACGTTTGATTTAGTGTTGCTTTCCCTTTTTTTTTCTTGTTTTTTTTTCTTACAATTTAATTTTTTATCAATCAGATTAATATTTTAGGCACAATGTTTGGTTCTCAGGAAAATGTTAGAAACCATTCAAGGGTTCTTTCTTACATTTAACATATGGAATCAATTAGCTTGAAAAACCTTTCCCCGCAGCCCGCTTTTCTAACTTCTGTTTTGCATTGTGTTTTTGCTTGTTCTATTAATCCTATTTTTTTTGTTCTGCATCTGTTTGTTGGTGTTTGTTAACTCTAACCCCGCAGTCGGCTCCCGTCATGGTGAGAATTGATGAGGTAGGTTTCTATGACAACTGCATCAAAATAATGTGTCTCTTTCCAATTTTTGACTTGTTGAGAGAAACGTGTCCTGAATTCAAAAGAGCAGGAAAATATTGCTTTGATTGAAAGAACTTACTTGAATTGCCTTGCCTCTTTTAGGCCATCAGACTGGGCGTTTGGTCAGTATCAAATCAAGGTACAAATGATTATACTGCGCATGTGCAAGGTATACCGCCCCTAGAGTGGTTAACAAGCAATTCGATGGACATTTTGAAAAAAGGATGATAACACCCAAAAAGCTGCTCGCCTGCCTTATACTATACATTTTTTCCTATGGACTGTATACTTTTGCAAAAAATCGCTATGACGATTTATTCCCTCATTTTACCGTGGCCAAATTTTGGATTTGGGATTTCTCGCTAGTTTTTGATCCGAGGGTGGAAAATTTTGTTGATTTTTCAAATTTGAGAATAACTATGGCAGGTGTGTAAGTGCCACCCCGGTACTGCCTTCTTATTGTGGTCGCCCGATTGGTTAAAAGTCTAGTTCATAGGTCAAAGGTGGCAGGCGTAGGCAAGAGTTATTTGGGCCTGTTGTGTAGTATGAAGATGAATGTGTTATTTACAGTTGAGTCTCGTTAATACAAACTCGTTCGGACCTAGCCAAATTGTTTGTTATATCAGAATTTTGTATTAAAAGGGAACATCAGTCCCATTCATTGTCCACATAAATGCACAGTCGGGACTAAGGCTTTATGTTTAAACAGAGTTTGTACTAACGAGATTCGACTGTATAATTCATAAGTACCTGAGACAGTTTTACCCATTCCAATTGGTAGAGAGCCGGTCACGTGGGTGGTTTTAAACCGCCGGTAAAACACCGCTGTGTTCTGCGCCACATCGCGCAGTATGTGCTGCCGTGTGTGCCAATCTCCATATATGGAGATTTTTAGTACTACACGCATCAGGCACATACCATAGACATGGCCAGAGGGGTGTTTCACAAAACACGAAGTAAAATTGTTGAACAAAATCGTTGGAAATTTGTGATTTTTTTTACTTGTTTTGACTGTTTGACCGAAAGGTATTTATGAAAGGTGTTTATGAACGTTTATAACCGGCTAGGGGCCTGGACGAGGATAATGGCCCTTGCCTTGGGCTTGGGCCATTATCAGCAACCAGGGCCCTAGTTGGTTTTAAATGTACTTGTTTAATACCGGCCAAGCACATATATAAGTTTAGGCCCTTGAGCTTGTGCGCTGTCTCAATCTGTCATTTGTAAGCCAGAACTGAACGCAATAGACACTAATTCCCTGAGATAATTTGAACCGCAGTTGTGGTTCTCTAAAAACGTTTTGAAGCTATACAATAGCACTGAAAGCTCTGAGTGCTTCATTACTATGAGCTCCGATCATCCTGAAATCTAATCTCCAATCAAAGCCTTTAATGAGCTCTTTCCAACTCTCATTAAATTCTGTCTGCAACAAATTAATGATCAACTAGCACTGGAGAGTGGAGACTTTCATGACTATTACCCCTGATCAACCAGCCAATGATTCTTGAAATCTACAGTGTAACATAACAGAGCAGATATGACTCACTGCCTTTAATTTCCTGAATCTCGATGTGACATTCAACCAATTCTGTTTTCATCACATTCCATCTGAAAGCATAGGCCTACATTGTAATTGTCAGTAAATATCAGTTTTTGTTCACTTTGAATGTTCTTCAACCCCCTCCTCCCCTTCTTTTCCAACTAGGTCCCTAAGAAGGATGATGGTGAAGACTTCAACTCCCTGCCCAAGTACCCCCTGGAGAAGCTGCAAGCTCAAGAACTTCCTGACGGTGTGGACTCCAGCAAGAAGGAGGTAAGTAGTTAAGCCCCGCCCCCTCCGGGGGACCTGTCATGGGTGAAGGAGTGGCCCTTTAAAAATTGTAAAAATCAGGGATTTCTTTGGAAAAGAAAAATTTGTTATGAACAGATGGACCTGTATATTCTCTGGAAAAAACTCAGAAGCCCTTTTTTTTTTAAATTCAATTTGCTTTTTCCCTGCTCTTCTACAAATTGATATTTTTCTTCACATAACAATTTTATAATTTCTGGTTAGAGCCCCTTGAACAAAGACAGTGACAAGTTGGAGAACCATCAACATAGGGCTGGATAGCTCAGTTGGTAGAACACCGGAACGGCAATAAGGAGGTCGCAGGTTCAAACCCTGCTCCAGTCAATTTCGTTGTTCAACTTTAAAAAACTTATTTTAATATTTATGCTATATTCTAACGAAAAAAAACCACCTACTTTCTTTCTTTTTTGGGTGTCTGTAATCCTCTGGAAAAAAAATCTGCAATTTTGGGTTTCTTCTGTTGGGCCACCAATAAATTTCAAGTAAATATTCCCTAACTAAACATGCTAGATTTTTTCATTTGATGTCTTCAAAAGTGAACACTCTTTGTATTGCCAGATTTAAAGAATTTGATTTTTTTTCCCGGGTCAAACTTCGAAATAGTGAAACAATTTTTATTATTATTGTGGAAACATTTTTTATTTTTATTGTAACATTTGTTTGTAATGTTCACTGTGTTTCATGTTGTGATTGTGTCTTTTTTCCCCTTTTTGTTTAGTATTATTTATCCGCTGCTGACTTTGAGAAAGTCTTTAAGATGAAGTTCGAAGCTTACGTCAAGTTACCAGCATGGAAAAGAACCAACTTGCGAAAGGGAAACAAGCTTTTCTAGACATTTTTTTCGAGCTGTCAAGAAAAAAGGTTAGGTTGTAATTAAAACTTCTCAAAACTGATGTATTATTTCTGACGCTGTAGTTTTAGAGAATATTAAATTCAACCGAATGTTTGGAGAAAAAGCTGCAATTGTTTTTGGTTTCCTCAAGGGAAGACTGCTCATTATAGATAATTTATAAACAAGTCTATTGCATATTGATTTCGTAATTTTAAAATCTGTTAATACAGAGTTTTTGTTTTCTGGAATATTAGTTTGTGTGTTAATAAGAGGTGTCAGAGTATTTTGAATTCTTGAATTGAAAAATTAAACAAATACAGCCTTATTGATAACTGCTGTTTCAACGTTTTAATGCACAGCTGCATACGTTTTTTTCAGGTAATTTTTTTTTATTGGTAAAACACATGCTTTTTGGTACTGAATATTGTCATTTTCTAAAATTTCATGCATGTCTAATCAAATGCACCTTTATTTTCCTGAGACCCGACTCACAATTTTGAAAATGGAAATATTCAAAAAGCAATGGGAATTTGTGCCCATTATATTTTTTTGTCAGGTTTTTTTTGGGGGTAGTACGTGGTGGAAATTACAGTAAATATAAGTGCATGACATACAAATTTTAGTTGAATTTAGAAAATCGCTCAGGTTTCAAAATAGGAAATGTTAGATATAGAGGCAGGAAAATAGAAGAGTGACGGTTGAGGTCTAGAATCGAATGGTAAGTTTAACTTTAAGAAAAGAGACTGATTATTTGCATGTTCCATTTTTGCGAAGCGTTTGGCTAACTGCAGGCTTAAACTTTGTGTCTTAAGTCTGGTGTCTGTACACACGGTGGTCAACATTCAAAAGTCGAGTCAAGAGACCAGACTCTGACTGGCTGGCATTGTTTTGAAAAGGCTGATTTTATTATTGTATGTTTAATGAGTTGTATCACAAGAGGGCGGTGTTTATATTCAGCAGTCTCACGTAAAGGCAAGAGTTATCTTGTAGGTTGAGCTGACAGATTAGCTGATTTCTCAGCAGATTTTTGGAGTATCTTTGTCCCTTTCCGGGAGTCCAGAAACATTTGAGTGTGCCTGTACTTCAGTTTGTGCTTTCTGAAAAATTCCTTTCCCTGCTAATATTTTTTTTAAAACACGTTTTCAAGCTTGTATCAAGGATGTGACGAAAAATTGGGAAACCTGATTGATTTCCCAGCTGTCTTTCACAGCGTCACAGCCCTAGTGTCTTTCTCACCGATCCATTCCCTGATGAGTCCGATTCTGTCTGTTGGTCTGTCCATCTAGCCATCTGTCTGTAGTCGGATATTTCAACCTTTTCTCCACTCCCCACTGCTTGTTTTGATTCATGTTCCCTTCCTTTCAATTTCAAAACAGCTCGTTTTAGGACTTATACCCAAAATCCAAAAGTCCATTTTTATTACTCGTCTGTAGCTGCCTTTTCATCTTTCTACTTATGATGATTCAAGCAATCCAGTAATTATATGATAAGTTGTGCTTTGATACTTTGAACACTAACCTTTACATTGAAGGCTTAGGGTGGACGTGGGACAAAGAAAGTTTGATGAGGGCCTATAGATCCTCCACCACCTGTGACATGTTTAGAAAATGTTAATGTTGTCCAAGAAATGTTTTGAACGTCAGAACACTTGGCTCACTATCGGAAATGATTCGCACTGAAGATCACCTTAAAGGCACGTTTCTCAAATTCTAAACTGCCTTTACACATTTGACTGGAAAAGTTTTGTAAAAATTTAGCCGTTTTTTAAATTCCCATTCTAAATGTTCTGTTTTGTTGGCTGCATTTGGCAAAAAAAAAAAAACAAACATGCATGAGAATTTGAGGACTGTATCATGTGTGGTGAGTAATGGAGTGCCTTTTTCTATAATAACGAAACAATCTTGTAAGATTTCATCCGTGCATGGTGGCTGTTTTTGGAAGTACACTGTACGCAAAAAAAATGCATTGCGTTAAAAAAAGGGACAATCTTTTTAGCTTTGTGTTCTTAGGATTCTTACTTTTGAAATAGTAGTCTAGAATATATGGTTTCTAAATCAAATATTGTTTCATAGATGAAATATAATATCAGTATAATCTATAGTGGCTTATTTAAAAAGAAAAAAATAGAAGTAGATTTGGAATTGCTAATATAAATATGCCGACAGAGAAACTATTTTTAGCATTTAATGGATACAGTGACTTGATATCACAGATTTTGCAGAAATTGAAGTTTACAAAAAGTGCCAGATTTTTAATGAATACAAAGACGATTCTATAAGCTGCCTTAGCAGTGCTTTATTTACATGTACCATAGAAAATGATAGTCTTTTAACATTTACGCAGATCTTTATGATTGATTAGCATATTTTTGGCTAGGGAATCATTGTTTTAAATATTCACTTGTAATTGAAATCTACGACACAAAAATTTGATTTTTTGTTTTTGTTTTTTAAGTCTGTACTTAAGCATCTGATGTTGTGAATTCTTATTTTTACATCTGTTTTCATCAATTCCTGCCTAAGGTGTCATTTCAAATAACAAAATGACTTTTTTTTTCTCGATTTCTGCTATTTTTGTCTAATGGACAAAGAAAGGCTATACACATTTGGAAACCACAAAGCATATTTTGTTGAATTTCCTTCCATTCAGTCAATGAAAAACAGGTCAAGAGAATCGTTTCTATTTTGCATCCAATCTATTTTGATTGCTGTTGCATGCCAAAGTCAGGAACAAAACAAAATTTGAATTGCTTTGTGAAAAAAAAACTATTAAATATCTTTCACATCTTTCACTTTTTCATTTTAGTTTTGTGATTGTTCATGTTGCCATAGTAACCATTTTGTTTTATTTGAAAAGTGTGGATTAGTTTTTGTTTGTATATTTTGTGAGTTTTTTTTTTAATCTGTAATTATTATTTGAGTTGTAGTTGCACCAAATACCGAGGCAAGGTAACTCTCGATTTGACAAAAACAAACGATTTGGTCATGCCAACTGTCATTTTCATGACGAGAGTTAGCATTTTCATTGTGGAACTTTGTCCTGCTATTGTTTTGGGGGTCAATATAAGCCACATGTTTTTCACAATTTAATACAATTTCATTTTTCGGATGCGAATTCAGTCATTGTGGATACTGATTATCTATTTCAAATGTCATTTTTTTTTATTGTAATAAAAACAAAAAGCTGTATCCTGTCTGAGTGAACCCCGTTTGCTATTTCCCAGGTTTGCAACGTTCCTGATGTTGCTAGCATCGTGACTTTGGGCGTGATCCCTGGATACATGGGATATGTAGGGGTTTATGGCTTCCGACTAGCGCACCTTGAATAAAGATATTGACAAAATGGGGAACCGCCAACATAGGGTTGGATAGCTCAGTTGGTAGAGCACTATAACGATATTCCTGAGGTCCTAGGTTCAGACCCCGCTACAGTCAATTTCTTTATTCAACTTTTAAATTACTTTTTATCGCACTCAGATGGAATAAATTGGGTAAACAAGTAACAATTTATTGTGTAGTTTGATAAACTCGGATTGTATTTCTGCAAAATGCAGAACCTTTGCACATAAACTCCGCATTCGTGCCTTGTTCAGAACACATTCCTGCCTTTGGTAGTGTTTTTCCTTTTAACCCGAGCTCAAATAAGCTAAAAATTGAAACCTGGTTTTAGGATATTTTACATTTCACAGAAACGGTATCCACTGGCATGCATTGTTAAGCATGAAGCAAGTTCGGGCGAGGACCATTATCAGTCGACTAATGGTTGATATGTGACGAAACTCACGCCTGCGCACTAATTGCAATGCGCAAACGCCTTCAGTCAAACGATGGTCAGAACGTCATCACGAAACTTTTGAATCATGGCGCCCCTGTGCTTTATAATGCGCGCAGCTATGGTAACCAGCGATGCAACCGTGCCTCATGGTCCGGTTCCAAAATACATGTAATAGTCACGTTGAGTAGTCGAACCATCCTTCCTTAAAAGCGAAGTTAGTCAAACTGTGGTCAGCTATATAGTTCACGCCCGAACTTGCTGTATTTTTTGGCCCAAACTGAATATCACTAACTCTTGATGTTAGAAATGGTAGTTCAAAATTGTATTTCCTTAGTGTTTACAACAGACATAACAGGGCCTAGGGGAAATTATGGTAGTGCTTTGCATGCGTTTGGTCGAGTAGAAACAGATTGTAATAGTTTTGTGCCTTGAGACAGAAATAAAGTTTGAAATATAAACGATTATAAATGAACGCCAGTGTTTAGTGTTTGACATTTTGTTCCCTTTTGCTGGTCCCAGAGGGTCGGCCTTGAGTTCTCTCTTTAGATACCTCACTTACTGACTGTCACTTAAGCTGGGCAGTGCTATTGTACAGGATTACCTCCTAACACTAATGAATGGGTTCAATTTGGCGTATTGTGAATATACACACGAACATGATAAAAACTTAAGTGAATGGCAATTCTGAATCAACTTTAGGCAAAATTTTCTTTACAGAAGCACGTCTGTCATTAAATCGAATTGGAATGTCCATTAGGCATCTTCCACGTAACGCCAGTTTTACGGAAATTCAATTTTCGGCTAAAATTGAAAAAAAATTGCAAGGGGTTAGCCTTACATTTTTATCAAAATTTGGCCAAAAATGGACTTTTCTCCAAACAACGCAGAAAGTCCTTCAGAGGCAAGAGGAGCATCAATCACTATTCAAACACCCCAAATTTTAAAGATTTGGGCAAATTTCATTGATATTTTTAAGGTAAAAAGTTAACAATTTTCGACCGATTTTTCCCCAAAATTGAGGTAAATTGTTCTTTTCAGAAGCACGTCTGTCATCAAATCGAATTGGAATGTCTTCTAGAGTCCATTAGGCATCTTCCATGAAAGTTTTAGGGAAATTCATTTTTCAGCCACAATTGAAAAAATTACATTTTTATCAAAATTTGGCCAAAAATGGACTTTTCTCCAAACAACGCAGAAAGTCCTTCAGAGGCAAGAGGAGCATCAATTACTTTTCAAACACCCCAAATTTTTAAAGGTTTTGGCAAAATTCGGTGATGTTTTTGATGAAAAAAGTTAACATTTTCAACCAATTTTGTCCCAAAATGTAGGAATTTTTTTCTTTTCAGGAGCACGTCTGTCATCAAATCGAATTGGAATGTCTTCTAGGGTCCATTAGGCATCTTCCTTGCAAGTTTTAGGGAAATTAATTTTTCAGCCAAAATTGAAAAATGGCAAGGGGTTAGCCTTACATTTTTATCAAAATTTGGCCAAAAATTGACTTTTCTCCAAACAACGCAGAAAGTCCTTCAGAGGCAAGAGGAGCATCAATTACTTTTCAAACACCCCAAATTTTTAAAGGTTTAGGCAAAATTCGGTGATGTTTTTGAGGAAAAAAGTTAACATTTTCGACCAATTTTGTCCCAAAATTTAGGCAATTTTTTTCTTTTCAGAAGCACGTCTGTTATCAAATGGAATTCGAATGTCTTCTAGGGTCCATTAGGCATCTTCCATGCAAGTTTTAGGGAAATTCATTTTTCAGCCAAAATTGAAAAAATGGCAAGGGGTTAGCCTTACATTTTTATCAAAATTTGGCCAAAAATTGACTTTTCTCCAAACAACGCAAAAAGTCCTTCAGAGGCAAGAGGAGCATCAATTACTATTCAAACACCCCCAATTTTAAAGGTTTAGGCAAATTTCATTGATATTTTTAAGGTAAAAAGTTAACATTTTCGACCAAGTTTGTCCCAAAATTTAGGCAAATTTTCCTTTTCAGAAGCACGTCTGTTATCAAATCGAATTGGGATGTCTTCTAGGGTCCATTAGGCATCTTCCATGCAAGTTTTAGGGAAATTCATTTTTCAGCCATAATTGAAAAATTGCAAAGGGGTTAGCCTTACATTTTTTTCAAAATTTGGCCAAAAATTGACTTTTCTCCAAACAACGCAAAAAGTCCTTCAGAGGCAAGAGGAGCATCAATCACTATTCAAACACCCCAAATTTTAAAGATTTAGGAAAATTTCATTGATATTTTTGAGGTAAAAAGTTAACATTTTCGACCGTTTTGTCCCAAAATTTAGGCAAATTTTTCGTTTCAGGAGCACGTCTGTCATCAAATCGAATTGGAATGTCTTCTAGGGTCCATTAGGCATCTTCCATGCAAGTTTTAGGGAAATTCATTTTTCAGCCAAAATTGGAAAAATGGCAAGGGGTTAGCCTTACATTTTTATCAAAATTTGGCCAAAAATTGACTTTTCTCCAAACAACGCAGAAAGTCCTTCAGAGGCAAGAGGAGCATCAATTACTTTTCAAACACCCCAAATTTTTAAAGGTTTTGGCAAATTTCGGTGATGTTTTTGAGGTAAAAAGTTAAAATTTTCGACCAATTTTGTCCCAAAATTTAGGCAATTTTTTTTCTTTTCAGAAGCACGTCTGTTATCAAATCGAATTGGGATGTCTTCTAGGGTCCATTAGGCATCTTCCATGCAAGTTTTAGGGAAATTCATTTTTCAGCCAAAATTGAAAAAATGGCAAGGGGTTAGCCTTACATTTTTTTTCAAAATTTGGCCAAAAATTGACTTTTCTCCAAACAACGCAGAAAGTCCTCCAGAGGCAAGAGGAGCATCAATTACTATTCAAAAACCCCAAATTTTTAAAGCTTTAGGCAAAATTCGGTGATGTTTTTGAGGAAAAAAGTTAAAATTTTCGACCAATTTTGTCCCAAAATTTAGGCAATTTTTTTCTTTTCAGAAGCACGTCTGTTATCAAATCGAATTGGGATGTCTTCTAGGGTCCATTAGGCATTTTCCATGCAAGTTTTAGGGAAATTCATTTTTCAGCCAAAATTGAAAAAATGGCAAGGGGTTAGCCTTACATTTTTATCAAAATTTGGCCAAAAATTGACTTTTCTCCAAACAACGCAAAAAGTCCTTCAAAGGCAAGAGGAGCATCAATTACTTTTCAAACACCCCAAATTTTTCAAGGTTTTGGCAAAATTCGGTGATGTTTTTGAGGAAAAAAGTTAACATTTTCGACCAATTTTGTCCCAAAATGTAGGCAAATTTTTCTTTTCAGAAGCACGTCTGTTATCAAATGGAATTCGAATGTCTTCTAGGGTCCATTAGGCATCTTCCATGCAAGTTTTAGGGAAATTCATTTTTCAGCCAAAATTGAAAAAATGGCAAGGGGTTAGCCTTACATTTTTATCAAAATTTGGCCAAAAATTGACTTTTCTCCAAACAACGCAAAAAGTCCTTCAGAGGCAAGAGGAGCATCAATTACTATTCAAACACCCCCAATTTTAAAGGTTTAGGCAAATTTCATTGATATTTTTAAGGTAAAAAGTTAACATTTTCGACCAAGTTTGTCCCAAAATTTAGGCAAATTTTCCTTTTCAGAAGCACGTCTGTTATCAAATCGAATTGGGATGTCTTCTAGGGTCCATTAGGCATCTTCCATGCAAGTTTTAGGGAAATTCATTTTTCAGCCATAATTGAAAAATTGCAAAGGGGTTAGCCTTACATTTTTTTCAAAATTTGGCCAAAAATTGACTTTTCTCCAAACAACGCAAAAAGTCCTTCAGAGGCAAGAGGAGCATCAATCACTGTTCAAACACCCCAAATTTTAAAGATTTAGGAAAATTTCATTGATATTTTTGAGGTAAAAAGTTAACATTTTCGACCGTTTTGTCCCAAAATTTAGGCAAATTTTTCGTTTCAGGAGCACGTCTGTCATCAAATCGAATTGGAATGTCTTCTAGGGTCCATTAGGCATCTTCCATGCAAGTTTTAGGGAAATTCATTTTTCAGCCAAAATTGAAAAAATGGCAAGGGGTTAGCCTTACATTTTTATCAAAATTTGGCCAAAAATTGACTTTTCTCCAAACAACGCAGAAAGTCCTTCAGAGGCAAGAGGAGCATCAATTACTTTTCAAACACCCCAAATTTTTAAAGGTTTTGGCAAAATTCGGTGATGTTTTTGAGGAAAAAGTTAACATTTTCAACCAATTTTGTCCCAAAATGTAGGATTTTTTTTCTTTTCAGGAGCACGTCTGTCATCAAATCGAATTGGAATGTCTTCTAGGGTCCATTAGGCATCTTCCATGGAAGTTTTAGGGAAATTCATTTTTCAGCCAAAATTGAAGAAATGGCAAGGGGTTAGCCTTACATTTTTATCAAAATTTGGCCAAAAATTGACTTTTCTCCAAACAACGCAGAAAGTCCTCCAGAGGCAAGAGGAGCATCAATTACTTTTCAAACACCCCAAATTTTTAAAGGTTTAGGCAAAATTCGGTGATGTTTTTGAGGAAAAAAGTTAACATTTTCGACCAATTTTGTCCCAAAATTTAGGCAATTTTTTTCTTTTCAGAAGCACGTCTGTTATCAAATGGAATTCGAATGTCTTCTAGGGTCCATTAGGCATCTTCCATGCAAGTTTTAGGGAAATTCATTTTTCAGCCAAAATTGAAAAAATGGCAAGGGGTTAGCCTTACATTTTTATCAAAATTTGGCAAAATATTGACTTTTCTCCAAACAACGCAGAAAAACCTTCAGAGGCAAGAGCAGCATCAATTACTATTCAAACACCCCCAATTTTAAAGGTTTAGGCAAATTTCATTGATATTTTTGAGGTAAAAAGTTAACATTTTCGACCAAGTTTGTCCCAAAATTTAGGCAAATTTTCCTTTTCAGAAGCACGTCTGTTATCAAATCGAATTGGGATGTCTTCTAGGGTCCATTAGGCATCTTCCATGCAAGTTTTAGGGAAATTCATTTTTCAGCCATAATTGAAAAATTGCAAAGGGGTTAGCCTTACATTTTTTTTCAAAATTTGGCCAAAAATTGACTTTTCTCCAAACAACGCAGAAAGTCCTTCAGAGGCAAGAGGAGCATCAATCACTTTTCAAACACCCCAAATTTTAAAGATTTAGGCAAATTTCATTGATATTTTTGATTTAAAAAGTTAACATTTTCGACCAATTTTGTCCCAAAATGTAGGCAAATTTTTCTTTTCAGAAGCACGTCTGTTATCAAATGGAATTCGAATGTCTTCTAGGGTCCATTAGGCATCTTCCATGCAAGTTTTAGGGAAATTCATTTTTCAGCCAAAATTGAAAAAATGGCAAGGGGTTAGCCTTACATTTTTATCAAAATTTGGCCAAAAAATGACTTTTCTCCAAACAACGCAGAAAGTCCTTCAGAGGCAAGAGGAGCATCAATTACTATTCAAACACCCCCAATTTTAAAGGTTTAGGCAAATTTCAGTGATATTTTTGAGGTAAAAAGTTAACATTTTCGACCAAGTTTGTCCCAAAATTTAGGCAAATTTTCTTTTCAGAAGCACGTCTGTTATCAAATCGAATTGGGATGTCTTCTAGGGTCCATTAGGCATCTTCCATGCAAGTTTTAGGGAAATTCATTTTTCAGCCATAATTGAAAAATTGCAAAGGGGTTAGCCTTACATTTTTTTTCAAAATTTGGCCAAAAATTGACTTTTCTCCAAACAACGCAGAAAGTCCTTCAGAGGCAAGAGGAGCATCAATCACTTTTCAAACACCCCAAATTTTAAAGATTTAGGCAAATTTCATTGATATTTTTGATTTAAAAAGTTAACATTTTCGACCGTTTTGTCCCAAAATTTAGGCAAATTTTTCGTTTCAGGAGCACGTCTGTCATCAAATCGAATTGGAATGTCTTCTAGGGTCCATTAGGCATCTTCCATGCAAGTTTTAGGGAAATTCATTTTTCAGCCAAAATTGAAAAAATGGCAAGGGGTTAGCCTTACATTTTTATCAAAATTTGGCCAAAAATTGACTTTTCTCCAAACAACGCAAAAAGTCCTTCAGAGGCAAGAGGAGCATCAATTACTTTTCAAACACCCCAAATTTTTAAAGGTTTTGGCAAAATTCGGTGATGTTTTTGAGGAAAAAAGTTAACATTTTCGACCAATTTTGTCCCAAAATGTAGGCAAATTTTTCTTTTCAGAAGCACGTCTGTTATCAAATGGAATTCGAATGTCTTCTAGGGTCCATTAGGCATCTTCCATGCAAGTTTTAGGGAAATTCATTTTTCAGCCAAAATTGAAAAAATGGCAAGGGGTTAGCCTTACATTTTTATCAAAATTTGGCCAAAAATTGACTTTTCTCCAAACAACGCAGAAAGTCCTTCAGAGGCAAGAGGAGCATCAATTACTATTCAAACACCCCCAATTTTAAAGGTTTAGGCAAATTTCATTGATATTTTTGAGGTAAAAAGTTAACATTTTCGACCAAGTTTGTCCCAAAATTTAGGCAAATTTTTCTTTTCAGAAGCACGTCTGTTATCAAATCGAATTGGGATGTCTTCTAGGGTCCATTAGGCATCTTCCATGCAAGTTTTAGGGAAATTCATTTTTCAGCCATAATTGAAAAATTGCAAAGGGGTTAGCCTTACATTTTTTTCAAAATTTGGCCAAAAATTGACTTTTCTCCAAACAACGCAGAAAGTCCTCCAGAGGCAAGAGGAGCATCAATTACTAATCAAACACCCCAAATTTTTAAAGGTTTAGGCAAAATTCGGTGATGTTTTTGAGGAAAAAAGTTAAAATTTTCGACCAATTTTGTCCCAAAATTTAGGCAATTTTTTTCTTTTCAGAAGCACGTCTGTTATCAAATCGAATTGGGATGTCTTCTAGGGTCCATTAGGCATCTTCCATGCAAGTTTTAGGGAAATTCATTTTTCAGCCAAAATTGAAAAAATGGCAAGGGGTTAGCCTTACATTTTTATCAAAATTTGGCCAAAAATTGACTTTTCTCCAAACAACGCAGAAAGTCCTTCAGAGGCAAGAGGAGCATCAATCACTATTCAAACACCCCAAATTTTAAAGATTTAGGCAAATTTCATTGATATTTTTGATTTAAAAAGTTAACATTTTCGACCGTTTTGTCCCAAAATTTAGGCAAATTTTTCGTTTCAGGAGCACGTCTGTCATCAAATCGAATTGGAATGTCTTCTAGGGTCCATTAGGCATCTTCCATGCAAGTTTTAGGGAAATTCATTTTTCAGCCAAAATTGAAAAAATGGCAAGGGGTTAGCCTTACATTTTTATCAAAATTTGGCCAAAAATTGACTTTTCTCCAAACAACGCAAAAAGTCCTTCAGAGGCAAGAGGAGCATCAATTACTTTTCAAACACCCCAAATTTTTAAAGGTTTTGGCAAAATTCGGTGATGTATTTGAGGAAAAAAGTTAACATTTTCGACCAATTTTGTCCCAAAATGTAGGCAAATTTTTCTTTTCAGAAGCACGTCTGTTATCAAATGGAATTCGAATGTCTTCTAGGGTCCATTAGGCATCTTCCATGCAAGTTTTAGGGAAATTCATTTTTCAGCCAAAATTGAAAAAATGGCAAGGGGTTAGCCTTACATTTTTATCAAAATTTGGCCAAAAATTGACTTTTCTCCAAACAACGCAAAAAGTCCTTCAGAGGCAAGAGCAGCATCAATTACTATTCAAACACCCCAAATTTTAAAGGTTTAGGCAAATTTCATTGATATTTTTGAGGTAAAAAGTTAACATTTTCGACCAAGTTTGTCCCAAAATTTAGGCAAATTTTTCTTTTCAGAAGCACGTCTGTTATCAAATCGAATTGGGATGTCTTCTAGGGTCCATTAGGCATCTTCCATGCAAGTTTTAGGGAAATTCATTTTTCAGCCATAATTGAAAAATTGCAAAGGGGTTAGCCTTACATTTTTTTCAAAATTTGGCCAAAAATTGACTTTTCTCCAAACAACGCAGAAAGTCCTCCAGAGGCAAGAGGAGCATCAATTATTATTCAAACACCCCAAATTTTTACAGGTTTAGGCAAAATTCGGTGATGTTTTTGAGGAAAAAAGTTAAAAATTTCGACCAATTTTGTCCCAAAATTTAGGCAATTTTTTTCTTTTCAGAAGCACGTCTGTTATCAAATCGAATTGGGATGTCTTCTAGGGTCCATTAGGCATCTTCCATGCAAGTTTTAGGGAAATTCATTTTTCAGCCAAAATTGAAAAAATGGCAAGGCCATACATTTTGATCAAAAATTTGGCCAAAAATTGACTTTTCGCCAAACAACGCAAAAAGTACTTCAGAGGCAAGAGGAGCATCAATCACTATTCAAACACCCCAAATTTTAAAGATTTAGGCAAATTTCATTGATATTTTTGAGGTAAAAAGTTAACATTTTCGACCGTTTTGTCCCAAAATTTAGGCAAATTTTTCTTTTCAGGAGCACGTCTGTCATCAAATCGAATTGGAATGTCTTCTAGGGTCCATTAGGCATCTTCCATGCAAGTTTTAGGGAAATTCATTTTTTCAGCCAAAATTGAAAAAATGGCAAGGGGTTAGCCTTACATTTTTATCAAAATTTGGTCAAAAATTGACTTTTCTCCAAACAACGCAAAAAGTCCTTCAGAGGCAAGAGCAGCATCAATTACTTTTCAAACACCCCAAATTGTTAAAGGTTTAGGCAAAATTCGGTGACGTTTTTGAGGAAAAAAGTTAACATTTTCGACCAATTTTGTCCCAAAATTTAGGCAATTTTTTCTTTTCAGAAGCACGTCTGTTATCAAATCGAATTGGGATGTCTTCTAGGGTCCATTAGGCATCTTCCATGCAAGTTTTAGGGAAATTCATTTTTCAGCCATAATTGAAAAATTGCAAAGGGGTTAGCCTTACATTTTTATCAAAATTTGGCCAAAAATTGACTTTTCTCCAAACAACGCAGAAAGTCCTCCAGAGGCAAGAGGAGCATCAATCACTATTCAATCACCCCAAATTTTAAAGATTTAGGCAAATTTCATTGATATTTTTGAGGTAAAAAGTTAATATTTTCGACCAATTTTGTCCCAAAATTTAGGCAATTTTTTTCTTTTCAGAAGCACGTCTGTTATCAAATCGAATTGGGATGTCTTCTAGGGTCCATTAGGCATCTTCCATGCAAGTTTTAGGGAAATTCATTTTTCAGCCAAAATTGAAAAAATGGCAAGGCCATACATTTTGATCAAAAATTTGACAAAAAATTGACTTTTCTCCAAACAACGCAAAAAGTACTTCAGAGGCAAGAGGAGCATCAATCACTATTCAAACACCCCCAATTTTAAAGATTTAGGCAAATTTCATTGATATTTTTGAGGTAAAAAGTTAACATTTTCGACCGTTTTGTCCCAAAATTTAGGCAAATTTTTCTTTTCAGGAGCACGTCTGTCATCAAATCGAATTGGAATGTCTTCTAGGGTCCATTAGGCATCTTCCATGCAAGTTTTAGGGAAATTCATTTTTCAGCCAAAATTGAAAAAATGGCAAGGGGTTAGCCTTACATTTTTATCAAAATTTGGTCAAAAATTGACTTTTCTCCAAACAACGCAGAAAGTCCTTCAGAGGCAAGAGGAGCATCAATTACTTTTCAAACACCCCAAATTGTTAAAGGTTTAGGCAAAATTCGGTGACGTTTTTGAGGAAAAAAGTTAACATTTTCGACCAATTTTGTCCCAAAATTTAGGCAAATTTTTCTTTTCAGAAGCACGTCTGTTATCAAATCGAATTGGGATGTCTTCTAGGGTCCATTAGGCATCTTCCATGCAAGTTTTAGGGAAATTCATTTTTCAGCCAAAATTGAAAAAATGGCAAGGGGTTAGCCTTACATTTTTATCAAAATTTGGCCAAAAATTGACTTTTCTCCAGACAACGCAAAAAGTCCTTCAGAGGCAAGAGGAGCATCAATTACTATTCAAAAACCCCAAATTTTAAAGATTTAGGCAAATTTCATTGATATTTTTGAGGCAAAAAGTTAACATTTTTGACCATTTTGTCCCAAAATTGAGGCAAATTTTTCTTTTCAGGAGCACGTCTGTCATCAAATCGAATTGGAATGTCTTATATGGTCCATTAGGCATCTTCCATGCAAGTTTTAGGGAAATTCGTTTTTCAGCCAAAATTTAAAAAATGGCAAGGGGTACGGGTTAGCCTGACATTTTTATCAAAATTTGGCCAAAAATGACTTTTCATCTTAAAGATTTAGGCAAATTTCATTGATATTTTTGAGGTAAAAAGTTAACATTTACGACCGATTTTGTCCAAAAGTTAAGGCAAAAGTTTCTTTTCGGGAGCACGTCTGTCCTTAAATCGAATTGGAATGTCTTCTAGGGTCCATTAGGCATCTTCCATGCAACTTTTACGGAAATGTATTTTTCGACCAAAATTGAAAAAAAAAATTGCAAGGGGGTAGCCTTACATTTTGGACAAATCTGGCCAAACATGGACTTTTCTCCAAACAACGCAGAAATGTCTTCTGAGCCCAGACAAGCATCAATCAATATTCAAAGGCCATAAATTATCAAGATTTGGGGGAAAACATCTTCAATATTTTTGTGAAAGAAATCAATAATTTTGACTGGTTTTACTCCTCATTTTCGGCGACATTATTAAAAGCACATCTTCCCTGCAAGTTGCAAGGAATTTCATTATTCGGCCAATTGAAAACAAATTGTAAGGGGTTAGTCTAACCATTTAAATCAAATTTGGCTGAAAATAGACTTTTCTCCGAACAACGCAGAAATTCCTTCTCAGGCCAGACGAGCATCAATCACTATTGAAACACCATGTATTATCTTGATTTGAGCAAAAATCTTTCGTTTCTTTTTGCTAAAACACTTCTTTTTTTACTATTTTACGCCACATTTTCTTTTCAAACAGTCTTAAGACGCAAGTACAAGGCGTACGTATAATGAGTTATAGGGCGCACGTACGAGTTGTAAGTCGTACCTACGTGTTAGCAGAAACAAATGGGAAATTTATTTCAACATGTCGCTATTTACAGCTTCATATATTTTGCCAAGTCCATAAAATATCAACAGCTAAAACAAAAACCTGTTATACTGTGACACACAAGCAAAATGTTACCAAGCCATATAATATAGGTTTTATTCTCGATTTTTTCAAACTCTTATTCAAATGCATCCCTTGGTTTGGTTTTACAACTGTACATAAAGACGAACAAGTTCATGCCCGATGGTTCAACAAATCAATCCAGCCATGTTACAAAATGAGATGCTGGATGTAATACTTGGTTCAGTCAGTGCTAAATGGAAAGTTAAAATTGGTTTTCGTACTTTTTTTTTCTAAAATATTAAGTCTAAAGAAAATCAATAACCAACAGTTATATTTCTAGGTAGGTTTAGCAACGGTAAATCAGTGTTACTTGGGGAAAAAAGTTCTTGTATTTAGAACTGAATTTTGCATTTTATGTCTTAATTAGGGCAAACCAGGAAAATAATAAGAACGGGCAGTGAGAAATATAGCGTTACACATTCCTATACATAACTTTCATCAATCCTTTACTTTTTCCCATACAATTTTCCAAGGGAATTTAAACAGGAATTTCAAGAAACCATTTGACATTATTAACTATGTTGGAAACCCTTGTTACGTTTAAAATGCAATAACTGTGTAAGATACAATATGGAGACAATTGACTTGTGACGTGAGTCCTATACTCTACAAGTAAAACTCCAGAGAGAAAAAAATAATAGCCGCCACAATCTCTTCAGATCTATTATAAAACTTGTCAAGGTAAAACTAGTATTACATCTGTTTCTCAATACCATTTTTTTTGTGTTTGTATAATTGTACATGTTACAAAAAAGTCCAACAAACTGTAGGGAGAATACAATCCGATTCACCCACGATAGTAAAATGCTTTTTAACTATAGTTGGTATATACACACGAGTTTTTTAATTTGTAATTTTTTTTTAACCTCCAAAATTTATTAGAAAATACTATACACAAATGAACCCAAACATTAAATCATTAGAACATACACTTCGGGGTTAAACGTTTGTTATTATTGCCTCTACATAAAAATATATGTGTTGTGTTAATTCACATTTCACTGTACAGTATGATTAATCTAGAAAAACAAAACACACAAAACGAACTGACGACGGAGGAAAAAAAAGTGCATCAAAACTCATTATTGGAAATGCAATGCAGAACACTCAGAGATAGCAGTATCATGAGCGGGAAAAGTACGCCATAGATTGAATCATTTTTTTTCTCCAACTAATTATATCTGCAGTATGTACAAATGTTGCATGAGGTTCTCCAACTAACCATGGATAGCGACTAGTTTATAAATTTCAAAATAGTGTTGCAGAACATAGCCTTACAAAACAGAAACCTGCAACGGTTATACAGGGGTCCCTTTTGGGTTGAATGATTTGAATGAGTTCATGCAACAATCCAAATCGCCATAAACCATTAGCACCCGTACTACACCGTATTATAAAAATGTACTTAATTCACCGGAGACTCAATTCAACCGAAGAGTGCTCGGACAGTTTTGGGCAGTACAGGGAGTAACGGGTAGGGCGGTTTGGGGCGGTACAGGGACCAATTGGGTTTACTACGTCATCACCTTTTTACACCAAGTTCAGCAATATGGACAAATTATGCAGAATTTTGAACGCGAGCTCTGTGCTCGGTTCAAATGAGGACCATCTTTTCTTGGATAAGACAAAGACTTCGCCTCTTGGCTCTTGAGCAAAACCTTGAGAAGTAAGACTGAAACATTAAAGTGCTGGTCTGACAACAAAATCTAGCAAAAAGTAACGTGTTTGAGAGATTTTTTTGCCCGTGGTTTTAACAGCCAAAATATCAAACAGCTTTGCAAAGACAACACTGAGAATTTAATCGTCCTTTTAGATTCTAAGACACTAATTTTTCGAAGCATACGATTTGTGAAAGCTTACGGTCAAAAATGCCTTATTTCGTCCATTTTGTTTTAATTCCAAGTCACTGAGAACATGCAAGCAGAGTGAACATACCGCATTTTGCTAAACCCAAGTTGAATTAAATTAGCGTGCTCTTAACATGTATCCATGTTAATGAAGTTACAGTGAAATCTCGATAAGTCAAACTCTGATAACTCAAAACAACTGATTAGTCAAGCAAAGAATCCACTGCCATCAGTAGTATAACAATGATGTACAACCCTGCTGAACTCAAAACTCTGCTCTAGTCAAATTTAGAACCTGTTCCCTTGAGGTTAGACTTATCGAGATTCTACTGTAACTGCTGTCTGGTAAGCGACAAGACTCAAATTTTCAATGTTATACCCACCCGAAGCTAATCGATACACTAGATAAATGAGGTGAATTTTACACGATAATTTCATACAATTGTAACATCCAATTTCTATTCAAACCAATGGTTAATGCCAGTCCTAACCTAACTCGTACAGTGATAATAGATAGGCACAGCAACAATACATACTTGTGAATTCTTAGATAAAATGTGACTCCATGTTTGCAGATTGGAGTTTCCTACTTATTTCAGAAGCTGTCTATTCAGACTACGCTGATCACATCTTCAGAACAATTTGTATATATTTAATTTTTTTTTAATTGAGAAAGAAAGAAAAGACACGGATGGGTTTCATTGTACATGTCCAAGATCTGATATGCAGGGCCTTAGTTTTCATTCTTGCTTTGTTTTCTTCCCGTTGCAAACAGAATGTTCCATCATAAAATATGACTATATAAACCCAGGGCCAGTGATCTATCCATCACTGCAGCCATCTTGGACAGATATCCCGAGGGCATGGTTGGCATCCCCACAGAAACAGGCAGCACCTCACCTGCACCAGCCTAAAAATCAAGCATAAGCCTCAATATGAATTTCAGAAGGCTTGACAAATGGCCGCTGTGCTAATCGCAGATCTGTGTGCTATTATGTGTTACTTCAAATTACCAACATGACCAACGATGTAACCTTTCTGGGTACAATTAGATGAAGACTAAGAAAAACTAAGGTGTAGGTAACATTTCATATGAAAAAGAAAAAAAAAAACACCAACATAATACAACATGAAGGGCTACACAGTATTCCCCCTTAATGCAGTATGCCTTCTTAATGCCCTTTTTTAGTTCACAATTGAAAAAACTTTGTCAGCAATGATTTATCTGTTTTGCAATGAGCATTTTTTTTGTCGGCAGAATGAAATTATTCTGCCGTTATTTTATAATAATGCATTAAAAATGATGGGATTTAGGAAAACAAATTAAGGAGTAAGGAATTTTTTTTACGTAATCGTTAAAGAGGCATGTCCCAGATATGACCTAACCAAGATGCTTAACATAAAACCTTTTAGTTAGCGTCAGCGATGCACAGCATTAATCTAATTACAACTGAGTAGACTGGTTAGCGTGCTTAAAAATAAATGGCAGATTACAGAAAATTGGCTAAACGAGGAATTTTTGAAAACAAAATATACAAACCAAAACTAAAAAAAGAAACACATTCTTTGGTTTAGGAAAATTAGAAAATTAGAAATTTGATGGCACTTAAAGAGTATCTTGAGTGCGGCCAAATGCAAGTCCTTTTTGTTTTACGGCTCTTTTTTTTTTCCTGTTTAATTGTTAAAGTTTGGTTAGGGATACAGAATTAATGTGTTTTCTTTTTCGTATTGTTTACATAATATTTGTTTATGTATGGTACACTTCCACACCTAAGAATTAGTGCTCCTTGCTAAACACGCACTTGGTTAATAGGTGTTTAACATTGTAATATTCTGTTTTGTATTTCTAGATATTTCTACTATCTGGATAATTTTTAAAAGAAAAAAAATATATTACAAAGACTCAGTAATTCACGCAGATCAATATAACGATGTTTCACAAACAGGATAAATACAATATCGATAATAAAAAGGTGTGTTTCTCTAGCAAAATAACTCCTTTTGGAAACAAATATTTTAGGCCTCTCGTCAGAAAGAAAGCGGGGAAATTCTGCAGATTGGCTGTCACATGACAGACAGGCTAACTGTACATGCACATCATGACAATTATGTTGTTTAAAACAATTATGTTGCGAAAGGCAGCCACTGGCACAAACTCTAGCCCGTTGCAAAAAGACCAATTTTGCCGCCATATCATTGCCAAGGCTTTGCACTCAAGTTGTTGCCAACCGTCTACAACGATTCGATTGCAATTTGTACCAATTTTGTTGCAAACTCTAGCCATTCAGTTGCAAACTGATCAACGTTGCAGCTATTTTGTTGCCAAATGACTACAGCTATTTTTCTGTGATCTGTAGCCCTAGCTGTTTCAAATTGAAGCTATTTTGTTGCGTACTGATTACAGCAACCGACAATAGCCATTCTTTTGCAAACTGGTTGAAAAATGATTGTAGTCTTCTGTTGCAAGTTTTACTACAACTTTTCTATTAACTGTAGCAAATCTGATGCAAACTGAAGCTAGTCTGTTGCAAACTAACTACAGTGTTTCTGTTGCAGACTGTTGTAATTTTGTTTCAAATTGAGTGTAGTCTTTCTGTTGCTAATTTTACTACAACCTTTCTGTTGCAAACTGCAGCCAATCTGTAACAAGCTTTAGCCATTTGGTTGCAAATTGACTGTAACTTTTCTGTTGCCAACTTACTACACCCTTTCTGTTACAATTATGTTGCAGACTACTACAACCATTCTGTAGCACGACTATAGCCGCTCCTCTACATAGAGAACCCCGTCGATATTCATTTCTTCTCTGACGAGAGCCCAAGACAGTTCAGATAAAGAAAAAAAAAACAATATCCTATACATGTTACTGCTATGCTCGTTATTAGTCATATACAACTCCTGCGGGGAAATATATATATATATATCATCATCACAATAATATTCTATGGGATATTCCATTGTCCACGCCAAACCACATGACCTACTTCAACATGTGGTCTTCACTTTAAAAAATAAATCATTCACTGGTCTCTAAGACGAAAAATCTCACAACAATCAACAAAAAACTGTGATTAATAACTGATTTTTTTCCCCCCGTGAATTTTTTTTGTCATTTTTTTCGCATAGAAAAATCAGTAGGAAAAATAATTTGGTTGTCTCTGCAGAACAGGCCACACCAATTTACAGTCATATATATGTTTTTTTTTTTTATATATATGTACAAACTACATCAAGTGCAATCGTTGTGTTCTAGACTAACGCAAACTTCGAGCAATCTTGTTGGAAGAGAGTTGGACGAGACTTTACTTTTCATTCATTTAATAATTTTTTAATTGTACCAAAGCTCGTTTTGTACCACATTGGGGTATGAGTTTAGTATTTTCGTCCTTCCAAGTTAAGTCTCCCAAATCTCGCCAAGCGTAGCTCAAAATCCTACTTTTTCTGATGTTGACGAACAAACGCAAACTGTATACATTTACCCGCATCTCCACAAGCGTGACTTTTCCACGCTCTGGATTTTTTTCTTTCCTTTTTTAAGGAGGAAGTTCACAAAATCTGTAGATCAACGCTCAATTAAATAATCGAGCGCCTTTTAAAAAATTCACTCAAACATCGTTCATTTTTGCTTTTATACTTCTGCCAGTAGTTTTCAGAAACAGGTAAAACTAAAAGTACGTGGGGGTGACCAATACTAGAAACTTTTTCTTCAAAATGTCACAGGCATTTGTCAATTCCCCCCCCCCCAAAAAAAAATCAGCTTCTCATATTCAGCTCTGAGGTTAGCACACATTTTCTTGCCCAAAGAAAAAAGAAAAAAAAATTCCCCTGTAGTTCCATTCCAAAACTACTACTATCTATATATTTCCTTCCTTTTTTGTTGTTGTAA
>CM057130.1:9519024-9579490 GCA_029964075.1 Patiria pectinifera
GAGACCTGTCCCTTTGTGATGCCTGCAAAGTGGGAGACAAGCGAATGGTTCCCGGTAAGCATTTTGAAATCGTAATGGACTCTTTGCAGGAACTGCAACTAATATGTCAGAGCTCTGTCTTTGTGTTATTACCTTCAAATTTTGAGTGATAAAAATGCTTCTTTGTTTTACAGACAGAACTGGCCTGACAATAAGTTTATGGGAATTAGGACTTTTATTTAAAGCCGCTCTGAATATTGATGTTTAAACATTCATACTTTCTTCTCCAAGTTTCTTGATGTAGTTGCTCTTTTTTCTTCACAGTGTTCGGTGACTTGCGGTCAGGGAACACGTTCCCGGATGGTGCGTTGCATACGTGATGGCGTGGAGGCACCGGGCAGTCCAGAGTGCGACGAAGCTAGCCGACCGGCAGAACAAGAGACCTGCAATCAAGGGGAATGTTCATCAATAGGTAGGGTGCTTGAGCTGTCATGGTTGGAATTTGTCTGTACTTTACAATAAACTCATTTTTTTTTCCCATAGGAAAATATTTAACTTGTTTGCTTTATTTTTACAAAATAACTTCTCCTTTTATCTATTTTGGGCACTTGCAACCTTCTGAAACAGCTTGATGCTGCCATTTTGGCGCAAAGCAGCTTAAATCAACCGCAATAACCATCTCTGCCCTCACAGGTACCCAATTTACTCCTGGGCGGAGAGACGCAATGAGTGACAAAGTGCCTTGCCCAAGGGCACACGCACCACAACCCAGGCTGGACTTGAACCCACAACCTGCAGAATTACCCGCAGACCACAAATTGCCAATGGGACCCCAACATTTCAATTCAAACTTAGATCTGTCTGCATTAGGTCTGACATTCTTGTTTCTGTCATTTCTTGAACAGTTCCCAGCGCCTGTAACGGTGTGACAGGCGAACCGTCAGGCATCATCTACAACATTGGCCAGAACACCAATGGAGAAACTTGCTCCCAGATCATTGCCGTGTCGCCTGGGAAGGAAGTCGTCCTGCGGATCGTCAAGATGGTTATTGATTGCAGTACAGGTAAAATAAACAAAATTTATCAAACTATAAATAATCACCTTGTTGTTCATTAGTTTCAACTCAAACATGACTCATGAGAAACTTTGAGATTGTTTTGACCCGTTCTCCATACTTATTAATTGTGCATACATTAGTCAACATTTATCACAGGTGATTGGAATCAATACTTTGTTTATTGACTTTAAGTTCTTTGTAAATATATTGTAACAGTAAAACATCAACACAGAGTCTATATAGTCCTATTGTAAAACTACATCTCCTACTATTACTAGTATTTTAGTGTATAAAAAAAGGATGCATGTTTTTCTCTTGTCATCAAATGGAAGTGCATTTAAAACTTTGGATGAGATCCTCACTGGCTTTTTACAAACACTTTACATATTTCATTTTTTCGAAAATTCACTTGTGTGCGAAATTCAGTCAGCCAAAATTGCAATCACAAGTCAAATCACTAAAGTTAGCTAGGACCGTTTATTGGGGATAAACAATGACATTGGAAACAGAACTTGACATGTGACTTGCGATGACACTGCAATGAAAGTTGCTATTTCTCTAACACCCAGATCCTTTCTAATTTTTATTCCGCTTGTAGAGAGCTTCAAGATTAAAGTTGGTCTGAGCGAGCAGCGCTACTGCGGGTACATTGCCAACCGGCAGATCACAGTCGGGTACAACATTGTCAACATTGAGCACAAGACATCCACAGCTAACAATGGCTACCATCTCAGCTACAGCCTGATCGACTCAGCTACACCACCAAATCGTAAGTCCATCTCGTACAAAATAATTTGGTTATAAAAACTACCTGAATACTTTCAAAGCAGAGCTGACACTATAAATAACCCAAGAGCTAGCTTGAAGACATAATAATGTTTTACAAATTTGGAAGGAACTGACAAACTGTCCTTCATTTCTTAGCCCGTAAATTTACCTCTCAATCCTTGTATAGAACTTTAAAAATAGAATACTACTATAAATATGTTGTTTCATATAAAATTTTGAAGAAAAAAAAATACAGAAAATATTTCTCATAGATATGCTCAAAGCAAACACATTGCTGTACATTAAACAAAAAAATTAACAACTCTTCCTTATCAAACAAATGTGAGTCTTAACGTTATGGATTAAAACAAATCTAACTATACTCTAAACAGGTTAAGAATGTTTAGTGTGGGGGATACCAAAGATAAACACTTCAAATAGTTTATCATTGGTTTGTGACACTAGGGAATAGTTTGCAGATACACCATTTGTGGTGCCTCAACCCAGGGCGGATCCGGGAGGGGAGGGGGGAACAGGGCTCACCCCCCCCCCCCCCCAAAAAAAAAAAATGAATCCAAAAAGTGATGTCACAATAAAGGCAGGCACTACGTACACCACAATCTTTTCTTTAAAAAAAAATGTTTAACCTGGTCAGAAATTGCCTCAGTTGGCACCACAGAGCATCTGGAATCCAAATTTTTTTCGGGCCCATGAGCGGGCCCCGAACCCCAGGCCATAATTTTTGGACCCACTTTTTGGGGGACCCAAAGATTTATTGGCCCTCCCACAACTGAGTTCTGGATCCGCTCTTGACCTCAACCTAACAGAGAGACGATCAGAGAAACTTGAATTTTCAGTTGGTTTGCGCTTCTGATGATCATCAGGAGAGTGCCTAAACTCAAATCACCTCTTCTTTAAAGACAATCACGTCACATGGTGTATCCCAAATCTTCTACCAATTGCCTCGAGTCACATTTATCAGTAATTTGAATTTAAAATGCAATTTTGCCTACTAGCATGCGACAAAGTTCTGACCATGGCAAGCGGTCGCATCACCAGCCCCAACTGGCCCAATCCCTACAGCCCCAACCAGATGTGCACCACCACCGTCGTAGTGGAGCCGGGCAAGAGAATTCGAGTCAACTTCCAGAAGTTCGTCCTGGATGGCGAAGAGCCCTTCTGTGCACGGGACTATGTCATGGTAAGGATAAAAAAGGATGTGGATAGGGGAATCTCATGTACAGTCAGGTTGAAGCAGTTTCTTTTTAGTTTTGCCTCAGTAACCGACTTCAATCAATTTCCATCAAGGTTGACAAGTGAATCGGCTTTTCAGTCCCCGCCGAAGAGTTTCACTGGAATATCATTCTGGGCGTTTCTTATCACCTCTAAAACTGAAATATTTTTATTCTACAAACCATTCTATCACTACCAGATTGAGAACAAATGTTTGAATGAGGCAAAATTATAATGCACCTCTCCTGAAAAAAAAATGGGGAAATATCCACCAAAATATTTTTGTTTAAATTTCAAGGGTTGTCAGAATACACAGACTGTTTCACTGAAGAAATGGAGGGCTTTTAGCAAAATGTACTAAAAAGACGTTTCAGAACGAATATTGCATCCTGACGCCACTTTTTTTTCATAATATATTATCTCAATGAAGGTCAGTCATTGCAAAAATGTTGAAAAGAAATGAATCTGGGACTGAAAAACATTTCCAATTTTTATATAGAAAAACTTTGAAAATGCACTCGACTATCCATAGACTTTGTACACAACCAAAGAAGTGGCGTCTAGATACTACGTTCTTTCTGAAGTTTCTTCTTCCACAGCTGAAGGCAACTGAACAATCTTCCCCTAGTATACACCAAATCCGGACATGCTTTCCATTCTATCACGAAGGCCCCCTTCAATGGCGAGAGCATTGTGCAACCTACATGTATCGAATCCGTCACGGGGCAATTGCTTTGTACAATAGCATGCACAATGGATTCTCCATTGAAGGGGGCCTCCTGCGTGTACAGTGATTACGTGTCTGGATTCATCTACAAAAACAAGAGAACATTTTACCCATAACTCACTCCGCTAATTTCACCCACTCTGAAGTTGAGTTTTCAAATTTGTTCCTACCTTACGCTTACAACTCTCACTTTTCTCCGCAAATACGCAGATTACCGACAACAACGCTCGTAACGACAGTCCAGTCTTCTACTGCGGGACCAAGGGTCGATTCAACTACCGCTCCAAGAGCAACATGATTGCCGTCACCTTCCGCTCCGATGCCACCCAGGAGCTGAAGGGATTCAAGGCTGCCCTGAAACAAATCAATTAGATCAAAATATTAATCATTTATTTATTGATATTGTATGTTATTCAGGTATAAGAGGTATATTGTACTTACCTCTTTGTGATTTTCAAGTAATTAACTTTCATAAATAAATTTTAGCATTACTATTTTCATACATTCGGAAAGTGTCCCAACAAGCTTTAGACTTGAAGAGATAATTTGAGAAATCTTTCACAAATGCCAAGTGATTCTCCAATTAATTCAGTTAAGTATAAAATAAAGTTTTACATTTCTATTTTTTTTCTTCATTTTTCATACACAGTGCGTGTGCCCCTACATGTATTAAGGTTTTGGAAGATCTATTTTGAAAAGTTTATTTGAAATGCCAAGTGATATTTCCTTCTTGGTTTAAATTTGAACCTTTCTTTCCAAACTGTCAACACTGGCTCATGAAATTGGAAGTCGATAAAAGTTGGATGTGAAATTAGTGTCCTTTCTTATTCAAAGATTGACTTGAAATTCATTCTTAGCACTAGAGTTTACCCATTGGATTTTTATCATAGACCATTAATACCTTGTTTTGTTTTTTAAACTCAGGTTGGAAGAAAGGTGTTTTTTACCAATATGCCTGCGTTATTACAAACACCATTCTAAGCAATAGTTGATATTTTTGATGTACTAAATTAATCATGTGCCTAACTTAAGTTTATGGAGCGGAATGTAATATACAGATATATACCCTTTGTACTCAAGAATAAATCAGAGGATTTAAATATTTCAACCATATTATTAAATTTGTTGTAAAGTATCATTTTTTTGCTCAGCACTGCCAAGCTTTACTTATGCTAGGTTCACGCAGTCCCAAATTAGTTGTGAAAACAACCAGAATAAACCAAGAATTGAAATTGGTTCCCAAATCACCAGACAATAAATTTGTCGGGGCTCTTCCCGATCGTTCTTGATCTTTCACCGAACTAACAGAATCATCCTGAGGCAGCCAAGAACCCATTCCCGATTTACTGAAGGATTGCTATTCTTGGCGATTCGGCTTAAAAATCCCGAATGTGTGAACCTAGCATTAGCAAAGCCTGGGCTGATTTTTGGCTTACCTTATAAAGCACCTTTTTCTGGTAAGCAGGGTTTTTGTTACCCAAATATTTCTATTTTCTTTGACTGTAACAATGGCGGCAAAAAAAAATCTTGATAAATAAACTAAATTCTCACTGGCATATGTCACCATACAACAAAATTAACACTTGTGATGAGATACATCAATTTTTTTTATATAAACAAAATTTATTTCATATAATTATATATATATTCCAGCAAAAACTAAACCATTACTTGATTAAATAGAAAATCTTTAAAAAAAAATCCCCACCACAGAGTACTGACAATACTACACTTCTAATTATTATTTTTTTTAAATCGAACACATTGACTTAAATATGATTAATGAAATTTGAGATTCTGTGATCCTTCACGTCACTGTTGAACACATGCCACCTGCTAATACAGAACTGGCCAATGAAACAAGTTCCTTAAGTCACATGCCAACCCCACCTACAAAATAAGCACGTGTGAGTTTCTACTATCACTTTCCATTTGTGATGAAGTGTTCTGGACTTCGAGAAATGACGAGAAAGGCCAATTCCTAAACTTGAAGCCTTTTGGGTGAAAAAGACCATCTCTAGTCATCGCAAACTTGTTTGGCTTGTTCTGCTTATTACTTTGGGCCAAAATTAATTTTGGGGACAAAATGTATAGGCCTTTATGCAATTGACCATCTAAAACAAAAGCCCCCAAAAAACAACAACATGGGCTTGCAAACGACAACTAGACTTGGAGTGACACGGGATTTTGATGATGGTCGGTTCAAGCTTTTAGACAGCGACCAAACGGGTATGTGACCAAGATGACCAACAAACTGGCTGAAGTTGGCGAGAGGTCACATGATGCACACATGGTCACGTGGTCAATCAAACAATAACTTATGTGCCATTCTACTCCAAGCTCACAAAACATGACCAAAAGGTCTTGTAATATTAACATACACCGGATACAAAGGTAAATACGACATTCTACAAAGAGTAACTTACTAATGAATACTACAATAGTACAACAATAAAATCATTCTAAAATAATTATGAGAATGAGGCCAATGTTTGTTAGGGAACAGATGCTGCATATGAATCTGAGGACAAACCCCATTACATACGTGGACCCCCAAAGTTTTTGCTAAAACAATATGGGGGTTATTTAAAACAAGAATGGCTGCACCAATGCATGTAGCTAAGACTGGGGTGTCCCATTGTATGTGCAATCAAAAATCCAGCTCACGTTTACCAACAGCTCCATATTTTGACAATTGCGATATGTACATTTTCTAAGCAGCAATTTGTTCTTGAATTTATCTGGATTGTTCAGTGAAAGAGATTTTAATTCCGACCCAAAAATCGCTAACTTTATCTTTAACTGTGTACTACGGGTACTACTGCATCATTTTGGCACAAGCACCTATTGTTAAAACACAGTTTTTGAAACATTACTTTTTTTTAAAAGAACGAAAAGTTGTGCACAGTTACCGTTATTATAAACTTACAATTTTACTGTCAATTAAGATGTTAACTTATATACATTGCATATTGATAATTACACCATAAACATCCTTTTAAAAAAAATCATTTACTACATTAATTTACAATGCTTTAAAAACATTGTCCATTTTTAATTCCATTTCCGATACAAAAATAAGGCAAACGTTTAAGGAAACTCTTACTATGCATTATACATGAATGTTTAAAAATGCTATCCCAATACATGCATACAATAATCTTACTATAAAGAAACCATGTTTAACGTTCCATACCATAATTTCTATTAATTTTGAATAAATTTTTGTTTGTTCATCCCCGACACTCCACTTAATTCATTCGGATTACAATTACTCATGATTTACTTAGGCAAACATACAACAAATTATCAGTTATCAATAAAATACACAAAGGTAGTCATTTGTAAACATGGCACAAATAAGACATACTTTTTAAACAAAAACTTGCTACAGTATGTTCTGCATTAAGGAGTGTTTGCCTCTTCTTCAAGTCGTGTTAGAATCAGTCTCAATATATGAGCACCAGGCTGGATGTTTATCACGACCATTTTGCATTGTACAAGAGTTGGGATCTACTCAATCACAAGTTAGATCACAAGTCATCGGAAGCGGTCTGCCTTTGTCATGTTCATCTTCATAACTTGTGAATGGACTTGTGATTGACATGCAATTGACATGCGATTAACATGTGATTGACATGTGATTGACATGTGAATGACTTGTGACTGACATGTGATCGACATGTGAATGACTTGTGATTGGCTTGTGACTGGCATGAGATTGACATGTGATTGACTTGTGAATGACTTGTGACTGGCATGTGATTGACATGTGATTGACTTATGATTAAGTTGTAATTGACTTGTGACTGACAAGTGATTGACTTGTGACTGACATGTGATTGATTTTTGATTGACTTGTGATTGACTTGTGACTGACTAGTAACTGTAATTGACTAGTGACGGACATGTGATTTACATGCGATTGGCTTGTGATTGGTTACTTATTGACTTGTGATTAACTTGTGATTGACTAGTGACCTCTGAGTTTGGCTTTGAACGATTGTAGTATGGAGACAATCCAAACTGGTGCTCATTAAATAGTGAAAGCTCACCACAGACTCCTGGCATACATATTTGTCTTCTTCAACTGATCACAAATGTGTTCATTAGCCTATATACAGTCAATTATTCTGATATCTACTCCTGTTTACCCACAAATCAATGAATTTTGCACTGAGTATTAACAACTTCCTGACTTACAGAATTTACAAACACGCCAAAGAAAATACATTGCAAGTTTTACTTGCTATTTCTGCCAAATTCAAATACAAACTACTTATGCTTTGAAATCAGTGAATGTGTCTAACACTAGTCATTCTAAAGCAATAGTTCATTGCATTGTCTGTTAACCCCCAATTCACCATTATTTTCTCTCTCTGTGGTAGTTTTTTTTAAAAGATAATAATGAACAATGCTATTCCCTGTAGAAAAAGTAATAAAAATGGAAGAAACAAAATATGTCAGTGCATTTAAAGTTTCTGAAAGACGATGACATTTCCTTAAAAAAATAGTACTCGCAAACTGAATATGGTCATTTCATTTCACAAAGATCAACAACAGATCCAAACTACAGTGTTTACTCCGGTAAACAGAGTTGTTGACACAAAGCCACATAGTGAGATGCGTTGTGGGTTTACTGAGGGATCTCGGCTATAATGTCCTCCACACGTTGGTCGCTGTCGATGCTGGCTCCTGTGGGAACAAATTGAAGTGCATTTAACCAAAAAAAATGGTGTGCAACAATGAAGGAAAGGGGAGCGTGGGATGGAGGTGGTGTGGCGTCGGGGGTTGGGGTAGGAGTCGGGGGTAGTGGTGGGGGTCGGGTTTGGGCTTGGGGTGGGGGTCGGGTGGTAGTGGGGGTTAGGGTTTGGGGTTGGGAGTCGTGTGTAAGGGGGAGGAGGAAGGAAAGGGGTGAAGACACAGGCAATGTTATTTACACCGTGAGTCAAGCCTGTCAGTAGCTAACACTCAAAACAGCTGTCCTGGCGTCTTTCTCATATTTTTTATCCATACCGTTTAAGAGCAAATTCTACAAGTTCATCCATATTTTATGGCAAGTTACATACTGCTGGGTTGACTGGCGCGATTTGCTTTCACCAAGTGGCATACTCTGAAAAATGTGGACATGCTGCTATGCCATGTTGTCCTGAGATGTTAGGCTTATATTTGCAACATGTAGAAATTAATGGTACTATTGCTGTTATTTTTGGGTATGCCTGTGTGCAAAAAAAGCCATGACTACCAATTAAGTTATAAAAGTATCCTCTGAACAAACACCTTTCAATGTGTCAATGTGTATTTTTCTTCACAGGCGATTTAACTTATCATTTATAAGTCTGTGCTAGAATACGCACAGAACCCCATGGCCCTTTTTTTCCAAACATTGTGTGCTTGACAGTTTTATCTCAATGAAAGCCAACTCTGGTTAAACATACGAGTGAAAATAATCACAAAGTCTTGTTACAGAGCTAAGTAACGCTGACAAAAAGTTTGTACTTACGGCGTTTGGTCCCTGTGACGCGGCGCTCAATGATGTCTAGCAGGGCCTTGTGCACAAACTCGTACTGAAGCTGTAAGGGGCAAGCATAATAACAGCGAGGAATAAGAACAGCATTGAAAAAATCCAGAAACATAAATTCTAATTATAATTGTTTCATGCGTGCCAAGTTTCTTTGGCCGACTGCAGTAGAGTTGTAAAATCGAGTCAATCACAAATCACATGTCAAATCAGAAGTCCAATCACGGGTCCATCGCAAGTCAATCGCAAGTCAATTGCAAGCCAATCACAAATCAATCGCAAGTCAATCGCGAGTCAATTGCGAGTCAATCTTGAGTCATTCGCAAATCATTCGCAAGTCAATCGCAAGCCAATCGCAAGCAAATTGCAAGCCAATCGCAAGCCAATCGCAGGCCAATCGAAGGTCAATCGCAAGTCAATCGCAAGCCAATCGCAAGCAAATTGCAAGCCAATCGCAAGCCAATCGCAAGCCAATCGCAAGTCAATCGCAAGTCAATCGCAAGTCAATCGCAAGTCAATCGCAAGTCAATCGCAAGTCAATCGCAAGTCAATCGCAAGTCAATGGCAAGTCAATCGCAAGTCAATCGCAAGTCAATCGCAAGTCCATTGCAAGTCAATCACAAGTCAATCACAGCAGTTGAAACTTCAAATTCACTTGTTCAAGAAATTCTTTAGGTGTTCTCCATGCACCGATATCACAACTCAAATTTCAATGTTTCCTCAAACTGAAAGAACCGTTTCATATCGCAACTTTTACAGATTGTTTATTTTGACTGTGGCCTTACCTCGGTCTGCACCATGTTGGTTCTCTCCTCCCGTTTGGTGGCCACGGTGCCAAACACATCGATGTACTCCTCACCGAGGGCCAGCTGCTGGGTCAGCACGTCCAGGGCAATGAACACGCCGGTACGGCCAATGCCAGCACTGTGGAAAGGGGTGGAGGATGGGGTATATACAGGTCAACGGTCAAGTTCATACTGTAATGTTGATATGTTCATAAGGATGTGATCTGCATAAACAATGTTTATTTAAACTGTATTGCTGATCTGCATGTCCATTTCTGCTGATAAACTGTTTGGAAAAAAATGTGCAACGTTTGCATTGTCCATGCAGGGGAATATTCATATACTGACTGACATTTCAAACATTTACACAGGTTGTGAATCCCAAAAACTATAAACCGAAATATTCTACGTAGAGAACTCAACGGCTGAACTGACAAGTTGAATATTGGACTGAAGTGAAAATGAAAGTTCACACTTCAAATTGCAGTAAAATATCATGCTAAGGGACAATTTTTTCCTGTTTTTTTTCTTTTGTAAGATCTAACAACTTCCCTGACAAAAACCAAGACAGTGGTCCATCTTCAGCGTTTACCCTTCAATCCAAGCACTGAGTACTGGCGGCGAAGGTATATTTCTTTTTTTTACAAACTTACCCACAATGCACCACAAGGGGCCCAGAGTTCTCCAGCAGGTGGGCGCGCACAGTGCGTATGAAGTTCAGCATCTCGTCCGACTTCTTGGGCACGCCGTGAACCGGCCAAGCGGTGAACTGGTACTGACGCAGGGCGCGCACCTCAGATCCCTTTGAAAAAAAAAAAAAACAAGTCAATTTACTATGAATAATGAACAGCTATTATGACTGACAAAGGTTAATGCTTAGGATAGCTCACTGATCTCTACATAAAAACTGGATAGCGGATGCCAATACACTACATTTTGACCAATTCGCCCCCGTCTTTTTACAAAAGTGACCGCCGATATACGAACATTGGTCACGTACAAGTATTATGATGCTCTAGAAAGGGCAAATTTCTGTCGTGATTATATTTCCAAACGTCGCAAAAAGGGAACTGCGGCATTTAAAAGCAACATTTGAAAAATTGTGAACCGTGGTCATTGGTGGTGGAAAAAAAGTAAACCAGGTGAACCATGATGTTACAAAGGTGAATCACAAGTGCCTACGCTGGCAACTTGTTCTTTATACATCACCAGCCAGTCTTTCCAATAAGGCTTCAAGAGGTTTTCTTCTGCCGCTTTCTGTATGCTATCCAGTCTTTATATGGAGATCAACCAATGGAAGATTCTTAGAGGCTCCTGAGAAAATATCTGCATCTTTAGCATCAAGAAAACACTCATCAGCTCAAAGTTCAGAGATGGCATGCCGCGACTCACCGATTCAAGGCAGAGGTCTCGAACGATGTACCCCTGCTCGGTCTCCTCGCGCTCAGAGACCCTGTTGACTGTCACCTCGCCGAAGGTGATGGGGGTGGAGTCAGACGGCCAGTACTGGGCAAACTTCACCTAAAAGGACAAAGGAAACAAAAAAAAACATTTATGATTGATGATTACTGACTGCGACAAGTCTGGCTTGAAATAAAAATAGATAAATAAAGTTGACAAATTTGTGAACAGGCAGATACATCATGAGCATTTAATTGACATATTCAAAATCAATGTTTTCTCATTGTACTGGCAACTACCAGTACAAAAAAGCATATCATGTAACATCTTAGAGAAGGTCTGTCTTCATCATCATCATCATCGTCGTCGGTTTTGAGGCCGTTGTCCAGTCTGTTATGGGTTGGCCTGCTTTCTCCCTATGGCTCTCCTCCACTTGGCCCCGTCCGTCACGTCCCTCGCATTGACTCCAAGCAGACGCATGTCATCTGACACGGAGCTCTGCCAAGTCTTGCGCGGTCGGCCGACGGGTGTGGGCCCTCCCACGACTATGTTGGTACACCTCTTGACCCAGCTGGCATCTTCCTTTCTCTCCACGTGACCATACCACCTCAGCCTATGCCTCCTCAACACGATACCGATCCCCTCCACTCCCACTCTCCTCCTCAGCTCCTCACTTGGCAGTCTGTTAGCCAGAGACACCCCACATATTCTTCCATCAGTGATAAGCATGTGCCCCCATACTGTACACTCTTTGTCGTAGAATTTAAATAACAAAAGCTAGCCTCAGTGAGGGCGCACCCTACAGGGGTCTACGACATCCTGTCACCGAGCCAACTTCTAACCACTCACCCGTTCTTTCTCCACACAGGTGCCGATGACGGCGATGGTGGGCACCTTCTGCTCCCAGATCATCTGCCAGAAATCGTTGACGGAGTTGGCCTGGGGTCCCTGGGCGGCGATGTACTCCTTGGCCCCGGTGAAACCCTGGACAAGAGATGTATAAACCAATCAATTAGGACGACCCAGCAACAAAAATCCACAAAGACGTTGGACAACTTCAAGTACGAATGGGAGCAACTTTACAATTCATGTGAAAATGAGTTGGCAACCTACCGACATGAAACTGGCGTTGATGTAGTCGCCATCTTTGTCCAGACGAACACGGTTGAAGTCAACTAAAAAATATGGACAATATAATTATGATTTATTTTCAATTTATTCTATTGAAATTCAGTCGGGCCAATGAAATCAAGACAGACACATACACACAACAAGAGCATATCATGGTACAAAAGCTCTGATTGGATAAAAACATGAGGGCAACATTTCGCGACAGTTTATGTTGTGCAAATTTGTTGAGGTGAAAGAAGGATCTCAAAATTTTTACAATTTTGACATTAACAAGAACACTTCTTTGATAATCGAGAGTACATTTTGAAAAGTTGAAATCCATAAAAGCTTGTTAGGATGGACAAGTCCGATGTACTTTAATAATCAGACATGTGATTGAATGGGAGTGGCCCTGGACAATGGATAAAGTTGACTCACATGGGACAATGTTACCGTAGCGGTTCTTATCCTCATTCTCAGGCAGGGCCCCAACTGTTTTGGCATGAGTCTCTCCAATGAGATTCAAATCCTGCAAAACGAATATTGATATAATTTGATTAGAAGTTGCAAACATTGAATCTCACCAGAACTATAAAATTTATAAAGGACCGATCTTTCTAGAACCACAAAACCAATCCAGACTACAAAACTATCCAGAACCAAAAGAAGTCATTCAAAACTATGAGATCTTGATCTTGACAGAACCATGGGATCTTCCCAGAACCACAGGACCTATCCAGAACCATGGGATACTTCTAGGACCGTAGGACCCGACATGGTCTCTCCAGAACCAGAGGACCTAGGCAGAACCATAAGATATTTTGAGGACCAAAGGACCAATCCCAAACCATGGGGTCTTTTTCAAAAACCCACAGGATGTCCAGAACCATGGTAGTCTTTCTAGAATCACAGGACCCATAGTTCTATCACTTAATATATTTTCAAAAGAAAGGGATCTATTCTTATTCATGTGATCTATCAAGAGCCAGGATAACTTTCAACAACCACAGGATTAGATTTTTTTTCAAAACCATAGGGTCTCCAGTATTTCCAGATTTTCAAAAACATTAATTATGAAATAAAAATTTCAATGATATCCAAAAAATTTAGCACTGACCTCAAACTCCTTGGCAAAGTTGTCGCCAGTCTTTGCCGACATCTTGCTCACGTGCTGACCAAACTTCACCACAGCAATCGGCCTGCAACGGAATAAGAAATAATAAATGGGGGATGCTAAAAAGTGGGAGTCACAAATCCATGCCTATTTGGTAACAATTAGTAAATATAATCTTTTTTTGGGTGTTATCTTGCCTTCAACTTGGTATAATGAAGAATGTTAACATATTGCAAGCAAGTTACAGGGCCTGTTATGTCAGGAAACAGCACTTTGTACATTGAACGATAGGATGTTGGACGAGATCCCTGGCTACACGGCATATACAGGTTAAAGCTTCTGCTGAGCGCCCCTTGAACAAAGATACCGACAAGAATTCGGGAACCGCCAACTTAGGGTTGGGTAGCTCAGTTTAGTAGAGCACCGGAACGGCATTCCGAAGGTCGCAAGTTCAAACCCTGCTCCCGTGAATTTCTTTGTTTACAAATAATATTTAGAAAAAAAGAGTCAATTTTGCTCGAGGAGCTAATAAAGTTGTAGCTGATTTCATTTAAGTTATACAGGAATCCAGCATCAACACTTAGAAGAAAGTTTGGAGGTGGTACCATGATCGTGCGCATGTTGTACTTAGTACTCCTTCAACCACAAGGACTACCACAATCCACACGTGCCTCAAATGTGAACGAATTGATAATTGTGGGAGTGCTTACCTTGAGGTGCGGCTGCTTTGGGACCGTGGTTTGGCCGGGGCAGGGGCCGGGGCCGGGGCCGGGGCTGGAGCAAGGGGTTCAGGGGTGGCCACGGCGGCAACGCTGACGTTGTTGCTGGAATTCTCGTTGAGTTGGGTCTCGGCCAGAGGCTCTTTCTCTTTTCCCCTAGAAAACATCGGATCAATGCTTGCTAATTAAACTATTTTATGTTCGTGCAAACGTGAAACCTCGATCCTGTTTGGTCGATTCATGGCAACAACCGCGTGGTATTATTCTGTATACCATGGTGTGGTATTATTCTCTGTATACCACGGTCCATAATCCCACTCCACGTATCACTCTATTCTAAGATGCGGGCACTATTCTAAGATGCGTGCACTATTCTAAGATGCATGCACTATTCCTACAGCACGCACATGTGATAAGATAACCGCTGAACAGTTCCTGCAGTGTGCGTATTCCATCTTTACTGTGCGTCAAGCTTGTTTGAAGATACATTTGTAAAATAATATCCCACTCTTGCTCATGAAACATGGAACATGTAGTGCATCTGTGTTCCATATGACACTCAACAAATTTGATAACTAATAGCACACCTATTGACTGGCAAGGAGGTCACTAGTGCACAACCATGCACTCCGAGGCACTGTGAGCGATAACACAAGGATTCCACATGCCGAGGCCAAAGGCCGAAAGTAATAGGGCCCTCTTGTGGTCATGTCACGATTTTGGGGGATTTTAAAGGGATGAGGAAGGTAGAACCCAGCCACTATCACTCCACATGCAGCTCGATTCAACTTGAAAGTTTCACTACCAAAAATGTGCCATTGGTTTCCTGCATAGTGGAGGAGTTTGGGGGTTTAAGTGAGGTTCCTTACAAAAATCCCTGAGTGTTGGTCATAAAGTATGTCTTCATTATTTCTTTACCTTTTGGCCTCCGGCTGGCGTCTGTCCCCTTCGTCATTGGCGATGCAACAGCAGAGGCACATGATGAAGGCAATGATAAGGACGATGATGGCAAACGGAATCAGTGCGTAGATGAACCACCATACGTCAGACTCTGGGGGAAAAAAACAAGCAAATATTGTTAATGTGTTGTTTCATGTGGAATGCTCAGTACAGTCATGTAAGCTGTATGTGCGGTGTAAAGCGGTGATCTGTGTCCCTGAGCTAGCCACTTTACAGTGACATCGTCATTTGTCACTTTTCATTTGCAAACATTGTCCGTTTGATAATAAATCAAGTGTTACCTTAGTAAAGCGGTGATCTGTGTCCCTGAGCTAGCCACTTTACAGTGACATCGTCATTTATCACTTTTCATTTGCACACATTCTCCGTATGATAATAAATCAAGTGTTACCCTAGCAAAGCGGTGATCTGTGTCCCTGAGCTAGCCCCTTTACAATGACATTTGTGGGAATTTTGCATCGAAGGGATTTCAATAATGCTTCTCTTCGCTGAGCCTTTTCACAAGCGTAAGCACCGTATTTTCTCTTTAACAAAATGATTTGGAGAAATTTTAAAAATTGAGAAACTTTTACTGAACTTTCTTGGAACCCACAATCCCTAGCCCTTTTAAGCAGGTCTGGGGTTCCAGTCCCACCACAGTAATCTTGTAAACCTAGATAACCTTTTCTTGGATACAGTACTGACGAAATGACGTTGATAAGGGTAACACCCATATGGGACCCTGATGGAAATAAGCCTCTGCAATCGGCTTTTCTTGGCTATCCCAGATGAAATTAATTGTTCTTTGTTTTTGTATCTTTGTATTGCAATGTGCAGGAGAAATAGAACTTCGGAGATGGGGCAGGTTTCACAATCTTTTACAAATTACAAAATGATATCCCTTGAAATCGCTGCAGTACTTAATGGTATTTTTTAGTTTTTGTTGATCATTCAGACTTCATTTCCTGGTTCTCCGTGACAATGCGTGACCAGACTAATGAACAACCCTGATTCAGACTTACTCGTTGCAATAACTCTGGACCAAGGGGTGTCGGTGTACAAGCCCTCTTCTGTGTAAGCGCGTATGCTAACCCTGTTAAACAAACAGATCAGCAAGAAGAAAAACATTAACAATTTTCCATCTCAAATCAACAAAGTGAGCTAATTACATAAAGTTTGCTATCTGAAAAAAAATCTATTAAGGTCAACGAGTGTTGTTAAAGGTATTTTTTAGTAACAGCGTAAATCTTGAAGAAAAAAAAACAGTCGGAAAACAATGTTGGACACTCAAAACATTTGAGACAAAATGAACCTAGGGAGCCGTCGCATGCCGAGTGTCAAATTATTTTAACACACTTAAATTATATTGTATTACACTGTGTTTATTCACTGAAGATTCCATAAAACCATAGAGTGCTTGAGTGGTTTCGGGTGCTACAGGGAATAACAGGCAGGGCGGTTTTGAATGCTACAGTAACTTAAGGGTTACTAACTGGAAACACACTTTCAGTTTCAAATATGATATACCAATCCCCGTTTGATCTGAAAGAATGGAAATTGGTTAATTTTTTTTTTTTTTTTAATTACGGCGTCTAATTGTAATTTCATCCTTCAGAAATATATTCAGTGTGACAGCACCCGCAATTAAAAAAAATTCCCAAAGAAGAGAAACTGGACTGAGAACGGCCTCTCACCTGTACTGTGAGATGGGGTCCAGAGGCCCGTCGCAATAGTCATCATTGTTAGGGCAAGGGGTCTGGTCTCCGATGACCACCCTGGCGCTCTCAGCCACGTCGGCCTGTCGGCGACGGCGATTGGCTGACGAGCTGAACAGCTCCGCGCGATTGATCGTAACGTAGACTGGCTTGACAGCATTGTTACGAACTGTTTGGTAATTGGGCGGGTTGGCACTAGCAGTGCGATCGGCTGGTGAAAAAAATGCAGCAACAAAATCCAGATTTTCAAAAACTGATAAGATGTAGTCATTAGAAAAGAAGATACAATTTTGCATCATGAAAAATGCAGTATTTTAAAATCTGTACAAAATAGAAAGCCAAACTTCTATTTGAAGTGGGTAAATTAGTAGGGCTGTCTTGAAGAGAGATTATTTGATTATCAACCAAATTTACGAATAGCTTTTTGCCGGTTTGGATGTTAAACCCCCCCCAAAAAAAACCACACATGCACACCCATGTTTGTTTATGGTGTAAATCGAGGATTTTCTTTTGTTCCTCTTCTAGTTGAGGTCGTCCTCGATTTGGTTCCTGTCCTGGATTCATCGATGATGTTGCACGTGTGTGTCCTCGATTTACACCATAAACAAACGCACACGACTGTGATGTTATTTGAAATGTAAAGTTGATGCTCCTAATTGTCAGATGCCACTTTGTTTGTACGGTAAATTTTTTGTCGAAAGTGGTTCGTTGTTCCCATCCTTTTAGCAGGTACGTATAAAACACTTAATGTAAAACACTCCAGCGCTCCATAATATCGATCGCCGCACTCAAAAATTTAACCTGTGCATTTGAGTGCAGCTGTTGACCGGCGCGGCATGTAGGTGAAGCTGGCGTGTGTAAAACTCGATCAGGGAGTTTTTATTATTTAATGAAACAGTTGTGAATAACAAATACTAACCTGTTCCAAATAACCAGCTACAAAATATTACAGAATACAAAAAAGTTTACGGACTCCAAATTAGTACCCTGCTATTGAGTCTGCCATACTTCAAACTGGCTAATTACATCCAAACAGGTGTACAGATTTTTTTTCTAGAATCAGTTTTCTCTAATAATCAATTTTTTTTCATATGCCTACCTCCCTCTTCCACGACGAGAATGGAGTACGAAGTGACGATGCCGTTCCGGTCCGAGAACAGGGCCCTCGGAATACGGAGCGAAATGGTGGAGGAAGTGACGTCCAAGATGAACTCATCAATAGTCTGCTGGCCTTGGTAGTATGGTTCTGAGTGACAGGAAAATAAGGAAGAAGAACAAACAAAAAAATTAGATCTAAAGTTGAAAGTTTTTGAGCAGGGCAAGTACCATTGTAGTCTATGTAACAGACCCCGGCCCTGGTGAAGCCGTTTCTGGTCTACGATATGTAATCATATTCGGCGATTAATTATGCAACTAGACTGCGAATGTCTTCGAGAAACTGACCAATCAGTGGGCGCCTTCTATACGCGCGTGATGCGAGCTGCCCAAATGCGTAAACATCACGTCCACGATGAGTAGCATTTTTTTACTGGTTGTTGTATTACAAAAATGTGGCATCGACATTGACCAATCACAATCTTAGTCCTGATTTTGGAATGAAATGACATCTTGCATGCTTAGATATAAGACGTTCTACCGCAGATTAGCTCCGTGGAGAACGGGTGATACTCGGACGAATACCATTGGAGCTTCTAGGGGCAAGAGACGGGTTACCAGCTATTGGATCATTCAATTTGTTTTGCCTGTGACTGGTATTCAGCTGATTCTTGCTAAGCACATAAATTTACAAAGCGATATTTTGTGTTGGCGTCTCCATGAAATTGCGCCCAGGAACTTAAAAATTGAGGAAGTTATTTTTTTCACGTTAGGGTAAAGAAAATTGATGAAGTTGAGTTGTGCCTGGGCCCAATATTATTCTTTTTAATTTAGGACGAGCCAAATGAATAAAATGTTGGCATGTGAACTTTAGACATATGAAGAAATATTTTCGCTTATCGCTCAACTGTGAGTTTTACTTAGAAATGGAGTGAAAAAGAAGTTCCTTTTTTTCTACTTAAAACTACTCTGCGCGAAAGCGAAAGTGAACGCGAATATGTGACGTCATGGCGAGTATTCGCGCTGCGAATTCGTAAAAGTTGAACACATTTCAAACCAGGCGGATTTCGCAGCGAATGTTTCATGACGTCAAATTCGCTTCGCATTCGCATGAAGTACGAACCAGGCTTTACCCTGCCCAACAAAGAACGGCAACCTTGAATGGAGGAATGGATTTGAAAATAAACTTCTGCCTTGAAGTTAAATAAAAAAATTATAGAGAAATGCCGAGTGTGTAGATACTTGGGAATCGTTTCCTACCTTTGATGGGAAGCCTGAGGGGGCTGAGCACCACCGGTTCACCGGCGCCCTCCGTGTTGATGGCTTGAATCTGGTCAGAACAGGAAAAAAATAGGCTGTCATTCATTTCTGAATTAATATACATGGAGATGGCAAACCAATGTGACTAGTTGAGTGATGGGAAAATTCAAAATTTGATTTTGAAAAAATAAAAAATTTCAGATTTTTGTACTCTGCGTTGAAGACAATTAATTTTTGAGGAATGGGCTCTTATATTTACTTTCATACAAACTGTTTATCATTATTTCATTGTGTGCCAAGGAAAAGGACGTTAGCAGCCCAGGCTCGTAAACCAAAAAAAAAAAAAAATGGAGATAATCAAGTTTCAAGGTTTTGTGCTCCCATTTCTACGTTAAAAATCGCATAAGGCTGAAATTTTGACTCAGGAAATTCGTTTTTAATTGAAAATTGAAACAATATTGCGCATTTTTGTTACAAAGTATTACTTATTTTTGAAGTTATTGGCATTTTTATGCTAACGACCTTTTACTGGGAATAAACTTGGCTTTGCGTACCCACTTCAGTGGGACGTTAGCACACTTGGAATGAATTTTGTTACATTAGTATTACACACTAATTAGCTAGCTAATGTCCTTTTTGCCGGGAACAAATGATGAAAAATTACCACCATCTTTTTATACTGTCGGAATGACATAGTCCTTGAGACAAAATGTATATCAAATGAAAGCTATTTCAATGCTCTATCAATTACCCAAAAAATCTGAATTTGTCCTTTTGACCTATGTTTTCCCCTAATGACATTCTTCCAAGTACCCAACGATTTCATCATAATTTTATATAGACCATTATCATGTTGCAGCCATCGTGATTTTTTCCCATTCAAATCTACGTAACCAAAGCGAGGCTGGAAGGAAAAATAGTCTGGTTCCTTTTTGCACAAAAACATTGTCATTCAGCACTGATAATGGATACAGGAAACATGACTCAAATGGTGGCAGCATGATAAAGGTCTTGGCTTCTGCTGACCAAACTCAGTCTATTAGATGTCATCATTATTCATAGTTCTACAATCCAAATTTCATCAATTGAGAGTCATGATTCTTGTTTTACTGACCGACAGTGTGTAAGTGTATCCAGCCTTCAGTGGAGAGATGATTTCTTCAAACTGCACATCGTTTGGCAGCGCATTGATGGTCTGGAAAGCCGACTCGCTAGGTTCACCCTGAAAAAATATACCGTCACATTATCATTTGAAGAGGAAAAAAAGCACATTGAAAGTGACTTCAACGAACCATAATTTTGAGAAAAATATTGTTTCATCTCAACTTCAAAAAATTGTGGTTTTCTCAAACCATTATTTGTGTCTGTTTTAGAATTCTATCATTAAAATGGTATTAAAAATTAAAATATACAAACCATGTGCATTATTAAAAGCCTTCTTAAAAATTATTTAAAAAAAATCCTCAACATGAATCTACATTTTTTTGGCACAAAAGCAACAAAAAATGTATCACTTGAAAGACTTAGTTGTTTTAAGCTTTGAGGTGTCCCTGGAATCAACATGTAACTGCTGAAAGGTAGAAGATCAATTTCGGTCAAAAAATTTTACCGAAGGTTTTTAAAATACTATTCCTGAAGTTAACCTAGTTTGGAAAAAATGTTGCACACTGACGCCACTTCCGTGATTTTGTACAAAGTCTATGGAGAGCCAAGAACATGTTCCAAGTATTTCCTAACAAAATTGGAAATGTTTCTCAGTCCCAGATTCATGTCTGATAATAATCTTTTTTGCAACGAATGACCTTCATAGAAATAATATACGAAGACAAAAGTGGCGTCAGGTTGCAACATTTTTTCCATAGTTGAACAGCTCTGCTGATAGAGGGAGTGGGTGGGGGAGCAGGGGGTGGGGGTCGGGAGGGGGGCAGTGGCTTTGGGTGGGGGATTTTCATTGACTTGACAAAACATACTGGTTTTGTTCCTTCCACGGTCACCAGGTAGGCTAGGATAAGACCATTGGGGCTCTCAGGAACTCTGAAGGAGATCTGGATGTTGTCCGAGTCGTATCCGGTGATCTGAAAGTCTCGGACTTGACCAGGCACTGTAGAAAAATCAAAGTGTAAAACAAAGTTTATTGGATTTTTTTTTCATTTGATCATTTTGTAAAAGACATTAGACACTTTTTCTTGAAATAACAGAAAGTAGGCTGTTATTTATAATGGACTTTGCATAGTAAAGGGTGCATGGTATGAAGTTGACGCTGGCACGTGTCGTTTGCAGATATCCATTCCTCTGAAATGTATGAAAATTAGGAGGCGTCCCTTTTCGGTAAAAAAATTTGTAAACTCCACTTTTCTAAAACATTAAAATATTGCATGCGTTTCTGACAAATGAGGGCACTGTTGTTGTTGTGATGTCATTTTTACAGTTGAAATTATGAACCCAAATTTTTGGATACTGAAAAACATTTGTGCTTCAAATTTGTTCATACACTGACTTTTATGTCCTGATTCTACAATGTATCGCAAAAATCAAAAAGTTACCCTGCCTAAAAAAAAACTCAAAAAATTCTGGAAACTTTTTTAGGCTGGAGCAGCTGTAACACTGAAGTTCCTGCCTGAACTGAAATCGCAGTTTTGCTCATGAGTGTGGGCGTGCACAAGTACTCCCTCAACTGAACGCAATGCCAATGATGCGTGATGCCCACGTGACGGCAGTCTGGGTTAAAGAGGTTGTGGAATGCTCGACGACATTTCCGTCATTTTGCGGGTATATGTAGCCTAAGGTGTGATGAAATAAAAACGACTATTGTTTCTGTCATAAAATGAGTACAAAAGGTACTTGGAGAGCTGTTTTTCAAGTCCTGTCATGCCTGTTTCGACCCGAACGTGCAATTTGTGTAAAAGTCGTCGTTGCGGGCAGCAAACAAAACACAGTAAATCGTGACGTAATAAACAGGACTCCCAATGCAGAGTAGCATAAACGAGTCCTGTTTATTATGTCACGATTAACTGTGTTTTGTTTACTGCCCGCAACGACAACTTTTACACAAATTATTAACCTTTGTACTCATTTCATGACAGAAACAATAGTCGTTTTTATTTCATCACACCTTAGGCTACATATACCCAAAAAATGACGGAAATGTCTTCGAGCATTCCACAACCTCTTTAATGAAGATTCAGAATAATATTGGTCATGCGTACTTTTGCACCCTGGCGTGCGCAAACCTGTGCACGCATCAGGTGTGCACAACCTATTGCAGCTCTTGTGAATTTTCAAAACGTGCCAACTACTGTTCATGCAACTTTATTCACTTTGAGAAAATCCTTGTGTCAGTACCAAAACGTGTTGAAATAAATCAAATAAATTTCATTTGTATAATGCCAATTTGCAGGCATGCAACTGGTAAGTCACAAAAACAGAGGAAATTCAAATCTTTCCAAGACTTTGTACAGTGTTTTTCTATTTTCAATGACACACATGGGAGGTCAAAAAAGAGGAAATCAGCTGATCCGAGGAAAAGTTGCATGCTTGGATTTGACTAGGGATTGTGCCACTCACGCGTGGGGAAGGTCCTCTGTCGGAGCGTCTGTGGACGGCTGACCACGTCGCCAATCTTGGTACGGACCTCAAAGTCCACCGTGACATGAGGCTTGATCCCGGTCAGCAGCATGCTGGTCCCCGTGGTGAAGTACGGCGACTGCGGGTCAAACTCGGCCTCGTTGGGGTCAAAGGTCACCTCGTAGCCGTCCCGGGGACCTTGCGCGTCCGCCCATTGGAATTCAATCTGGGTGGTTGTCACCTGGACGATGGTCAGTGGGCCGGGGGGATACGGAACTGCAGAAAGGAATACAAAGCGTCCATGAAATGAATTTTTCTTAGGACCATATTTTGTTTAACTTTCTGCTCCTCTTAAATGTATGAAAACTATTTGACATCCTGTTTTTGGTTAATTTCATTGAAAAGTGCACTTCTTTAAAACATTTATTTTTTAAATTCATGCGTTTCCAGACAACTGAGGGTGCTGTTGCTGTGATGTCATTTCAGGAAGACACTGTTCAGTTTAGGGGTTTCTGTTCAAATTGTGAACCAAAAATGTGTAAAATACAAACATCTATAAGAAAAATTTGCTCACTGGCTTACTGCCATGTACCGACACAACAACGAATCACCAAAGAACAGAAACTTAACAACAGAAAAATATGCAAAATTCTGGCAACTTTTGGTGCTGAAATAGCTGTCACATTGAGGTTTCTGCCTGAAATGACATTACAATTTTGCTCATGAACCTGGAAATTGACATTAGCATAAAAATAAAAAAGGCACGAAAATACCCTTCAAAATGGCAAAATAAAAAGTGAAAATAAAGTTAAGTGGGACACACAGGTGAATTATCAAGAACTGCATTAAAAACATTACATTACATTACATGGGCCCTTTAATCACTGGCAAACACACAACGCAATACACACATCGAAAACGGACATATGGATTTTCGGCCTAAGGCTAGCATTCGCATGGTGATTTTGCAGAAGCTGAACACATTTACGCGGCATCAAAGTTGCCTGAACTGCGACACTGAATGAAGTGCTCTTAACGAGTCCGACAAACTACTAAAGACTTACGAGTGTAGACGGTACGGGTCACCGGCCGGCTGACAAGTTCCCCATTGATTCCTGCAATGTGGGTGGTGATGGTGACCGTGTACTCGCTGGCCACGTCCAATCCTTGGAAGAGCAGCTCCCGGGGGGAGTTCTCGGGGACGTTCGTCTCGGCTAGGTTCGCCGAGGGACTGAAGATTACCCGGTAGTAGTCCAGCTCACCCACGGCCATGGGCCACTCGATCTGGATGGACGTCTCGGTGGGGTCTTGGTAGGTGATTTCCGCTGGTGCCATGGGAACTAAAAATAAACCAGAAAAAAACATTAAGCAATTGTCAATTGTGATGTGCTCTATGACACTTTGTCAAAAGCTTGGGATATTATGCAACAAGGTCGTATCTCGACGTCCATTGGCTTTGTGTGTGCATCCAGGTTATTTCAAGTAAGACAGGGGTGTGAGTGAGTGACCACTGATAAAAATAGCTGATAAAATTAAGCTGCTGAACAAGGTGTAAAAAAGCTAAACTTCGGAAATCTCTTATACTTTTGTACGCAGCAAGTGAGGGAAACAGCTGAAAAAAGGGTGAAATCCAACACACAAAAAAGCTGAAATCAGCTTTAAAGCTGAGATTTCACACCCCTGGTAAGATCAGTGATAACCCCCTTTGAGAGCCATGTTGACAGGGCACTCGGCGTGCGCGTACTAGCTTGCACGCGTAGAGCGCAGAGTAGGCACGACTCATTTTATTCTGAAAGTGCACAAAGCCATAGTGTCTTCGCGCGAGTGCCAGGCGTCATCGGTAAATGCATTCGAATGTCTCTCCTGTCGGTCTCCACCAATCTCCTTTTCTTACTGTTGAGGGGAGCCACAGACAATACAAAATGGTATCAAACGGTATCTTAACAAATTAATGGTAATAATCTAAAAAAAAGGTTATAAATGAGGGCTATGACAGGCAGTTGAATACCAGTGCCACTGTTTTCACCGTAGTTGTTGAGATCGGGTCAAGTATAAACAAAAACACCAGAAACTTACGCAGCTGAACTGTGACCTCTGCCGGCACGCTGCGTATTTCCGTCATGCCACCGATGTTGGACATGGCCACCAGGGTGATGACGTATCGGCGACCGGGCGTCAGGTTCTCCAGCGTGGCTCTCCGCGGCACCAAGTCCCCGGGGAAGACGATTGGCTGGGGCATCCCGTCGTCGGGCTGGTGCCGGACCTCGTACTGGTCTACGTTGTAGGACTCACTGATGAACCACTCCAGGTCTACGCTGGTCTCGTCGTTACCGGTGGTGATGAGGACCGGGGTGGAGGGATCTGTTGAGGGTAGGGGTATGGATGCGAGGGGAATAGAGATGGCACACAAGAAAAATGGATTAAACATCCTGTGTCAATTATCACTAAGCAATTCTAAACTCTTAGTGAAAAACCTAGGGTCAAAACTCAAAATGGTCCATTAAATTTGTTACAATAACCAAGTTACAGTTGAGATTTGAAGGTGTGCATGGTGGAAAGATACTAAGACAAGATAAAGTTTGCGGTAGCACCATGTGAATAAATCTCTTTTGTGAGTATGTGTGGTTCTTTTGTGAGTATGTCCGGTTCTTTTCAGAACCACACATACTCACAAAAGAGATTTATTCACATGGTGCTACCGCAAAATTATCTTGTCTTACAAGTTACAGTTAAAAAAACAGAGCAACATCCCCATGACACACTTTACTTGTAAAGTAAAGAATCCCCAAGACATTTAGTTAAATCTAAAGTCGCTAAACGGTAAACTGGGGTCAAGTCATGGGACATGCCATTCAAATGAACTGCGACCAAAGGCATTCCTTTGTCATTGTTTTAATCACCTTTAACTTGTGAGTTGTGATTTGACATACGACCTGACTCGTCATTTGAATCATGATCGACTTGTGATGTGAGTCGTGATGGACTTGCGATTTGACTTGTGGGCGACTTGTGACCGACTTGCAATTGGACTTGTGATTTGACTTGTGATTTGACTTGTGATCGACATGTGATTTGACTTGTAATTGACTTTTGATCGACTTGTGATTTGACTTTTGATCGACTTGTGATTTGACTTGTGATCGACTCATGATTTGATTTGTGATCAAATTGTAATTTGACTTGTGATCGACTTGTGATTTGACTTGTGGGTGACTTATGATCGACATGTGATTTGACTTGTGATTTGACTTATGATCGACATGTGATTTGACTTGTGATCAACTTGTGATTTGATTTGTAATCAACTTTAATTTGACTTGTGATCGACTTGTGATTTGACTTGTGGGCGACCTGTGATCGACTTGTGATTTGACTTGTGATTTGACTTATGATCGACATGTGATTTCACTTGTGATTAACTTGTGATTTGATTTGTGATCAACTTTTAATTTGACTTGTGATCGATATTGTGATTTGACTTGTGATCGACTGGTGATTTGAATTGTGAATTGACTTGTGATTGAATTGTGATCTACTTGTGATTTGACTTGTGATTTGACTCGTGATTGAAATGTGATCGAGTTGTTTTTTGACTGGTGATCGTCTTATGATTTGACATGTCATGGACTTGTGATTTGAGTCTTGATCGACTTGCGACCCGACTTGTGATGGACTTGACCACACCTCTGAATCCCTCACATTACCTGTGATAGCAACCACAGAGCTGGGCAAGCTCTGCACATTCCCGCTGACAGTGTAGATGGTCACGTTGTACTGGCGCGCCGTCAGCAGGCCCGTGAAGGTGACCTCTCGGTTCTCGGCAGGGAAAACACTGAAGGGACTGCGCGGCAGGCCGTTGTCGGCGGGATCCAAGACGATAGTGTAGTGGTCGAAGATTCCCGTGGCCGCGTCCCAGGAAACGGTGAGCTCGGAGGAGGTAACCTCGCCGAGCTGGAGCACGACAGGGTCCGGTCCTGTTAAGAAACAGGATGCAATTAAATTGGACAGAGAAAATGTGTGTGGACAAAATCTGGTATTTCTTTTTGAAATTCCGATTTTCTTTAATGGTACTTTTCAAAATAGGAAAAAATCTTAACAGGATAAAAAAAACCCAACTTTTATAAGATCAAGATCCACAAGAAAGTGAGCAAAAGCCTATGCAGGATTTTGCAGACAGGGGGGGGGAGCTAGGTTCTTCTGGTAAAATACAAAAGTTCATAGTAGATGGCCCGGAACACTACTGGACAATATGTGGCTCTCTTCGTTATGTAATATTATTTTCTCAACAAACACACGGTTTTGTCAACAGGCAGACAATTTTACCGAAAAGACAAACAAAAGGAGTGTACACCCACTCACACTTATGCTCTGGCGACGCCTATGGAAACATCTATTTTAAGGGTTTTTTACCTCATGGAAAGGGGAGGGGGGGGGATGGCATCAAGGCCTTCCCCAAAATACCCCGTTGAGAGGATTCAGCATTACAAAAAAAAAGAACAAACTAATTTCAGGTACATGAATAAAGGACACAGATTCTGCTGTAAATTGTGTGAGTCAAATTTGTTCACTTACCTGTATCCGAAAATACACTGTGAGCATTAATTTCATTGATGACATAAACTTTTATGACGGACACTCAAAATGAATATGACTTTCAAATCAAACAAATCAGCGAAACTATGAAACTAGCACGCGCGAAGCTTTGAAACTAGAAGAAAAAGCAACTTACGTGTCCGTTCTACAAGTGTGAACGGCCCAGCCTTCTCGTCAGCGCCATCTCTGAGGACTAGTTGAATGGTGTACTCTTGGCCGGGTACCAGTTGATCAAAGGTCAGCGCTCGCGGCAGGTTGCGCGGGATGGGGTAAGGCGAGGTAGTGATGCCGTCCATGGGAGAGTAGGTCAGAACGTAGAGGTCAAAGTCTCCAAAGGCTTCGGTGAACTCCACTGCGATTCGTCGCTCGGTTACCTCAACCGAATACAGGTCAACATCCTTGGCTATAAGTCATGGGAATATGGATAAAGGGGAAAACTATGATTAAAGCCCAAGTTCATGGAGCTGAACAGTTTGAAACTGAGTTATTTCAAGTAAAATTCAGCTAAGAACAAATCATAGTTACAACAGCATTTCGGCCGGTTACAAAACATTTTTGTGCTGAATAACTTTGTGTTCTTATGTAACTCCTTGAAACTGGTCAGGCTATTAAACTAGCAAATGTGACATATTTTATTGAAGTTTGTCTCCATTTCGAAAAGGTACGTTTAACTGGTAATTTTCTTATATTGGTGGATAGGAGTGGAGTGATATGATCTGGTTTTGTGAGCTGATCTAACAAAATGAGTCATAAGTGACATTTTTTGTGTGTAGGTAAGATGGCAATTTTGTAGATTTTGATTAGCTCAACTGAGCTCTCAAATTGTTTCCCCTTTTTGGTTTTGGTGCCTTTGAGTTATTCTCAAATGAGAGTGTTACATCCTTCTTGTAAAAATTACTTACTATTTTGTACTTCAGTAATTTAAGAGGGCATGTGTGATCTGGCGTTGGAGTTTAGCATTCATGATCATGAGACTGTGGGTTCGAGCCCCGCCGTGGCCATGCGTACGCGTGTTGTGCCCTTGAGTAAGGCGCTTTACCTCAATTACTCCTCTCAACCCAGGTGTTAAATGGGTACCCGCATTATTCAATACTGGGAAGGTAACAGACTCGTTGTGGAGGAGGTGTGGCGATCCCACAACAGCAGCATTTCATGGACTTGACTCTGGCCCAATCGCTTCGAAAGAGAGATGGGCACTCCGTTCCTGTGAACACAGGTTTGTCCCCCTTTCCTTTTTTTTTAATTAAACCTAATTTAAGAATGTTTGATAGACTCACGTGAACACAGCAGCTCAGCACAGGCTACCAGACTGGTTGAGGTTGGATAACCACCCAGCACAAAGGCGACCCCTGGTTGGGTGCCCAACACCACGCAGAAATGCGATGTGGTATCGCAGCTCTGGGTAGTCAGGTCAAGGGTCACGTCCCTGGCGTTGAAGGCCAGTGGGGTACCGACGGTCACCGCCTGGTTCTGCTGGTCCTGTGTCAGGGTCACCTGGTTAAGGGAGTAAATAGAGCCCAGCCCGTCACCGCGATCCGTGGTGTATGCGTACAGCGTCCAGCTGTTATCGGCTTGGAGACTGCGGCTGTTTGACCAGGGGGTAAAGGAGACGTCGAGCGAGAACGACGCCAGATCGTCGCCTTCTAGCACCTCGTTAGAGGCCAAGGCTAACGCCCCAGATGCAATGGCGACACCTGTTTGCAGAGAATGAACAATGCAGTTGTGTCAGGCCATCATATCATTTTATAAAAAACTCAGAACAAAATGTCGTGGACTTGTGTTAATGCAGTAACCCAGTCGCCACTTTTTGTTGGCAGGACTGTGAGTTTCCGGTTAAATCAGATTACTGACGTTCAGTTTTAACCAGATAACTGGATTTTGGAATCTTGGATTCTTAAGGGCCCCGAACCCCACGCCATAATTTTTTTGACCCACTGTTTTGGGAGACCAAAATTTTTTTTGGCCCCCCCCCAAAAAAATTGTGTTCTGGATCCGCCCTTGGTCTGGGGCACCGGTGTGGTTAGAGCACAGGATTCATGATCGTGAGGTTGTGGGTTCAGGCCATGCCGTGGCTATGCGCGTTGTGCCCTTGAGTAAGGCGCTTTACCTCAATTACTCCTCTCAACCCAGGTGTTAAATGGCTACCTGCATTATTCAATACTGGGAAGGTAACAGACTCGCTGTGGAGGAGGTGTGGCAATCCCCCCACAGCGGCATACGAGTCTGGCCCAATCGCTAACGAAAGAGAGATGGGCACTCCGTTCCTGTCAAAATAGGTCCATCCCCTTTACCTTTACTTTATTCTGGGGCCTAAAATATTCCTAAAAGAATTTTGAGGCAAGAAGGAAAGACTCACTGATGCAAGTAGTCTCAATGCAATTGGTCAGATCGCCAGCCAGATTGAAATCCGGCTGGGCCTGGTCGTTCTCCTGCAGTGTCACGCAAATGTACCGCATCTGGCTGCAGGCGATACCGGTGAAATCCATGGTGGCCACCAGGTCCTCTAAGGTCAGTACAGAGTCTGGAACCAGATCTCTGCCCTGCACCGTGGGATCGATAGTGGCCTCACGGACTGAAAACCTGTAGAAACAACCAAAGGAAATAAAACATCAGCATGTTGATTTGAGAATCAAAGTGGTTGAGATATTCTTACCCCTGCTCAATGAGCTTATAATCTTTTTTGGATCTGAGCCAACTCTCTAGGAAGTATGCACAGTCATGCTGTGATGATGTGATCATTCTACTTTCATTTAGTGTGGATGGCTATGTTCTCAAGTATACATATACACATTAAGGGTACAAAGGATCATTTGCTTTTAGCGCGTTTTTCTTCGTTTGAAGCAACAAAATTGCTCAAAATCTTAAGAAGGGCACATGACAGCTAACTTGTTGTTCAAAGTTGCAGCTCAGTGGATAATAAACATTTTGAGAAAAACAGAGAAAAATTACGCACAATACACAGAAATACTCCTCTTAGGGTTAATGTATTTGACAAGACAGCAAGGAAATTTGGTTTGTGCACATGAGTATATCCCGTAAAAAAGTATTGGGTGCTTTAATACAGAATGGTGAACAAAACTGCAGAATTTTACAGTTAGAAGTGCAAAGAAAGTGGCCCAACTTAGACTTACCTAGTGCCCGAGCCATCAGGTTGGGAGTTGACAAAGACGGTGGCCGCCCACAAGTTGTCCCCGTCGATACCGGCGCTGTTTGGCGTGGCGGTCACGTTGACATCCAAACTGACGACTTGATTGGGTCTCATCTCAATGAGCGGAGGGATGGAAACAATGGTCGGCATCACCTCCATTATCTCGACACCTGTCACAAAAATGATTAGATATACATAGTGTCAAGGTAAAGATACGAGGAGCCATCTTGAAAACTGAAATTTTTTTTCACACTGTCTTCTCTATGCGGTTTCTTCGGGCTTTCGAGCCACAGCGCCTAGGGCGCTTTTGAAGAATCCTTGGTTTCATTACCAGAAAGAAATCGAATGAATAAAATGATTAAATAATATAACAGAGATTTTGCATGCTTCTCTTTCGTTGACACCATTTTGGTTGGCCGTTGGTCTTGTATGTGAAGAATTTCATATAAAAGAGATTACACATTACTAGTTCAAATGGACCCCCCAAAAAAGGCTTAATTATAGATCATTAATTATTTATACTCACTTCTCAGTGACTTGGGGAGTCAGTCAGTCAGTCAGAATGTTAGCCAGAAAGTCAGCTAGGCCCTCGAGTCTTATAAACTTCCACTCACCATTGCACTGAGATGGTACGCACGTCCGCAGCTCGGCTTGGCTGCCCGGCGATTCAATGTTGAAGAAAGGCTGGGCCGAGTCACCGCGCCACACCTCCACGCACAAGTAGGTCATATCGGAGCAGTACTTGTCTGAGGTATCCAGGCTGACCTCCACGCCAGTCAGGGTGCTGGTCGCACTGGCCACGATGGGGACAGCTCCCTGGACAGACGTCAGGACGGCATCCTCCTTTTCATCCTGAAAAACCCACCCCATCATACTCAAATATTTAGTCAAACCAGGCCTGCAGGACCAAGTCCCCAAAAGTCCACCAAAATGGGGGGATTGATTTTGATGGAGTTGGGGAGATTAGGGTTAACGAGGTTCATGAAATCTTTAGTCTTTGGGAGATCTAAGTTCGGATTGACTTGGGCAATCGCGGGAAAGCAAATCGTGCATTATGTGCCCAACAGATGGAATATTTCCCCATGGTTGCTTTGAAATGATTCATAAGGAGGAAGATGAAGCCAACCCTGAGACAACTCCAAGACTTTGAAAATGTCTATTTCTCCCCTCTTACCTCCGGTATGCCGTTACCGTTGCTAGTGGGAGAGACAAAAGCCCTGACTGTCCACAAGTCCTGCCCCCTAATGGTGGCCGATTGCGGAGTGACATCAATGTTGACAGTAAACGTGACCTCGCTGGCAGCTGCTAGCTCCTTCAGTGGGAAGCCGTCTGACACCACCAGAGCAGATCCTGGTTGTGACGGATACTGTAGATACACACCTAAAAAGAAAAGAAGCCAAAGAGATTTGAGCAAAAAAATTCCAATTATTTAACAATTAGCACCTGTACTACATAACGTATATTTCCTGAAGATCCATCGGCCCATGGGGTACTCGGGCAGTTTGAGAAAGTACAGGGAGTAACAGGCAGGGGCAGTTTGGGGCGGTACAGGGAGTAACAGGCAGGGTGGTTTGGGACGTTACAAGGAGTAACAGGCAGGGTGGTTTGGGACGTTACAAGGAGTAACAGGCAGGGTGGTTTGGGACATTACAAGGAGTAACAGGCAGGGTGGTTTGGGACATTACATGGAGTAACAGGCAGGGTGGTTTGGGACGTTACAGGGAGTAACAGGCAGGGTGGTTTGGGATGTTACAAGGAGTAACAGGCAGGGCGGTTTGGGACCTTACAGGGAGTAACAGGCAGGTCGGTTTGGGACGTTATAAGGAGTAACAATTTAGGCAGTTAAGGAAATGAGTTATACTCAACAACTAATAGTCAGTCAGGCATTCAGCTAGTTAATCAGTCAGTCAGTCAGTGACTCCAACAGCCAGAAAAACAGTGCTGGCCGTTCGGGTCCAGCCAAATTACCAAGTAAACTTCCTCTTACCCGAACACTCGAAGGACTGGGAAATGACGACATACTCCACATCATCTGTCCACTGTATGGTAAATTCCGGGTCTGCGTCGGGGTTGGTGATGTTCACGACGAGAAATCTGACGTCCGAGCACGACACTCCCGTCAGGTTCATGTTGGCCTCCAAGCGCATCGCGATCGTCTCGCCTGGATACAGGTCCGTGTCCGCATCGCTGCCGCCAAAGGTTCCCGTGGTGACCGCAAAGAACTCCGTCCCTGGCGCGAGAGGGTCATCTGCAGACAGCTTGACCTCGGCTGACCACAGGTTGATCCCTAAGGCATCGCCGCTATTGTCGCCAGATGTTAACCGCACCTAAAAATTTTTAAAAAAGGAGGGAAGGGTCATAATTAAAGAGCCACTATGTACGACAAGAGATAAAAACAACGTATTCAACCTAAATATAAAATAATTTGACCTAAGCTGTAAAGGCTTCCAAAATCAATTTGAAATCAGTGTCATAAAATTGCCGAGTTCTTTTAGTATAATTTGTGACATCAGATGCTTATTTTCTGACAATGACCACATCATCATAGCTTAATTGTATACATGTATAATAAATATTCTTAATTCTTATTGGGAGTGTACTTGGATCATTCTATACATTTGTGGGTCTTCCACTTTTTTTTCCCTGTCCTTGTTACATTTGGCAACAATGATTTTATAAATTAAAACTTTTCAGGTAACTCTTGACTGGCAAATTACACAAAGTACCAAGGTAACAGGGACAGGAAAAATGTCACACTTTGGACCCTAAATTGATAGAATGACCCAGTTCCATGGAGATGGTTTTTATCAATTCCTGGCAGGAGCACAAGACTGTTTCCTTGGTTATTTGTCATCAAAATAAAATTTCTCAAAAGCCCGGCCAATGACAAGGGTGCCGAAATGTTTGAAAAGTTAGAGCAATCTGAGTAGTATACCATATATAGTTCTATATTACCAAATAAAAAACCCTATCTTAGGCCAAAAAAAAAAATATTTGGTCTCTGGTCAGACCAAAGACCGGAATTGACGCGGCCACGCGGCTTTTTTTTTTTTTCTTCAAGCTTGGATTGTACAGACAAGGTGGGTACTATTTTGCTTTTTTGGTGCCCTCATGTACATTGGTGTCCTCCATAATTTGCCTTGGTGCTTTCGATCATTTGCCTTGGTGCAATTTCCCATTCCTTGGTGCTCTTTGGTAAAAAAAAATTGAGGTGCGGAAATAGAGGGCGCTGTTGGAGCTACCGCGGAACATTTTGGAAAAAAAAAAAGATTGACGCGCATGATTAAAATCGACGCGCGCGCTGACCAGAGACCGACTTATTTTTTTTTTTTGCCTTATAATATGTTTTATAACGGAATAAAAAATTCCATCTTAAAATAATAAAAACCTCATCATCAGAGTTGGTCTTTCTATGCAGAATTCAACTGATGATTTAGAAAACTGTCGCAGTTCAAGCCTTTCTGATTTCTGGGTGTTTTTCTGTCCACGGATGTAAACTATTAGCGTACTTACAGTCATTTCCACTGGGTGGGACATGGCATGCTCCACGAACGGAATTCCAGACTGGATGGTCAACTGTTGGTTCACAATTCGGACACCTGGCCATGAAACAAAAAAAGAAACTTAATTAATTGGTTTTCACTAATTACGCTACTCAAAGTTGCAATACGTGTGCTCTTCAAAAAAGTGGATTTTTTTTTTCTCCTAATAAATATTCAATTTGTATGTTTGTTTTTTTAATGAAAAAAACTAATTCATTTCAATTTCAGGTGTCTTCAAAAACTCTGAAAGCAGGCTTTCATTTCGGCACATGTGAACCTGCCCTGCGAGAGCCAAATTCTTGTCTGGCAGCAAATAATTCATATATTGTGATGACCATAATTTTATAAACGTCAGTGGATTTTTTTTTTAATTTTCTCGTTCAAGAGTGAACTGTTTATTATACAGCTAGATAATTAGCAATAAAGAAAAACATTTTTTAGGTGAAACTTGAAAAATACCAAGGGAAATGCATCTTTAACCCTAACCTTCCCAAATCCTCAAAACTTCTCTTTGCATAAGTGGCGGACTTTGGAGGATGCATTGTGTGAAGGTCTCAGGCCGCACCTTGTGTTGTTTTTGCTTTGGCGTTCATAAAATCAGGCCTGGATTATACTTGAGATCATCCACACTGCTTCTGGATTTCATCCGCGCTGCCTCAACATATTAACAGCGATCGTTGGAGGATTTGGCAGGATCGAGGCAGTGCCTGGTCACTCCTCCAATGAACACATTCAAGAAATGCCAAATGATTTTGGAAGATTGAGGCTGTATCAAACTTTTTACACAGAGGCAGTGGTTGGATTTTGAAGGATTGAGGATGCATCCAAGCAAAAAGGCCAAAGGGGTTAGGGTTAATAACGTTGTAGTTACTAAGTACAGAAACCGGCTAAGCATAGAACAAAATGTGCTTAGCCAAAACAGGGAACCGGCCAATGTCCCACTCACTGTAAGTTGCATGTGACTGGTCTCCCATGTAATGTTCGCTTTGCACATAAATTTGATGAGTACTATTTTCTGCTTTGTGCTCAACTCTATGTAATTCGTCCCAGGTTTACGCTGTACCCACCGACACAGTCAAGGCGCTCACTGCACGCCGTCACGACGGGGTCGTCTACGTCGGGGGTCAGAGTGAACGGCGGGACGGGGTTGACACCCTTCATCATCGTCACGCAGATGTACGGAATCTCGTCGCAGCGCGCCCCGCGGAGGTTCAAGTTGGCGTCGACCGGGAGCGTGTAGCGCTGTCCGGCGGAGATGGTGAAACCCGGCTGAGGGGAGTAAGGCACAATGACCTGGTGCTGGGAGGCTTCCACCCCGGCCCTGTCGGGGCTGGCCGTGGCCGCGACCTGCAGGCGGAAGAGGTTGGTGGGGTTGGTGATGCTGGCCCCGTCGGGATGGGTGTTGAAGATGAGGTTGAAGGAGACCGGGTGCCCGGGGTCGTTGGAGATCAAGGGTTCGCCGTCGGTCACAGACAATTCAGAGGACACAATGTGCAAACCTACAGACACAAAAAAAACCACCAGAAAAAAATGTCATTCTTCAGCTACTTATGCATGGTGGATATCAGATCTTTCAATAATCGATATATTGAAAATCCAAAATCAAGAATATTTGATATATTGATTATCCATGTAAAAGTTAAAGACCATAAAGATGACACTTTGATACAAAACAAAAATTTACATTAAAAATCTAAAGTCCAAATTTTCCCCGCCTTTTTTATGGAGCATTTTGCCCAAACTTTTTTCAACAAATTTCAGCACTGAGGTTTGTCAAGAATTTTGTTTTGGGGTTTGTAGTTTTACAGTGGGGAAAAAAATCACCAATTCCAGTCAATGCAGAGCACCAAAAGCGACGCCACTTGGCATTTCACGATGTTTTTATTTTGAGTCACACGCACAAGTTGCCGCCGACTTTTATTATATCATACAGCAAAGGATAAACACAAAATATAAGCACAAACAGAGATTTATTTTGATGATAATTTGATGCATTTTTTATATGATTCCTCAATATTGTAAATTTTAATATTTCAATATGATTATAAAAATTGCCCGGCAATATTGATACAAAAATAATATCGAACAATCGAGTAATATCCATATATATATCGACGGTGATTACAGCTACTACCAACAGGGTCACTAGGGAACATGGGTTCCCTATTATTCAGAGCAAATTCTGGCCGACGAGGAAAAATTTATGGAATTTTTTTTACAAGCTTGCACAAGTGGGACTTGAACCATAAACCTCCTGCTAACTAGTGCAGACATCTTTACCATTTGACCATCAAGCTTGATTGGATCAACTGGTCGGCACAAGATATAGCAATGGCACTGCGATATATATATTGTAAGATGGAATGTTTGCTTAAAGCCCGAGTCCATCATTTGCAGCTATCCAAAAAAGTAACTGGCGTAATTATTGTTAAAAAACATACTGGTTGAAAGATAGTAAGGGGACTAAACTCCCTGTGAAATTATCCTTTCTGGCAAGCTCTCATTTTGAAGAAATCAACGAAAGAAGACATTTCCAACGGTGCTTCTTAAGAAGCACCGTAGGAAAATTTAAATTAGTTGTTCGTTTTGTTATTTGGCGCAGCGCGCACAAACATTGGAACGACGCACAGGCGCGCGCGGTTGCTATAATTCATCGGATCAGTGCACGACATCGCGTAAAGCTGCAATTCAAAACAATTTGAAACATGATTTAGCCACTTTTGATTTGAAATTGAGATCCTAGAATGCTGTTTTTCTTGGAATATGAAGCTGAAGCTGAGCTGAAACTTCATCAGGTTAGTTGTTCAGTATCCTTCAATAGATTTTGAACACTTTTGTTGCTTCAAACGAACAAAATGCACTAATTACAAATGATGGACTATAGCTTTAAGTGATATTTTTGCAAGCAAGATCCCATTTTACATTGTCTTTTCTCAAACACAAATCCGGCACATTAACAATTTTAACATTCTTACTTTGAAAACGCACACTGTTGTGAAAATTAAATGCATTATCTGTTCAATTTCTACAGTTCAATGTCCTACCTCTGCACTCAATTTCCTGGGAGTCTATCAGCGACGAGTTGCCGTTCACGGGAACCAAGGTGAAGTCCGGTGTCGGGCTGGGCCCCTTGCCCAGGGCCACGCAGACGTATCTGATGTCCTCACAGAGTAAGCCCTGCAGCGGTATCGTAGCCCCGACGTTATTCATCAATAGGACTGCCCCGGCCACCAGATCCTTGTTGCGATTGGTCAAACTCAGCGGTGACATCACCCGGTCGGATGTCTCCGTCTGGCAAGTGGGCTCGTCGCTGAGGAACACGTCCACCGACCACAGACCGGTCCCCGAGATGCCTGAGGCAGCGGCGACCGAGCGGATCTCCAGATTAAGGTCAAAGGTCACATCGTCGTCACTCTCCACTATCAGGCTGCCCGCGGTGATTCTACTAATTTCAGTCTGGGTCACTTCAACCCCTGTAAAAAAAATTGACGAAATTTTGAAGATTGGTGTTTTTTTTGCAATATTAAGAAATATTTTAATAATTTTCAGTGTCTTTAAAATTTAAACTACTATGGCCACACTGAAAAAAAAATTGAAAAAAAATCAGAAGTTAACCTAACTGCCCTGAATCCTTCAAAATCCTCTTTGCCAAAGTGGAGGAATGTGGAGGATTGAGGTTACATGGCAAAAGTGCGTTACTGATTTTGTAGGACGCACTTTGTCAAGGTCTTGGACCGGACCTTGTGTTGTGTTTGCTCAGTCATGCATACATATAGGCCTTGATTATGCTTGAAATCCTCCGTAGTCCGTACTGTTCCAGGATGTCACTGACCAAGCCTCGACATATTGATTTTGTAGGATTCAGGCAGTGGTCACCCCTCCACGGACCACAAGAAATAACGGAGGAATTGGCAGAATTGAGGCTATAAGCTTCTTTTCATGAGGCCAATTGGAGGATTTTCCTGAAAGAACACACACTTTTTTGAGACAGTGGACAGAACTTTAAAACGGTGGTTGTGTTGAAAATGCTGTAACTTACATGAGTGATTTGAATGATTCTTGTACTAAAAGAAAGTCTATGAATTTGGCTTTCATATCCTGGATTAAGAAAGTGCCACATGCAGAATTTCAAAAAAACCAATACTCCCGACGTTTGAGTTTCGCTTTTTTCGACTCACCCTGTATAGTGATGATGGTACTACGATATACAGATACAGACCGCAAATAGATGAGCTCAACTTTATTACAAGAATATTCAGACAGACAAAGACACCACAAACAGACAAGAAAAAGACAAGGACAGAGTAGCCATTTGAACCAACAATAACATTACAAATAAATCAATGACAAATCTTGGCTAGTTAAGGTGGTTCTTTCGGAGAGATAGCACCAACGTACCTCCGCAGACTATCGGGACTCCCTTGAGGATATCGCCGAACAACGTGAAGGGGACGGTAGACACGTCGCCTCGGAAGACCTCCAGGCAGATGTAGACGTTGTCCCAGTCGGGGCACTTCATCCGGTAGTTCATCGAGGCCGCGACGTTGAAGTCGATGGTCCCTCCGGCTGCGAGGTCCTGATCCTCCTCGTTGGTGTTCACCGTGGCTAGCGTGAGAGCGACCACCCCCGCGTCGCCCAGACAGTCCTGGGCGTTGTTCAGGAACGCCTTGAACGTCCACAGGTCTTCGCCATTGACGGAATCCTTGTTAGCGTCGGAGGTGAGGGAGACGTCAAAGGAGAACAACTGACTGTCCTGGTTCTCGCGGAGAATGTCGCCGCCGGTATTCGTCAAGTCGAAATTTGTGATTTTCACGCCTGAAAATATAACCTCTTGTACTTACACACGGTGTTCACTCATTACATTTTTCTGAATACATACTGATTTGCATTGTAATATCGTAATCGTGTATTGTTCAGACACTGTTTCATGTCCTACCTGAGGCTAACATAATTTTTTTTTAATGTTAAACTTTTTTTTTAAATGTTCATATTGTGATTTCTCAATTTGAATTATAACCGCTGCAATCTGTAATTATAAACCATGAGTAATATGAAAAATATTAATTACGATTAGTTAATCACATATTCTAAGCAGACAGTACTTTGCATGGGACAGGCTTAAAAAATCATGAAAACTTGTACAGTGCAAGGTCACAGTATTGATCCTACCTTTACAGTATGCATGCAAACAAGAGGCCATAAAAACAGTTTATTGTTACACATTCACGAAACATGTTACAAAGAATGGTAACAAGAAAAATTGTTACAAAAATTGAACCAGAATGAGACAAACTTCAAATTCTCCCTACCGTTGCAGTCCATTTCTACACAATTGATGAGGGCATTGTCATCAGGCACTCCTTGTAGGGAGAATGAAGGAGTTGGATTGTCCCCTTTTAACAGTTGCCCGCAGAAATACTGTGTCTCGCGGCATTCCGTGTCCGTTTGCTGAAGATTCAGTGTCACCTGAAGAGAACAAAAAAATAAACAAATTAAAAAAACATTTAGAAATCATTGAAATCCATCTCAACTTGGTCACAGTATGCTGCCAAAGTTGCGATGTCACTCAAAAGTAAACTCAGCACAACCACGTACTTCAACAGCCAATGTGAACACAGTGTTTCGCCATGGTAATAAACCAAAGTTTTCCAACTGGTTTGACCCTCCTTCGGGAAGAGAAACTAACTACTAAGAACAACAATATTGGTATACAAACATTGAGTGGCTCAGCGTGGAATGGGAGGAATATCATCGCAAGGTAAAATCTGGACTTTTCCATTTCATGAGGCAAAGCCGAGTGAACTGGAAAAGTCCAGATTTTACCAAGCAATAATATTCCTCCCATTTCACAATTTAAAGCCACTCAATATTTGTTTTATATAACTGACATATAGATCCTTGTCATTTGATATATTTGAACTTTTTTTTTCAATACAAAACTGGAGAAAAATGTATTTGTCTCTCCCAAACCACCCCTTCACCAAAATGTTTGAACCCAACACTGTAGCGCTGGCTCTTTGGAACAATACACGCTACGCGCAACGCTGAACGCGCACACCAGCATGCATTTGTACACAAATACCGCGTCATGATCCTAACTGTTGAATAGCATTTCCCATTCCCCATGGGCGGATAGTGCTTTTTGAGCCGCGGCGTGAATGGGAGCAATAACGAATGCCACGTAATGTGAGTTCCACCAATCAAATGACAGGGATCTGTATGTCGGTTATACAATTCACACTAGTGTGATGACAGTTAGCTACAAAGCACGAAACCATTTGGGGGTATTATGTTGTGAAAATACACTATGGGATGTAACACTGTTGTACAAGCATTACATTCACTGTGTGGACACAGTTTCCGAAAACAAACGATGTCCAAATAAACCAGTTTTCAGATACGTTGTGTGGACGTGTCCACGTGCACAAAAGGTTCCCCCTACCTGGAAACAAGATAAAAGGCATTTTTGGGTTAGGTTTATTTATTGCAAAATTTAAGAGAAACACTCCAGGGAATCATAGTAAAAAAAATGGGTTGAAAGAGTGTGAGAAAATGACTTTTTTTTGTACATTTTTTTTTAACTACACGAAAACAAAGGAATGTCCACACTAGGTAACTAACATAAACAGAAGTGTGTTTGCGTTCCTTATATGTGTGTAAGAAAGTGTCCAGGAAGTGAGCATGACATAGGAGAAAGTGACTTCAAACTTTTGCAGTGCAGAAAGTGGGCTCACTTTCTCACCGAGTATGATTCAAACTTTATAAAAAGACGCCATCCCAACTTGAATAAATACACCAAAATGAACACTCACCGATCGACTGGAAAATTGAATTGGCAGACCAGGAATAAGAAGGGCATTCATCTGAGATGCGGTCAAGGTCACATCCGCCATATAGGATGGAGGTTGGTGGGTTCCATTCATGCGACGATTGGCAAAAACCTTCATCTTCCAAAGCCCTGTGCCAGAGAGTGCTGCAGATTGTACTGAGGGGGTAGAGGTAAATCGGAAATCCACTGTGTGGGCGGCTGGTTTCTCAACTGGTATCAGCACGCCATTGGTGATTCCCAGTTGGGTCTCCTCAATTTGTACACCTGACGGAGAAAAAAGGAAGAAGTTTGTTCAGTTTCACAGATTTTGTAAATTTCGCCTCAGATTATGGGCTCCGAGTCAACTGACCTATCACCGTTTGCGAGTTAGCCACGACCCTTAGACAACCTTATGGAATTTTTTTACGTTAAGGTTTGTTTGTCTCAGATGTTGCGCGTTCCGCGTCCATTTGTATATTAAATTGGACAATATTTCACAAGCTGTGTTGACCTGATTCTAACGAGATTCTACTGCGATAGGTCAATTAGAGTCAATGAAATTTGAACACCACCTAATAACTTACAGATTGGAAGAATGAACACAAGGCACCTGCATATAATGGATTCAATATTAAAATATAATGCATGGTACCCAATAAACAGCTTCTCCATAGATCTACGTAATTTGTCTCAAATACTGTACTTCATCAGGTGTAATAAGGTAGAGTCCAAACAGTCGTACACTGACTTGGCATTTGGGGACTTTACCTTATTATAAGAACTTTAACTATTACAGTACTTAAGACCTTGAGTATGTAAAACCATAAAGGAACTATACTTTGTAAACTTAGAACTTTGACTTGGAGCTGGTATTCATCACAGTATAGCACTAGTTTGTTGGGGTTTTTTCCAGCTCAAAATAATATTGATGTCATAAGCCAGAAATATATTTTAAAGTCTATGTGAAAGAACACGTTTTGGAAAGTACATTTGGACTCCCGTTTCATTCTGTTTGTCTTTGTTGCCTCGGTGTGTGTGTGTGTGTGTAGCAGTTATCGCGTAGCTGACATTGTCAGTTCCGCTTCTGCCGTTTCGACTATTCTTCCAGTCAGCTCCATCCATTCCTCCTTGGACAGAAGTCTTAGGTAGTCCAACCCAGCTGTGCTGTGTAGACGCTTGCCTACTGTCTTGAGGTCTCGGTCGAGCACCACTGGTAGAGTGATACGAGGGCGTCCTCGCCAGATGTCTACCCCAGGTTCCGATCGGAAGTACTCATCTACGAATAGTTGAGCGGGTACATCTCACAGGAGCCGCAAGACATGTCCGAAGAGTCGCCAGCGTGCTTTGAGGACCTTGATGTGGACCGGTCTCCTTGAATATAATAATTTGAGCCGACTTCCTTAATGGCGTACCGCTACAGTAACAACTGCACTTCACCTCCAAGATGGCTGCCATGCAAAAGATCTATCACATTCAAGAGTCCTTCAATATTTCATGCTCTGTTTTGTTTTCACCATTGAGGGGGTGTGCAGAATCTAAATTTAAAAAAAAATCAAATTGGAAGGTCGTATTTACCGATGCATTCGACGCTTTTACAGCCAATCAAAGCAGACTGGTCACCGTCCTTTGCAGAGAGTGTGAAGAGGGGGCTTGGGTTGGCATGCCTCTTGAGTTTGACGCACAAGTAAAGACCAGTCTACGCACAAAATAACAATCACAGAAACCATTCAACATAGTTTTTCTCGATATATACCTTTGTTTGCTCATGAAGAATAAGCGCTATTCTGTACCGACAGCCAAATATATACACATTTTCAAACAAGGTTAGCATATAGATTTTGTATTACTGTTGTGAATTCTCTCCGTCCACTGCTACCTGTATCAAAAGTTTACAATAATGACCGATGCGTTGTCTCTTACCACTACGGCAAAATCACACCTCTGACATTGCAAAAACAAAAGTTTATGGCACCACTAGATGGGAATGCCAATTAAGTTGAGCATGGGTCAACCAGGAACGAACAGTGGTTTGGAACACGTGCAAACGCCAGGGATGTAGTGGAGTCCATCACTAGTCCCTGCAAAGCCATCACAAGTCCCCCACAAGTCCACCAGTCTTCTCTGTTATTATTCATCCATAGTTCCTTGTGACTGGACTTGTGATGGAGTTGTGATGGAGTTGTGATGGAGTTGTGAATGGACTTGCGACTTGACTTGTGACTGGACTTGTCATGGACTCGACTACATCACTGGCCCATACACATACTTTTGAGATTGCTGAGTCAAGTTGTGCAACAAAGTAACCTCAAACCACCAAAAGTCCTGACTGAATAACTTCGCGGCAGGGTTATTTTTGCTGAAAATTTCAATTTTCGCAAATGGCAAAATTTTTCAGCCGACTTCTGATATACAGCCAAATGCCACCAATACTGATTCGCAAGAATAATTTCAACAGTATTTTTACGATATTTCTTGTCGAAACTTATATGTTTCAATACTCTGGGGTGTGCACTGGAGCGTAAATAGTACAACATTAGGCCGTGCACAACGGCCAATTCAAGATCAACACACGGTCTGCCGCCACAGATTTCAGACAAAAATGTGTACAAAAGGCACGAGGGATTAGCGTGTTAAGACGTCAACCGGAGGCGAGTCGAGGCAATCTTGACGTCTTAACCTGTCAGCCGTGCCTGTGTATAAAAACAGCCAGTGCTCTGACGCGAACTGTTTATAAAACTTAAACGAGCAATAGTTGCACCTGAAACCTCTGAATACCCTACTGAAACTTTTCAGTTTCTTTGTGCAAGGCAGTAAATCACCAATGTCACTCACCTCAGGGCAAACTAAGTTGGACAGGTCCACGTTGGCCTTCGCTACATTGGTCAGCTCCAAATCTTGTCCGGCCGACAGATCGGTATTCAGCTGGGCTGGCGTGAGGTCCATTTCAGCTGAGCCGATAGTCGCGTTCACGTCTCCGTTTGCGTTAGGGGTGTAGTAGACTGTCAAGGCCCACAGGTCACTGCCGGCGATGCTGGCCCCGTCCGCGGCAGAGGTGGAACTGACCGACAGGACGACTAGCTGCCCGGTAGTGATACGCTCTGTGACGGTACCGCCTTCCGTAATGTTTGTGATGACGGTCGACATGATCTCCACTCCTGCATTCACAGACAAGCAAGAACACAACATCATCTATTGTGGGTCACACCTACTTTGGAACACACTGAGTATATAGTGTTTGTAACGTCGGTGAAGGGCAAAAACTAATATTGAATTTACCTACCCAAGATATAAATGAACAGTAAACTACATACCCAACGTATAAAAAAAAATCACTTGAAACGATACTTTAATGACAAATTAAAATTACAAAGTTCACAGGCAACAGGGAAAACAACAATGTCACAAGTTGGACTCTAAATTTATAAAAAGACCCATTTTTGGCAGGTACATGTATATCAATAAAATCTGTCTGTATTTGACTGAAAAATAACCCGGAACAATGGTATAGTTTTAACGTGGCACGATAATAATGATACCGCACTTCCAACTTTCACTTTTTATGGTTAGATTTAATCTTTATAAGATCATTCGCTTTTCATACACTTTGTCCTTTCCCAATAATATGACTACTCAAAATCCAAAGAAGAATGTCCAAAGCCTAACCTGTGTTAGTTTAAACTTCGATATTACACTTTTTGAGAAAATAGTATAAAAAACATGCACAGCCTTTTGATCACGAAACACGATTTTGTCAATAGCACTCTTTATTTCCAACGATCAGTCAATTGACCAATCGTTGGAAATCACCTACATTTCTTGATTTCTTCTGAACGACAGCAAGCCAGACGGAATAATTTCATAGGACAATTAGTACCAGTACGATCTTCTAATCCAAGTAAGCTTTTTGACATCTTGGTAGGTTTCTTGTGGGATAAGTGCAAACAATCCTATTTGTCTTTGTTTCTATAGAGACGCTAAAAAAAGATGTGTTCATCAGTTCTGTGACCAAGTTTAGTTCAAAGGAATCTAAGGAATTATATCTTTAAGACCGTTCCTTACCGCGACATTCAATGTCCACGCAGACGTCACTTGGGGTAAGGAACTCTACGTCAAACTCCGGGTCAGGGGTTGCCCCCTTGGCAAAGGTCATGCACAGCTGGGTCAAGTCGCTGCACACCATGCCGTTAAGAGTGAATTTGACGGGAAAGATGTTCACAAATTCGGTAGTGTCGTCCGCCTCTAGAGCTGTTTTGGAAAGAGCACAAAAAAGTGGATTATCACAAGCCTGTAAAAAAACAGTCATTGTGGCCGTAACAGTCTGGTTGCCAAAAAAAAGAAGAGATGGCCATATTTGACAGTGGCCATAAAAGTAAATCAGGGGTGTGAGTGACCACTGATAAAAATAGCCGAAAACAGCTGAAAGCGGTATAAAAAAGCTGAACTTTGGAAATGTCCTATCTTTTGTACACGGCAAGTGAGGGAAAAAAGCTGAAATCCAAAACAAAAAAAGCTTTAAAGCTGAGATTTCACACCCCTGTAAATGGTAACCAATAAGAAAGTATTACTAAATTGTGGAGAAGTGGCCACGAGAGACAGAAAGCAAGTTTCCACAGTGACCGAAACTGACCTTTGACCATAATAGGAAGTTGGCTATCGGTGGCCACAGCAAACAATTTGCAAATTTGGAAAGTGGGCAGGGTGCTATAATGGGCTGGTGAATGTAAGGAACAGGCGGCCTTAAAACTGGCCTTAAAAACTGTTGAAAGTGGCCGGGGTGCTATAATGGGCAGGTGAAATTTTGAAGCTTATTTTCTGTACAGTTTGGCTGCTTCTTTCAACAGGGAAATTAAAGTATAGTCCATCATTTGTAATTTGTGCATTTTGTTCGTTTGAAGCAACAAAAGTGCTAAAAATTTAAAGAGGGGTGCTGAACAACTAACCTGATGAAGTTTCAGCTCAGCTTCAGCTGTATATTTCGAGAAAAACAACATTCTAGGATTTCGATTTCAAAATCAAAAGTTGCTGAATCATGTTTTGAATTGGGCTTGAATTCAGCGTCCAAGACACGCTCTTACTGAGCTGATTGCAGCTACGCGATGTGGCGCACCGATCCGACGAATTATAGCAACCATGCGCGCGTGTGCGTCGTGTCAACACTTGTGCGCGCTTCGCCGAATGAAAAAAACCGAACTACTGACGGAAATTTCCAACGGTGCTTCTTAAGACGCACCGTTGGAAAGGCCTTCTTTCGTTGATTTCTTCAAAATGACATCTTGCCAGAAAGAATAATTTCGCAGGGAGTTTAGTCCCCTTGCTATCTTTCAACCAAGTATGTTTTTCAACAATAATTACGCCAGTTACTTTTTGGATAGCTGCAAATGATGGACTCTGGCTTTAATTAATAAGTACACACAAAAAAGCCTAAGTATCCACCATTATTGGTGCTCAAGGCGCTACAACATTATTACCCTGCTCATTGGGCCAATGAAACATTGCAAATACCATCTCAGCTAGGGGAGTGTACAGCTCAGATGCTGCCATTTCGGCGCAAAACAGCTAAAATCAGCCATAATAACCATCTCTGCCCTCACAAGTACCCAATTTACTCCTGGGTGGGGAGAAGCAATGAATGACAAAGTGCCTTGCCCAAGAGCACACGCACCAGGACCCCAGGCTGGACTCGAACCCACAACCTGCAGAATTGCCCACAGACCATGAATTCAATTGCTCCAGGCCACGAGGCCATGGCACTCCACACATTGCTAGCTTTCCAACACTTACCCATGCTTGCCAGGGGCTGTGTCCAGTACTCTTCCGAAGAGTCCAGCCTCAACGTGTTGGCCGCATTGCGAATCTGAAACCACGGCGAGGCCCAGAGCCCGGTCCCGGAGATATTGGCCGACAGGGCGTCGGTGGTGACGTTGAGATTGACGCGGAGGTTGTTCTCCTCGTTCTCCAAGATGGCGTCTGGATAGTCGACCTCGAAGGACAAGCCGCTTATCCTAACAGCTGGAAAGCGATAACAATAATACCCTCGATAATACCTGGGTCCATAAACTCTAGATCCACAGGCAAATTTGCGATATAATTTTCTATTAATGATCCAAAAATCCTTCAAAATACATCACATTAAAGAAAACCCTGAAATACTTTGTGAATTCAACATTCAGGGAAAATTATTATTAAAAGTCGAGTTCCACCTTCCTATAATTTGCAAAATCTTCCGAAGCCTGTTGGATTTCAAAGGATATGGAAGGGTTAAAGTTGACGGATTTCACCCCAAAACCTTATAAAAATTTTCGACAACATTTGAAGGAACTTTTCATTAGTTTTTGACCTATGGTCAGCGTCAAGTCTAGGAGAGAAGGAAAGGAATGCTGTATACTAAACTATTTTTGGGGGGAGGAATTTTCTTTTCCAGAACTTTGGAAGCATAAATGAAAGAATTTTTACCACTTTTCAATATTGAATTGGGATCAACTAGTGATCGACTAGTGATGTGACTTCAGATTGGCTTGTGATGACTGGATAAGGATGTCATATATCTATTTTGTTCTAAGCCTTGGTCAAGGTGTTCGTTGATGGTGTCCGTGATGGAATCTGGCTGCTAGCGTTAACATTAGCCGCGCGGTAGGCATACACACACGACATGTACGAAGTGCAAACTGCCTGTTGCAGCAACAAGAAATTATGTATCAGATGGGGAAGAACGAATGCCTTGGGACAACGGATCGCATTGGCTTATGTTTTCTTATTTTGTCGCCGTATATATTTCCAATTATACTTGGTCTACAGACTTCAAGGGATGTATCCACATTGTCAAGCTCTATCCATGTAAAAATATTAGCATCCACGACCGAGTCGTCGCTGGATTTATCCAGCAACAAAATAAAGACAAACATAAGCCAACTGCGAACCGTTGTCCCACGGCGTTCGTTCTTCCCCAGCTAATTTGCATAATTTATTGTAGCCGCGTGAGGTTGCTGTTCGCGCTTCGTATGGACAGTGTACATGTATGTATGCATAGCGTGTGGCTATAGTGTTAACGCTAGCGGCCAGATACCAAGGCTGTTTTGTTAAAGATAGATTGCTCTGGGAAGCTTATGATAGCAAGTGATCATGGTACAATGCCAGTCCTCCACGGTGAGTGTAAAGTATAATTTATTGTAGCCGTGTGAGGTCGCTGTTTGCACTTTGTACGGATAGTGTACATGTATGCATAGCATGTGTGGCTAGTGTTAACGTTAGCGGCCAGACACCGTCCCAGACACTGTCAACGGACACATTGACCAGCGCTGTCATATTACAGATAGATTGCTCTGGGAAACTTACAATAGCAAGTGATCATGGTACAGTGCCAGTCGTCCACGGTGAGTGTAAAGTCAGGACTGCTACCATCCGCCTTGTCAATCTTGACGCACAAGTAGAAGGGGTTGGCATCAGAGCACCGGACCCCATCCAACGCCAGAGTCACCTGGACGTCCGTCAGGTTGGTCCTGGGGCCGGTCGGGTCTACGGCACGGTTCGCGTTCTCAGGCGAAAGAACAACCACGGTCTCGCCGAAGCTTTCGCCAGAACCATCCCACATGCTGTTGAGGGCAACGGTCAGATTCCACAGTCCGGTTCCGGTGACGCCGCCCGCCTCGGGGTCCGCCACCAGACCGAGGTCAAAGGTGAATGTGGCGCTCGGGTCTCTGTCCTCAAAGGATAGTTCTCCATCCACCTCAAAGACGACATCGGTTATACTGACGCCTACATTGTACAAACAGCAACAATGGTTGAAAAAAAATAATTAAAATGCTCAAAACCTTCAACATGATTTTCTTTAGCCATTTTGGTGCACACATTATTTGGATTACATGCGCACTATAACGTTTATTCGGCGGTCGCGACCGCCCTGTCTCGGCCGCCCTTTTTCGGATGATAAAGCGAGAGAGTTATGACACATACTTGAATCTTGAATGGTGTCCGTCAGTGTATATAGGCCTACTGCAACAAATATGACACCCACTGTCTGATACTTTCAAGACTCATCTTCTATGAACAGCGCCCTCAATAGTAAGACTGTGTCCAGCTCAACAACCCCATGGTGAGCACCGTAAAAGTCCTGGCTGCTATCCAGGACTGAAAAGTCTTTTTGTCCAACCCCCACCCCCCCCTCCCAATTGCTAGTTGCCAAAGTAGTCTACAGCGACTTTACCTCTGCAGGTTATAGGCGTGCATGTCAGGAGCTTTGTGTCATCCCTGGTGCCATCCCAACCCTCGAGGAGGTAATTCCGTGAGGCTGCTGGGTCCTTCGACAGACGCAGGCAGAGGAAGTTCGCCGTCTGGCATGTCCACATGGTGGTGTCCAGCGTCGCCACTGCGCCAACAAAACTGATGTCAGTGCCGGCCGTGACGGGCTGGCTCACAGAGCCTTCCGGTATGGTCACGTTTTGATCCGCGCCTCGGATACCCCCGCCAGTAGCTGAGTCTGCCAAAAATGCCTGAAGAAGAGAAATTTCCAGACGTGAATATTCATAGAACTCTGTGAAGTTGCTCTAAAAGGTGCTTGTCAACAAATTAATCTTTTTAATTCCTGACTTTTTAACAGAAAACCGAATTTTTTTAATTTTGGGCATCAACAAACCTCTGAAAAAGGGTGAAACTCAAAATTTTGGGTAAAACTCAAAATAGCACGGGGAGTTTTAATTATCAAAGCCTAATGTCCTCCATCAGACTTGACTCCATGGGGGCATGCACGTTGCTTCACTAACCACCGGCCGGCCGTGAGGAACACGTAAACTATGCTGACCGGCTAGTCAGAGCGTGCTGCATGCGCATTTTGAGGACTGCACGCCCTATATGGGCCCGTGCATTATCTCCTGCACGTCACATCGTGTACTTTTTTTTTTTTTCAAAACTGTCTGTACGATTTGGATTATGGAAGCCTTGTTTTTCGTCCCAAAAGAAAGGGGCAACAGAGGTACGTACATTAAATATAAATCCTTGCTAAGTAACGGGACGTCGAAATCTCATGTTTGAAAGGATAGATTCTACAAACACTTTCAGAATGTTAAGCACTGCGTTGCGCGTTAGATAAATGTGCCACTAGAGATGTGCCACAAAAATGTGCCACTGTTTGGCACATTTAGATAACACAATTGCAGGGGTTAAGATCGTGCAAGGCATGATGGGTCCAACATGGCACAGCAAGATCGCAACCATGGGAACAAGGTTGGTCCTTCATGTACCTGACTGACTAATTGACTAACCGATTGTGGCTCTTGAGTCGGGCAGTGCTATACAGGTTTACCCCGTAACACCAATGAATGGGCTAAATCCATCCCCCTTAAACCAGATGTATAAAACTATCTCCAGTGAATAGCCATTATGAATCAACTAAGAGCAAAATATTGTGTGATCTGGAAGGTCCAGGCACGCAACTGGGAATTTAAAAAAAAAACGAGGAAACTCCAAACCACACAAGACTTTGTACAGTGTTTTTCAATTTGTAATGGCATTCATGAGAAGTGAAATATGAGGAAATCAGCGGATGCGAGGAAAAGTTGCATGCCAGTGGAACCTGCTTTACTAGGCTTACCCACTCTTGTTGTTTGAACCTACCTTCAACTGGAACAGATCAGTGCCGCCCGACCTAACGCTGGCTCCGTTTACGTCTGTGGTAAAATCTACCCTCACTGTTATGGGATAGGCAGGGTTTCCTTCACGGAGTATAGACATGGTGTTGACCGTTCCGCCTGTCACACGCACGCCTGTAAACAAAAAGGCGTGATTCCAAAATTTTAGATTTCCTCATCATAGTATTGAAAGAGGTTGTTGATTGCCGAACTCTTATGGTCTTTATGGACCCACCAGGGAATGAACACAATGTAGTACAGTAGTCTTGGTTCCAAGACGTGCGCAGTGTCGTAGTCGAGTACTTTTTTCCGAGTACCAAGTACTAGTACTTCCATGTACAAGTACTTGTACTTCCAAGTATGAGTACGAGTACTTATTTCCGCATACGGCCATATGGCAAATAGTTCATTGTTCGTAATTGGTCCAGGCCCAGTCAGACCGCTATACAGACCCACTCACGGCTACATGTTTAACATGTTCGGCGGACATGCACAGAAAAAAATAAGGAAACTTTGATTTCTCTGCAAGCTAATGACTGATGGTATTCGGTACAGCTCTTTTGTTTCCACCAATGCGCTTGCGCTACATATTATTTTTGCATATTAAGTCACGCCCTGTTGTAATGAGAAATTCCAAAGATGTTCTTTGTGTGCGGTTCAACGACTGCCCCATGAATGGAACATGCATGCTGCTGCGCGATACAAAGGCCGTGCTGTCTATCACAAACAACCTCCCTAAGAATGTCTTGCACCAAGATTAGTAGAGCAGCTGCTAATGGTTTAAACTTACCCCCCAAAAAGAGATGCTTGCAGTAATCAAAACGTCTAAAAGGGTTAATAGGACAAACCAACCTCTGCATGTTACTGCAGTGCAGTCCAGTAGGCTATTCTCGTTGGGGACTCCTTCCAGTTTGAAATTGTAAAAGGATGAATCACCGCGTTCAACTCTGACGCATAAGTACTGAAGGTCTGCACAGAAAACATCGGTCAGATTCAAGCTTGCCAATCCAGTGTTATCCAATGTAGTGTCAGCACCTGAAGACAAGAGAGCAAAAATTCAGAATGACCAGAAAAGGCTTAGGCTCAATTTCTTCTCTACTTGCACAGCAGAATGTTCCGTGCATACAGTTACCTTATTTCAAGGGTTAGCAAAAAATGTTCAACAGACCAAATCACCATTTCACCGGCACATGTCCAAACTCTCATGAACAATGCAATGTTTTTGAATAAACAAAATACGTCACGCAGTCCTAGCCCCTATAGATGACTAGCTTACAGCACCACGTTTATCCAAAAATTTGTCCCACAAGTCATTGCTCACACGAGATGTCAAAATTGGCTTACTATTCACATGCGTAACTAAGGATTTTGCACTAAACTGAATTATTGCAGAATTTCATAAGTGCAGAATCTGTGGTTGGTAGAGGCACAAATAGGGTTAAAATCTCACAAAATTAGTATTAAAAGACTGTACTTTTTTCACACACATGAGAAAGAGTGTACTCAGCGTTTTGTTTTGATACATCACCCTGTATATGTTCCAATGAACACTTTGTCGTTGAAAAACTGACATTTCCATCTGATTTCTCAATTACATATCGCATGCTAAATTTCTACGTACCAGGGTTTATACTTTGCGGCGAAGAACCGAAATCTACCACTGCCTGGGTCACTTTGGGTCCTGAAGTGTCTTCCATGGAGTTGCCAAAGATCACCACATTGAAGTTCGAATCAGTATCCTGTAAAGCTGAGGAGCCAGGTGCCCCTGTCAAAACCACACTGGTCCCCGTTATCTGCTGGACCCCAGAATCCTCCGTCAAAACAACGTTGTTAATGGTGAGCACCGTGTTGGAAATCTGCACTCCTGTGAAGTACAAGAACCACAAAAGCTACCGGTATAACTCCACGAACATCTCCTTCATTGGCGAAAGAATGAGAAACAACATTTGACTGGCTGCACTCATTCCAAAATGATAGTGAACCGGTGAGGTGCAGTGCTCATTACTGCTACTGAATCAAGCTTGTGAGTATGATTGACTTGTGATTTGACTCAAGATGGACTTATGACTGACTTGCAATTGACTTGTGATTTGACTTGTGAATGACCTGTGTTTCGATTTATGAATCAGTTGTGATTGACCCGTCTTCTGATTTGAATTGTGATTTGGCTTGTGATTGACTTGTGATTTTATTTGTGATCAACTTACGATTGACTTGTGATTGACTTGTGATTCATCTGTGTTTTGACTTATGATTCAATTGTGATTGACTTGTCTGCTGATTTGACTTGTAATGGACTTTTGATTGACTTGTGTTTGACTTTAATATGATTCAACTTACGATTGACTTGTGACTGACTTGTGATTCATCTGTGTTTTGACTTATGATTCAATTGTGATTGACTTGTCTTCTGATTTGACTTGTAATGGACTTTTGATTGACTAGTGTTTGACTTTAATATGATTCAACTTACGATTGACTTGTGATTCACCTGTGTTTTGACTTATGATTCAATTGTGATTGACTTGTCTTCTGATTTGACTTGTAATGGACTTTTGATTGACTAGTGTTTGACTTTAATATGATTTGACTTATGACTGACTCGTGATTTAACAAGTGGTCAACTTATGATTGAATTATGATTAACTTGTGATTGAACGATTGACATGGTGTGAACATGTGATCGACTTATGATTGACTTGAGTTTGACTTGTGATTTGACTTATGATAGACGTGTGATTGACTAGTGATTGACTCGTGATTGTCTAGTGACTGACTTTTGACTGCATGACTTGTCATTGACTTGTGATTTGCCTCATGATTGACTTGTGATCTGACTTATGACTGACTTGTGATTCGACATTTGATGGACTTATGATTGACCAGTGATTGACTTGCAATTTGACTTGCCCTGTGATGAGATTTTTGATTGCCTGTGATAAACATATGATTTGATTTACCTTGTGATTTGACTTGGGTCTCACTTTTGATTAACTTATGACGAAGTTCTGATTACATGTGATTGATAGTGATTGAGGTATGCTTGAAATGTGATTTGACTTGTGATTAACTTGTGATTGACATGATTGACTTGCAATTAACTATGATTGAGTTGTGATCAACTTATGATTTACTTTTGAAGTGAACTGACTTGTGCTGGACTTATGATGGACTCTCTTACCAGTACAGGACAGACTAATGCAGGCAATCCTGGCGTTGTTGGTGTCCGTCAATGAAAAGTCTTTACTGGGACTAGGTCCTTTCCTCAGCTCAGCACACACCCAGTGGACATCCTCACAGACACGGTAAAAGGGACTACTCAGATCCAGAATCGCAGCCACTCTGTTGAATTCCACGGTGTCCCCTTTGCTCAAGGGGAAGTCGTTATCGTTGCCCTGCAGGGTACCAACTGTCTCAGCCATGCGGGCTCCTGTAAAAGATTCATCATTAAAAGAATGGATACTGAAAAATGTTATCCATAAAGAAAGGTTTCCCAAGTGAACAGATAGGTCATCAATTGTGCGATCTAATGACGCCATACATGTCTGCCCTTTTCCATTCAAAATGCCAAATCTCTCGAGCAATTCAAGAAGCTGATCAAGACCAATTTATTCCACCAATAATCAATTCATTTTCTATGCTACTTGTTTTTATTATTTAATTTAATTAATTTATTTAATTTAATTGTTCATTATTTGTAAGCGCTGTGATTTAGTTTACTAATAAGAGCGTTCTTAAATGCCGATTATTATTATTATTATTACATAACTCATTATCTGCTGCATGTGGGCGCAGTACGGATATATCGAAAGACTGAAATGTATCTAATTCATCAATTGTCACCCTCTTGCTGAGATTTATTTAATCACGTATGATTGGTTTGAAAGAGGTGAGACCTCTTTATTTAGGAGAAGGTTCTAGATACAAAAAAAAAAAAAAATTAACAAAGATCTTTGGATCCACCAAAAAGGTTTGTCCTTGAAATCAAAAGGATGGTAACCCTAATCCTCCTCAATCCTCCAGGCGGTTTTGGAGGATTTTGAAGGATAAACGCTGAATGGCAAAAATTGTGACTTTAGTCAGACTCGAGTCGAGTCATTGACTCAAAGTCATAACAACTCTAATTGAGGCTGAATCCAATTTTTACATTTTGGCTGTTGGAGGGTTTTGTAGGATTGAGGATGGACTGTAGGCTAATGGGCCAGGAGGGATATAGGTGTAATTAATAATACCCAAAAAGTTCAGTACAGCAGTACTTAATTCTAGCGCTTTATTTTGTACTCCGTTCAAATCTTACTGCAAACAATATGTCTCAGTTTCATCACTCTAAAAAATCTGATGTATAGACAAAAAAAGAGACTGATAAGGCCAAAAAAAAAAGTCCCCGGTTTCTGGTATGGCGCTTGCCCAAAAAGTGGTGCGGCATCGCGGCTGTGTTTTTTTTTTTACCTGATTTTTTTGCTTCAAATGTCGGCTGATGACTGCAATTGGTGCCCGACTAAACTTTGTGCATATATATGGGAGTGCGGAGAAGCCACATAAAGCTTATTCTCGATCATAACCCCATCTAAAAACACGTTAAAATTGTGCAGCAGCAGGATTCCAGTCAAACCAGTGAGTTTGGTGGTTTTGGGACATCATCTTTCATTGAAAAAAAAAAACTTTTTCATTTTGCCGACGCGCATGGCTACGGCGACGCACGCGCATACCAGAAACCGGAGACTTTTTTTTTGGCCTAATGTACGTTTGCATTCAATGTGCAAATGCACATTCAGATAAAAAACGGACTCAAGACGTGCATATGCAATGGTGGCTTCGACCCGTAATGTCTCAACATACCTGATCCGTCCTCTTGGTTGTTGCCAAACACGGTGACAGACCACAGGTTGGTGCCACTGATGCTGGCACCGTTTGGATCCGACGTGTAAGAGACATCGAGGGTGATGGGATTGCTGGCACGGCCCTCCAAAAGAGAACCGGTCGAGGCACTGATGGCACTCTGAACAATAACAACGCCTGGACAAAAAAAAAGGAAACAAAATTTAGCCTGCTTCAATGACTGGGAAAAAAACACATAAAAACAAACAAAAGTAACAAGATGTTTCCCACAGCATGTGAAATGGTAACCCTCCTAGTCTGAGTTAGCACCCACACTTCTAAGTCATGTGGAGTATGGTGAACACTCCAAATCCCTGCACAATTCCAACCAAATTAGGTTTATATAAATATAAACAAGATTTGGGTAAATTTGTGCACGCGATAATTAGCGTCATGTCAAAATTTACAACAAAAATTCTGTCCATGTTACTTAAGTATGAGATGGCCCCTGTAATTTCTAAAGTACAGAGAAAGTTCTCTATATATTATTTTGTACACATGATCAATAAGGTCTCAGGAATGTTCAAGGGAAAAAACTGAACAAAACATCTTGCTTTGCTGTTCCCTCCAGTGTCCCCCTCTCCAATCCCAAATTTGCAGTCAATTCTGCCCCATCTGGTGTGGAAATGCCCAGATCTTACTGGAATCTTTCTGTACTAATACCTGGCTTGCTTTGTAACTTCTACAGCGTGTGTCAATAAAAACACAGGATTAGAAACAAAAATATTAAGAATATAAACCACCCCTATTCATCATAATGTTAACCCTCTTTTCAAAGTACCTTTCCTTCTCTTCACTGTGCTTTTTATCCCATCTCATTTGGACAATCCTGTCCAGAGATAGAGTACATTGAAGAAGGGTTATAAATTCCAAGCTGGTCTGATTTGTGAAATCACACATACCTAATGAAAGGTTTGAATTCAGTATAGGTGAAAGTATTTGTGGATCACAAAGAAGGACATGTGTGGCAGGATTAGGCTTACATAATCCTTGAGTCCACAATCAATGTTATTTGATATGTCAGAGACGACATTTATGATGCTTTGAAACAATGATAGTCCAGTTATTAAATTTAAGTGATACTTATCATCAGTTGTTTCAAAGAAAGTTTTGTTCTGGTGTAATTGTCTTCAATGCATACCTGCATTGTACATGACTGGTCGTTGTGTTAAGGTCATTGAATCCGACCAACCCGCTTCAGAAGGGCTTCACAAAACTTGTCATAACTTTTGAACCAAAAGTCCAAATTCCACCAAACAAAAATCTTGTCAAAGATGAAATTATGGACAATCAAATCCTTATCAAACTAGGCACACCAGTAGCATAATTTTCTCAATAAAAAAAATCGCTTTGAATCCTGCGTTTTTATTGACACATGCTGTATAAACTTGGAAGGGTATAAAATATCCTAAAATATATAAGGGAAAAAAAAAGACGGTTCTTACCTTTACAGGGCAAGTCCAGGCACTGCCTCGTCACTCCAGTCACGGTGAAATCGGTGTTGGCGCTGCCGCCCCTTGACAGCTCGATGCACAGCATGACCGTGCCGTTACCGGGGCAGACTTGATTGGTCAGGTCAAAAGGCACCGGCAGGTTGCTGAATGTGATTGGCTGTCCGGCTACAACAGCTGAATTGGCCTGGTCACCCAAGTTCACATCCACAGTAGCCAGTTCCATCTGAGGTAGGGAACAAGACGATAAAAAAAATAAATGCATTATTAGAATAAAGTAAGTAAACGTTTCTGCAGAATTGAATACAGCAATAAAGTTGGCATTTATTGACATGTAAAAAAAAGTAAAAACACTGTTGAAAAGGCCTTTCAAGTGTCGAGTTCTGTAGACGTACAAATGAAAGAGGCCAATTTTTTGTCCCCTTTAATGTACAAATATCAATAAATTCGAAAAATTGAGAAAAGGTTACCGCCATTCAATTTTTATTTTTCTATAAAATCTTTCTCCATTTTGACATTTGCGCAGAATGCCAGAATGCCTCCAATTTATGAAATGACCCTTACACACATGAATGCAAGTCGGTTGTACATTCATTTATTTCTTATTCCGTCCCCAAGATTGGTGGTTTCCAACAAGCAATACTGGTAAGATACCCCCAAAATGGACTCTATCTAAATTTACCCCGTCGTCATCAACCAGCGAAGCTTCCATTCTCCACAGGTTAGTACCAGAGGCGTCGGCTCCCCCGACCCCCACGGTGACAGTCAGGGTCATGTCGTTCCTTTCACTCTCAATGACAGCTGGCGGCGCTCCGGCAATGTCGATGCTGGTAATCAGGACACCTACGATCCACAGGAAAAAGGTTCAAAACCGACTGGTCAAGAAAAGTTCGGCAGCCAAAGGCAAAATTTCCACCCGACCCCAACATGTTTGATACAGTTTTTTTCTTTGCTGATTATTCATCTTTGGGGTGGTGTGGACCTGTCACCGTTGAGCAATTTTAAATATTCAAGATGGCGTCCAAGATAGAACTAGAATTCCCACTATTTCCATGTTTTCTGCCACAGATCAATGATTATTTGGCCGTTAATTTCAATAGAAAAGGTGTGAGAATTACTGGATGAACTGTTGCTATGGTACCTAGCAATATAATACTGCGGTAACAAGTGGTAAAAGGCGGTTAAAGGTTGTAAAATAGCAAACATGCCTAACAATTTCAAGGAAATGTTTATTGGAGCATTGAGTTATTCCTTTAAGGAACATTACAGGGTGTCTAAAAAATGTAGCAGTCGAACAACATTTTTTTTTTGAGGAAACTAAATCATTTTTTTTGTGTGAAAAATTTACCATGAGATGATACAGTGTTTCTTGGCCCTTGACAGGAGTTTATGTTCCGTGTATTTTGGACCGTCTGCTTAACAGTTGAGGCAAAGCTTGCAAAGACTGTCAAAAATCTGTTTGGGCCACTTTCTTCACCTTCTGGGGATGTGAATCCTTTCATATTTTACATGTGCCAAGTGACGGAACTTGGAATTCAAGTCCTTTCATTTAATAAGCTGTATCTCTGGACTTGCATGTCCAAATGAGATGGGATCTAGACCATTGTGTAGAGCACTTACCACACGGACTTCAGACTGCTTTGCAAAAAGAAAGTGCTAGTATTTTTAATATTTCTAGACTGACTGTGACATTTCTTTTAAGACACCTCGTTATGAACCGGAATTGTCTGAAATGTGAACAATGGCAATCATGGTTAGGTTTCAGACCTTATGTCCGGCACAAAAGCATTTCAGGCATTTCTGGTTTTGAAGTGGGAGTGGTTTTCCATGTTTGGTTGGTACAGTGGTATTTGATTTATATTAGACTTCCAGTTCTGCGACCTAGGTTCGAATCCATTCAAGTCAAAAATTGGATTAGTTTTCTTATACTTTGCAACTGCATTGTAAGGATTTCGCAGCAGCGCTTCTTTCCAGTGGCTGCAAAATTTTGGCTTTTTCGTTAAATCGAATGGAAATCCTTTTAAAAGTTGAACAAAGAAATTGACTGGAGTGGGGTTTGAAGCTGTGACCTCCAGTTTGCCGTTCCGGTGCTCTACCAAGTGAGCTTTTCAGCCCTAGGTTGGAAATCGATGTCTTTGTTCAAGGGGCGCTAGTCCCTTGGAAATGCTCTTTGACGCTGGCTCTGACAAGGGGGTCTGATGTTCCTAGATGCTGAGCCAGAGCCCCACATGTTGAATTTGACTTTAGTTGAGTGCCTGAAATCTCTTGAAGCCAGAGCTGACAGTCAAACCTTTGTTTCTAAAACCTCCTACGTCCCAAGCTACAAGTCACGCACAAACATTCAGGACGGCAAAGTCTAGTAAAAATGTCTAGAAACAAGGAGAAATCTGAAATCTAAAACTTAAAGCCTACCTTGGCATTCCACTAATTCGCAGGCAATGAGGGGACTTGGCATGCCCTGGACGGTAAACGGAGGCACAGAGTTGGGATTGCGTTGTAGCTCGGCGCAGAGGTAAATCATGTCAGACGGACACACGAACCCGTTTAGGTCCAAGGTTGCGTCGATGTCCGACAGCTCGATTGTCGACGACGCCGCCAGCGCCAAGTTCAACTGCTGCGAGCTCAGTACCCCCTCGGTCTCCCCGTAGCGCTCGGCCCCGGTACCGTTCGCCTGCGTGTTGGCAAAGACCTTCAGGGTCCAGAAGTTGGTGCCCGAGTCAAGAGTTGCCGTGACTGCGGCTGTGTCTGCCTGGAAGGTGACGCGGACGGGATGCGCTGGCTCGTTCTCGATGAGCTTCGTGTCGGCCGGGACCATCAGATTGGCTGACACAAACACAACCCCTACGGGCACGAGAAATCAAAGAGGTCTTAAGTTCATCCCTGTAGCTTCAATATCACCCCAACCATCCTATTTCTAAGCTACTTGTAATCTGTATAAGTTCAAATCGAACATAATTCGTTATTCTTTTCTGTCAATTCTTTTTTATTTGAATCCCTCATTCGTTCCCTACTGAGAACATGAATTTTTCTTTATTCAAACTCGATGCACGGTGTGAATGCTGTAATCCTCGTCAACCGTTATCCTCAAATATACTTCCATGCGAGATAGTTGCTTACGTTTGAAAAAGCGTTTGTCGTGCCCTGCGATACGAACCGTACAAAAGCGGTGTAATACCACGCTGTGGTTGCCATGCATTGGCCAATCAGGATCAAGGATTCCTTTTTGGAAGTAATACTGCTCTATTATTACCTGTGCAGCTGATGGGGTTGCACTGGGCAACAGGTGGGAACGTGATAACGTAATCCGGGGGTGGCGCGGTTCTCTCCGAGATCTCCAGGCAGGCAGAGGTTGGAACCGTAAGCGACATTCTGGGTGAACTCGAAATTCAGTTGGGTGGTGATCATCAAGGGAGCACTGCTGCTGATGCCCTTTCTTTG
>CM057130.1:9579990-9789524 GCA_029964075.1 Patiria pectinifera
AGGGCATTCATCTGAGAGGTGGTCAAGATCACATCTGACATGTAGGATGGAGGGCGGTGGGTTCCATTCATGCGACGGTTGGCAAAAACCTTCATCTTCCAAAGCCCTGTGCCAGAGAGTGCTGCAGTTTGTATTGAGGTGGTGGAGGTAAATTGGAAATCCACTGTGTGGGCGGCTGGTTTCTCGACTGGTATCAGCCGGCCGTTGCTGATTAGAAGTTGGGTGTTCTCAACTTGTACACCTGACGGGCAAAAAAGAAGGAATTTGACCAGGTTCAGAGATTTGTAAATGTCACCTAAAATTATTGGCTCCGTATTGTGCACAAGTCAATTAGAGTCACTGATATTTGAACACTATTTAATAAATTACAGACTGGAAGAATGAACACAAGGCACCTGTATATAATTGATTCAATATTAAAATATAATACATGGTACCCAATAAACAGCTTCTCCATGGATCTACGTAATTTGTCTCGAATACTGTACTTCATCAGGTGTAATAAGGTAGAGTCCAAACAGTTGTACACTGACTTGGCGTTTGGGGACTTTATTATAAGAACTTTATTATAAGAACTTCAACTATTACAGTACTTAAGACCTTGAGTATGTAAAACCATAAAGGAACTATATTTTGTAAACTTAGAACTTTGACTTGGAGCTGGTATTCATCACAGTATAGCACTAGTTTGTTGGGGTTTTTTTCAGCTCAAAATAATATTGATGTCATAAGCCAGAAATATATTTTAAAGTCTATGTGAAAGAACACGTTTTGGAAAGTACATTTTGACTCCCGTTTCATTCTGTTTGTCTTTGTTGCCTTGGTGTCCTTGAATATAATAATTAGAGCCGACTTCCTTAATGGCGTACCGCTACAGTAACAAACGCACTTCACCTCCAAGACGGCTGCCATGCAAAAGATCTATCACATTCAAGAGTCCTTCAATATTTCATGCTCTGTATTGTTTTCACCATTGAGGGGGTGTGCAGAATCTAAATTTAAAAAAAAAATCAAACTGGAAGGTCGTATTTACCGATGCATTCGATGCTTTTACAGCCAATCAAAGTAGACTGGTCGCCGTCCTTTGCAGAGAGTGTGAAGAGGGGGCTTGGGTTGGCATGCCTCATGAGCTTGACGCACAAGTAAAGACCAGTCTAGGCACAAAATAACAATCACAGAAACCATTCAACATAGTTTTTCTCGATATATACCTTTGTTTGCTCATGAAGAATAAGCGCTATATATACACATTTTTCGAACAAGGTTAGCGCATACATTTTGTATTCCTTTTGTGAATTCTCTCCGTCCACTGCTACCTGTATCAAAAGTTTACAATAATGACCGATGCGTTGTCTCTTACCACTACGGCAAAATCACACCTCTGACATTGCAAAAACAAAAGTTTATGGCACCACTAGATGGGAATGCCAATTAAGTTGAGCATGGGTCAACCAGGAACGAACAGTGGTTTGGAACACGTGCAAACGCCAGGGATGTAGTGGAGTCCATCACAAGTCCCCCACAAGTCCGCCAGTCCCTATTCAAATCACAAGCTATTCAAATGAGCTTTGACAGAAGCATTTCTTAGTTATTATTCATCCATAGTTCCTTGTGACTGGACTTGTGATGGATTTGTGAATGGACTTGCGACTTGACTTGTGACTGGACTTGTGATGGCTTCGACTACATCACCGGCCCATACACATACTTTTGAAATTGCTTGAGTCAAGTTGTGCAACAAAGTAACCTCAAACCACCAAGTCCTGACTTAATAACTTCGCGCAAGGATTATTTTTGCCGAAAATTTCAATTTTCACAAAATGCACAACGGCCAATTCAAGATCAACACACGGTCCGTCTCCACAGACTTCACGGACTTTGTGTGTGCGTACAAAATGCACAAGGGTTTAGCGTGTTAAGACGTCAACCGGAGGCGAGTCGAGGCAATCTTGACGTCTTAACCTGTCAGCCGTGCCCGTGTATAAAAACAGCCAGTGCTCTGACGCGAACTGGTTATAAAACTTAAACGAGCAATAGTTGCACCTGAAACCTCTGAATACCCTACTGAAACTTTTCAGTTCCTTTGTGCAAGGCCGCAAATCACCAATGTCACTCACCTCAGGGCAAACTAAGTTGGACAGGTCCACGTTGGCCTTCGCTACATTGGTCAGTTCCAAATCTTGTCCGGCCGGCAGATCGGTATTCAGCTGGGCTGGCGTGAGGTCCATTTCAGCTGAGCCGATAGTCGCGTCCACGTCTCCGTTTGCGTTAGGGGTGTAGTAGACTGTCAAAGCCCACAGGTCACTGCCGGTGATGCTGGCCCCGTCCGCGGCAGAGGTGGAACTGACCGACAGGACGACTAGCTGCCCGGTAGTGATACGCTCTGTGACGGTACCGCCTTCCGTGATGTTTGTGATGACGGTCGACATGATCTCCACTCCTGCATTCACAGACAAGCAAGAACACAACATCATCTATTGTGGGTCACACTTACTTTGGAACACACGGAGTATATAGTGTTTGTAACGTCGGTGAAGGGCAAAAACTAATATTGAATTTACCTACCCAAGATATAAATGAAGAGTAAACTACATACCCAACGTACAAAAAAAATCACTTGAAACGATACTTTAATGACAAATTAAAATTACAAAGTTCACAGGCAACAGGGAAAAGAACAATGTCACATGTTGGACTCTAAATTTATAAAAAGACCCATTTTTGGCAGGTACATGTATATCAATAAAATCCGTCTGTATTTGACTGAAAAATAACCCGGAACAATGGTATAATTTTAACGTGGCACGATAATAATGATACCGCACTTCCAACGTCCACTTTTATGGTTAGATTTAGTCTTTATAAGATCATTTGCTTTTCATATGCTTTGTTCTTTCCCAATAATATGACTACTCAAAATCCAAAGAAGAATGTCCAAGGCCTAACCTGTGGAAGTTTCAACTTCGATATTACACTTTTTGAGAAAATAGCATAAAAAACATGCACAGCCTTTTGATCACGAAACACGATTTTGTCAATAGTACTCTTTATTTCCAACGATCAGTCAATTGACCAATCGTTGGAAATCACCTACATTTCTTGATTTCTTCTGAACGACAGCAAGCCAGACGGAATAATTTCATAGGGCAATTAGTACCAGTACGATCTTCTAATCCAAGTAAGCTTTTTGACATCTTGGTAGGTTTCTTGTGGGATAAGTGCAAACAATCCTATTTGTCTTTGTTTCTATAGAGACGCTAAAAAAGATGTGTTCATGTGTTCTGTGACCAAGTTTAGTTCAAAGGAATCTAAGGAATTATATCTTTAAGACCGTTCCTTACCGCGACATTCGATGTCCACACAGACGTCACTTGGGGTAAGGAACTCCAAGTCAAACTCCGGGTCAGGGGTTGCCCCCTTGGCAAAGGTCATGCACAGCTGGGTCAAGTCGCTGCACACCATGCCGGTGGGGGTGAATTTGACGGGGAAGATGTTCACAAATTCGGTAGTGTCGTCCGCCTCTAGAGCTGTTTTGGAAAGAGCATAAAAAAGTGGATTATCACAAGCCTGTAAAAAAACAGTCATTGTGGCCGTAACAGTCTGGTTGCCAAAAAAAAGAAGAGATGGCCATATTTGACAGTGGCCATAAAAGTAAATCAGGGGTGTGAGTGACCACTGATAAAAATAGCCGAAAACAGCTGAAAGCGGTATAAAAAAGCTGAACTTTGGAAATGTCCTATCTTTTGTACACGGCAAGTGAGGGAAAAAAGCTGAAATCCAAAACAAAAAAAGCTTTAAAGCTGAGATTTCACACCCCTGTAAATGGTAACCAATAAGAAAGTATTACTAAATTGTGGAGAAGTGGCCACGAGAGACAGAAAGCAAGTTTCCACAGTGACCGAAACTGACCTTTGACCATAATAGGAAGTTGGCTATCGGTGGCCACAGCAAACAATTTGCAAATTTGGAAAGTGGGCAGGGTGCTATAATGGGCTGGTGAATGTAAGGAACAGGCGGCCTTAAAACTGGCCTTAAAAACTGTTGAAAGTGGCCGGGGTGCTATAATGGGCAGGTGAAATTTTGAAGCTTATTTTCTGTACAGTTTGGCTGCTTCTTTCAACAGGGAAATTAAAGGTATAGTCCATCATTTGTAATTTGTGCATTTTGTTCATTTGAAGCAACAAAAGTGCTCAAAATCTAAAGAGGGGTGCTGAACAACTAACCTTATGAAGTTTCAGCTCAGCTTCAGTTGTATATTTCGAGAAAAACAACATTCTAGGATCTCATTTTCAAAATCAAAAGTTGCTGAATCATGTTTTGAATTGGGCTTGAATTCAGCGTCCAAGACACGTTCTTACTGAGCTGATTGCAGCTACGTGATGTCGCGCACCGATCCGACGAATTATAGCAACCATGCGCGCGTGTGCATCGTGTCAACACTTGTGCGCGCTTCGCCGAATGAAAAAAAACGAACTACTAACGGAAATTTCCAACGGTGCTTCTTAAGACGCACCGTTGGAAAGGCCTTCTTTCGTTGATTTCTTCAAAATGACAGCTTGCCAGAAAGAATAATTTCGCAGGGAGTTTAGTCCCCTTACTATCTTTCAACCAAGTATGTTTTTCAACAATAATTACGCCAGTTACTTTTTGGATAGCTGCAAATGATGGACTCTGGCTTTAATTAATAAGTACACACCAAAAAGCCTATGTATCCACCATTATTGGTGCTCAAGGCGCTACAACATTATTACCCTGCTCATTGGGCCAATGAAACATTGCAAATACCATCTCAGCTAGGGGAGTATACAGCTCAGATGCTGCCATTTCGGCGCAAAGCAGCTAAAATCAGCCACAATGACCATCTCTGCCCTCACAGGTACCTGTTTACTCCTGAGTGGGGAGAAGCAATGAGTGACAAAGTGCATTACCCAAGAGCACACGCACCATAACTCCAGGCTGGACTCCAACCCACAACCTGCTGAATTGCCAACAGACCTTGAGTTTAACGCTCCGGACCACAAGGTCATTGCGCTCCAGACCACAAGGTCATGGCACTCCACACATTGCTAGCTTTCCAACACTCACCCATGCTTGCCAGGGGCTGTGTCCAGTACTCTTCCGAAGAGTCCAGCCTCGTCGTGTTGGCCGCGTTGCGAATCTGAAACCACGGCGAGGCCCAGAGTCCGGTCCCAGAGATGTTGGCCGACAGGGCGTCGGTGGTGACGTTGAGATTGACGCGGAGGTTGTTCTCCTCGTTCTCCAAGATGGCGTCTGGATAGTCGACCTCGAAGGACAAGCCGCTGATCCGAACAGCTGGAAAGCAATAATACCCTCGATAAAATCTGGGTTCATAAGCTCTAGATCCACAGGCAAATTTGCGATATAATTTTCTATTAATGATCCAAAAATCCTTCAAAATACATCACATTAAAGAAAACCCTGAAATACTTTGTGAATTCAACTTTCAGGGAAAATTATTATTAAAAGTCGAGTTCCACCTTCCTATAATTTGCAAAATCTTCCGAAGCCTGTTGGATTTCAAAGGATATGGAAGGGTTAAAGTTGACGGATTTCACCCCCAACCTTATAAAAGTTTTCGACAACATTTGAAGGAAATTTAATTAGTTTTTGACCTATGGTCAGCGTCAAGTCTAGGAGAGAAGGAAAGGAATGCTGTATACTAAACTATTTTTGGGGGGAGGAATTTTCTTTTCCAGAACTTTGGAAGCATAAATGAAAGAATTTTTACCACTTTTCAATATTGAATTGGGATCAACTAGTGATTGACTAGTGATGTGACTTTAGATTGGCTTGTGATGACTGGATAAGGATATCATATATCTATTTTGTTGTAAGCCTTGGTCAAGGAGTTCGTTGACGGTGTCTGTGATGGAATCTGGCCGCTAACGTTAACATTAGCCGCGCGGTAGGCATACACACACGACATGTACGAAGTGCAAACTGCCTGCTGCGGCTACAAGAAATTATGTATCAGAACGAATGCCTTGGGACAACGGATTGATTGGTTTATGTTTTCTTATTTTGTCGCTGTATATATTTCCAATTATACTTGGTCTACAGACTTCAAGGGATGTATCCACATTATCAAGCTCTATCCATGTAAAAATATTAGCATCCACGACCGAGTACTGAATAAGAATCTCATATGTATTGCATACGAGGTCATATCGCTGGAAATCCAGCAACAAAATAAAGAAAAACATAAGTCAACTGCGAACCGTTGTCCCACGGCGTTCGTTCTTCCCCAGCTGATTTGCATAATTTATTGTAGCGGCATGAGGTCGCTGTTCGCGCTTCGTACGGACAGTGTACATGTATGTATGCATAACGTGTGTCTAGTGTTAACATTAGCGGCCAGATACCAAGGCTGTTTTGTTAAAGATAGATTGCTCTGGGAAGCTTACGATAGCAAGTGATCATGGTACAATGCCAGTCCTCCACGGTGAGTGTAAAGTATAATTTATTGTAGCCGTGTGAGGTCGCTGTTTGCACTTTGTACGGATAGTGTACATGTATGCATAGCGTGTGTGGCTAGTGTTAACATTAGCGGCCAGATACCGTCCCAGACACTGTCAACGGACACATTGACCAGCGCTGTCATATTACAGATAGATTGCTCTGGGAAACTTACAATAGCAAGTGATCATGGTACAGTGCCAGTCGTCCACGGTGAGTGTAAAGTCAGGACTGCTACCATCCGCCTTGTCAATCTTGACGCACAAGTAGAAGGGGTCGGCAGCAGAGCACCGGACCCCATCCAACGGCAGAGTCACCTGGACGTCCGTCAGGTTGGTCCTGGGGCCGGTCGGGTCTACGGCACGGTTCGCGTTCTCAGGCGAAAGAACAGCCACGGTCTCGCCGAAGCTTTCGCCAGACCCATCCCACATGCTGTTGAGGGCAACGGTCAGATTCCACAGTCCGGTTCCGGTGACGCCGCCCGCATCGGGGTCCGCCACCAGACCGAGGTCAAAGGTGAACGTGGCGATCGGGTCTCTCTCCTCAAAGGATAGTTCTCCATCCACCTCAAAGACGACATCAGTAATGTTGACGCCTACATTGTACAAACAGCAACAATGGTTGAAAAAAAATAATTAAAATGCTCAAAACGTTCAACATGATTTCCTTTAACCATTTTGGTGCACATATTATTTGGACTACATGCACACTATAACGTTTATTCGGCGGTCGCGACCGCCCTGTCTCGGTCGCCCTTTTTCGGATGATAAAGCGAGAGAGAGTTATGAACAGCGCCCTCAATAGTAAGACTGTGTCCAGCTCAACAACCCCATGGTGAGCACCGAAAAAGTCCTGGCTGCTATCCAGCACTGAAAAGTCTTTTTGTCCAACCCCCCCCCCTGTAATGTAGTGAGCTTGTCACTAGCACACGGATAATAGTTGTTGCTTCGATGCTTGCTTGGTTTATTGTGGCTCAATACATATCTCAGTACATCACATGAGGTTCTATGCCTATCAAAGGGCTACATTGTTCTAGGGTGCAATCTGATCCAAGTTGGGGCCTTATTCATTATTCATTTAGTAAGTTGGGGTTCATGCATTCCAATGTGGATGAGGTAATGTCTGGGTTTGGGTGTGTGGTTTCAGATCACTAGGTGCCTAATATACATAGCTTTCATGCAAGGTACTGAGATATGTATTGAGCCACAATAAACCAAGCAAGCATCGAAGCAACAACTATTATCCGTGTGCTAGTGACAAGCTCACTACATTACACCCCCCCCAATTGCTAGTTGCCAAAGTAGTCTACAGCGACTTTACCTCTGCAGGTTATAGGCGTGCATGTCAGGAGCTTTGTGTCATCCCTGGCGCCATCCCAACCCTCAAGGAGGTAATTCCGTGAGGCTGCTGGGTCCTTCGACAGACGCAGGCAGAGGAAGTTCGCCGTCTGGCATGTCCACATGGTGGTGTCCAGCGTCGCCACTGCGCCAACAAAACTGATGTCAGTGCCGGCCGTGACGGGCTGGCTCACAGAGCCTTCCGGTATGGTCACGTTTTGATCCGCGCCTCGGATACCCCCGCCAGTAGCTGAGTCTGCCAAAAATGCCTGAAGAAGAGAAATTTCCAGACGTGAATATTCATAGAACTCTGTGAAGTTGCTCTAAAAGGTGCTCGTCAACAAATTAATCTTTTTAATTCCTGACTTTTTAACAGAAAACCGAATTTTTTTAATTTTGGGCATCAACAAACCTCTGAAAAAGGGTGAAACTCAAAATTTGGGGTAAAACTCAAAAGAGCACGGGGAGTTTTAATTATCAAAGCCTGATGTCCTCCATCAGACTTGACTCCATGGGGGCATGCACGTTGCTTCACTAACCACCGGCCGGCCGTGAGGAACACGTAAACTATGCTGACCGGCTATTCAGAGCGTGCTGCATGCGCATTTTGAGGACTGCACGCCCTATATGGGCCCGTGCATTATCTCCTGCACGTCACATCATGTACTTTTTTTTTTATTTCAAAACTGTCTGTACGATTTGGATTATGGAAGCCTTATTTTTCACCCCAAAAGAAAGGGGCAACAGAGGTACGTACATTTAATATAAATCCTTGCTAAATAACGGGACGTCGAAATCTCATTTTTTGAAAGGATAGATTCTACAAACACTTTCAGAATGTTAAGCACTGCGTTGCGCGTTAGATAAATGTGCCACTAGAGATGTGCCACAAAAATGTGCCACTGTTTGGCACATTTAGATAACACAATTGCAGGGGTTAAGATCGTGCAAGGCATGATGGGTACAACATGGCACAGTAAGATCGCAACCATGGGAACAAGGTTGGTCCTTCATGTACCTGACTGACTAATTGACTAACCGATTGTGGCTCTTGAGTCGGGCAGTGCTATACAGGTTTACCCCGTAACACCAATGAATGGGCTAAATCCATCCCCCTTAAACCAGATGCATAAAACTCTTTCCAGTGAATAGCCATCATGAATCAACTGAGCAAAATATTGTGTGATCTGGAAGGTCCAGGCATGCAACTGGGAATTTAAAAAAAAAAAACGAGGAAACTCCAAACCACACAAGACTTTGTACAGTGTTTTTCAATTTGTAATGGCATTCATGAGAAGTGAAATATGAGGAAATCAGCGGATGCGAGGAAAAGTTGCATGCCAGTGGAACCTGCTTTACTAGGCTTACCCAGTTTTGCTGCTTGAACCTACCTTCAACTGGAACAGATCAGTGCCGCCCGACCGAACGCTGGCTCCGTTTACGTCTGTGGTAAAATCTACCCTCACCGTCATGGGATAGGCTGGGTTTCCTTCACGAAGTACAGACATGGTGTTGACCGTTCCGCCCGTCACACGCACGCCTGTAAACAAAGAGGCGTGATTCCACAATTTTAGATTTCCTCATCATAGTATTGAAAGAGGTTGTTGATTGCTGAACTCTTAAGGTCTTTATGGACCCACCAGGGAATGAATACAATGTAGTACAGTAGTCTTGGCTCCAAGACATCCTCAGCAGTGTGATGCTTCAGCGCACACCGATTAATGGACTGTGCAGCAAATTCACTGAAGGGAGTGCCCTTAACACACACGCCAAAAGGTCGCAAAGGAAGTCTTGGGAATTTTGTATTTCTGTTAAGGAAATTACGAGCAGAATTGCGGGTGCATCTGCAAACGTGTGTGATGTAAGCATGTCTGGTTTCTGTACGTGCTGCGGTTTTCCAAGCCACGCGTCTACAACTTGCAAGCCAGCTGTTGGATAAAAAAATGTTGACCGCATGGATGAGGCAATCAATTTTGGTAGCTGAGAAACTGGGCCTTGGAAGGCTAAAAATCAATAATCTACATCAATTTTGACGTGGCCATGATTCAACCGAATCGGTCAATCGGTTAGCGCCTAGTGCTGTTGATTGGACGGGTACGGTAGTCGCCTGACTAAAGGTTTTTCGGAATAGCTCTTTTGTTTCCACCAATGGGCATGTGCAGCTATTTTGCACATCAAGTCACGCCCTGTTGCAAATGCGAAATTCCAAAGATGTTCTTTGCGTGCGTTTCGCCGACCGAGTGGTTCATGAATAGAACATGCATGCTGCTGCGCGATACAAAGGCCGTGCTGTCTATCACAAACAACCTCAAATGTCTTGCACCAAGATTAGTAGTGCAGCTGCTAATGGGTTAAAATTACCCCCAAAAAAGAGATGGTTGTTGTAATCAAAGTGTCTAAAAGGGTTAATAGGACAAACCAACCTCTGCATGTTACCGCAGTGCAGTCAAGTAGGCTGTTCTCATTGGGGACTCCTTCCAGTTTGAAATCGTAAGAGGATGAATCGCCGCGATAAACCTTGACGCATAGATACTGCAGGTCAGTGCAGAAAACGTCAGTCAGATTCAGGCTTGCAGTTCCAGGGCCACTCAATGACGTGTCAGCACCTGAGGACAAATGAGCAAAAATCGAGAATGACTAGAAAAGGTTATGGCTCAATTTCTTTTCTGCTTACTGTACATAGCAGAAACTTCCGTGCATATGATTACCCTACTTCATGGGTTAGCACAAACAGGCATGCAACTGGGAATTTATAAAAAAAAATGAGGAAACGCCAAACCACACAAGACTTTGTACAGTATTTTTCAATTAGTACCATTTGGTATTCATGAGAAGTCAAAAATGAGGAAATCAGCAGATCCGAGAAAACGTTGCATGCCTGAATGACTTTCATAAACAAAATTGACATCTCACTTGTACATGTGCAAACTCGGATGAACATTGCAATTTTTGTTTTGATAAGTGGTCATAGTCCAATAGACAGCAAGCATACAGCGTCACTTGCAGATTGTTTATCCTAATGGGTGATTGTGTAAATCAGACGAACATGTCAGGCATTTTTAAAGAGCTGGTAATGGTAAAGTGAATGCGATACATCACAAATATATGATAATGAGTATAAAAACTGTTACACACGAAACAAAGGTACCGGTACCACAACCTAGTCGACCTTGTACTTGTACATCATTTGGCCAAATGTATGTTGGACTGCCCTGTTTATTCTGTTACACAATTCACTGCTCACATGAGATGCCAAATTAGCTTATTCTTTGCCTGTGTAACTAAGGATTCAGCACTCGCAGAATTTGTTAACTAGTGTAGGTCATCAAAATCAAAAGAGTTGTTGACAAAGCCATAAATTGGATTAAAACCTCACAAAACGAGTACAAAAAGATTTCTGCTATTCGCACACATGAAAAATAGCGTACTCAGGACTTCATTTCGATTCATCACCCCGTTTGACACTGTGTGGTTGAAAAACTGACAGTTTCATCTGATTTCTCAAAACATATTGCATGCTACTTTCTACATACCCGGGTTTACGCCCTGCGAAGAAAAACTGAAATCCACCGTTGTCTGAGCCACTTTGGGTCCTGAAGTGTCTTCCATGGAATTGCCAAAGATCACCACTTTGAAGTACTCATCAGTATTCGGTAAGGCTGAGGAGCCAGGTGCCCCTGTCAGGACCACACTCGTCCCCGTTATCATCTGGACCCCAGAATCCTCCGTCAAAACAACGTTGTTAATGTTGAGCACCGTGTTGGAAATCTGCACTCCTGTGAAGTACAAGAACCACAAAAGCTACCGGTATAACTCCTCAAACATCTCCTTCAGTGGCGAAAGAATGAGAAACAACATTTGACTGGTTGCACTCATTCCAAACTGATAGTGAACCGGTGAGGTGCAGTGCTCATTACTGCTACTGAATCAAGCTTGTGAGTATGATTGACTTGTGATTTGACTCAAGATGGACTTATGACTGACTTGCAACTTGTGAATTGACTCGTGAATGACCGCTGTGTTTTGATTTATGAATCAGTTGTGATTGGCTCGTCTTCTGATTTGACTTGTGATTTGGCCTGTGATGGAATCATGATTGACTTGAGATTTGATTTGTGATCAACTTACGATTGACTTGTGATTGACTTGTGATTCACCTGTGTTTTGACTTATGATTCAATTGTGATTGACTTGTCTACTGATTTGACTTGTAATGGACTTTTGATTGACTAGTGTTTGACTTTAATATGATTCAACTTACGATTGACTTGTGATTGACTTGTGATTCATCTGTGTTTTGACTTACGATTCAATTGTGATTGACTTGTCTTCTGATTTGACTTGTAATGGACTTTTGATTGACTAGTGTTTGACTTTAATATGATTCAACTTATGACTGACTCGTGATTTAACAAGTGGTCAACTTATGATTGAATTATGATTAACTTGTGATTGAACGATTGACATGGTGTGAACATGTGATCGACTTATGATTGACTTGAGTTTGACTTGTGATTTGACTTATGATTGACGTGTGATTGACTTATGATTGACTAGTGATTGACTTGTGACTGACTTTTTACTGACTTGTCATTGACTTGTGATTTGCCTCGTGATTGATTTGTGATTTGACTTGTGACTGACTAGTGATTCGACATTTGATGGACTTATGATTGACCAGTGATTGACTGCAATTTGACTTGCCTTGTGATTCGATTTTTGATTGCCTGTGATAAACATATGATTTGATTTACCTTGTGATTTGACTTGGGTTTCACTTTTGATTAACTTATGATTAAGTTCTGATTGACATGTGATTGATAGTGATTGAGGTATGCTTGAAATGTGATTTGTCTTGTGAATAACTTGTGATTGACATGATTGACTTGCAATTAACTATAATTGAGTTGTGATCAACTTATGATTTACATTTGAAGTGAACTGACTTGTGCTGGACTTATGATGGACTCTCTTACCAGTACAGGACAGACTAATGCAGGCAATCCTGGCGTTGTTGGTGTCCGTCAATGAAAAGTCCTTACTGGGACTAGCTCCTTTCCTCAGCTCAGCACACACCCAGTGGACATCCTCACAGACCTGGTAAAAGGGACTACTCAGATCCAGAATGGCAGCCACTCTGTTGAATTCCACGGTGTCCCCTTTGCTCAAGGGGAAGTCGTTATCGTTGCCCTGCAGGGTACCAACTGTCACAGCGAGGCGGTCTCCTGTAAAAGATTCATCATTAAAAGAATGGATACTGAAAAATGTTATCCATAAAGAAAGGTTTCCCAAGCGAACAGATAGGTCATCAATTTGTGCGATCTAATGACGCCATACATAACTCATTATCTGCTGCATGTGGGCGCAGTACGTATATATTGAAAGACTGAAATGTATCTAATTCATCAATTGTCACCCTCTTGCTGAGATTTATTTAATCACGTATGATTGGTTTGAAAGAGGTGAGACCTCTTTATTTAGGAGAAGGTTCTAGATACAAAAAAAATAAAAAATTAACAAAGATCTTTGGATCCACCAAAAAAGGTTTGTCCTTGAAATCAAAAGGATGTTAACCCTAATCCTCCTCAATCCTCCAGGCGGTTTTGGAGGATTTTGGAGGATAAACGCTGAATGGCAAAAATTGTGACTCCAGTCAGACTCGAGTCGAGTCGTTGACTCAAAGTCATAACAACTCTAATTGAGGCTGAATCCAATTTTTACATTTTGGCTGTTGGAGATTTTGTAGGATTGAGGATGGACTGTAGGCTAATGGGCCAAGAGCATAGCTGCCAACATTTCAAAATCCTAACTAGTAATCAACCCGCGCAGTCATTTTCAACTTCTCGTTTTATCAAAAGCTTTACCAACATCGAGTACAGGTACATGGTTTACATGTACACATACATGTGCATACCCTTCTTGTTGTGAATAATAATGTACTGTAGGCCAAAAGATAATAGGAAAAAAAAAAATTGAAAAAAAAAATAAAAAAAATTTTTAAATTGATTTTGTTTTAATGTCTGTATTTGTTTGCTGAAGTCAAATAAATAATAACATCAATAACGTGCGCATATTTTTTTGGAGATGCATGCTATCGATGTTGAGTTTCGAGTTCATATCATGTTTTTACACACAATGATCTATGGCCACCGTATGCAATAGAAATATCCCGCCAACATACCTTGCAAACGTATGCTGATTTATCTTTTCTGTCTGTTGTGACAAACTCAAACTCTATTACCAATTATTCCAACCATACTCTTATTAAATTCCATGATTAAAATCTCGCACTGATGGGTCTCATCCCGGCAATAAGCGACTAAATGTGCTCACGATCGTCACTGAAAAGCACTCACATGCAGTACACACAACCACACATCCACGAGATGCACACAAATGACACACCATTGAAAAATATTTTTAGTCTGGTCCTCAAGTACTCCACTGCGCACACTGCATTGATGTCTATCAGGTGCTTGATTGCATTCTTATTAGACTTGTTACCAGTCCATCTATTATCGCGACATTTCGCCAGAAGTTTTCAGTCAAAAACGATACTTTACATTTTTTTTTTTTTCGTTAGGTAGAAAATGGGAAATTCGTAATGTTTTAGTGGCAAATCTTATTTTCGTAATTTAACAAACAATTCGTAATAATTACGAAAAAAATCGTACTAGTTGGCAGCTATGCAAGAGAGTTATAGCTGTAATTAATAATACCAAAAAAGTTCAGTACAGCAGTACTTAATTCTAGCGCTTTATTTTTTACTCCATTCAAATCTTACTGCAAACAATATGTCTCAGTTTTATCACTCTAGAAAATCTGATGTATAATCAAAAAAAGAGACTGACATGTATGTGTGTGTGTCTGATGTGCAAATGCACATACAGACAAAAAAATGGACTCATGACGTGCATATGCAATGGTGGCTTTAACCCCTAATGTCTGAACATACCTAATCCATCCTCTTGGTTGTTGCCATATACGGTGACAGACCACAGGTTGGTGCCACTGATGCTGGCACCGTTTGGATCCGACGTGTAAGAGACATCGAGGGTGATGGGATTGCTGGCACGGCCCTCCAAGAGGGAGCCGGTCGAGGCACTGATGGCACTCTGAACAATAACAACGCCTGGAGAAAAAAAAAAGGAAACAAAATTTAGCCTGCTTCAATGACTGGAAAAAACAAACACATAAAAGCAAACAAAAGTAACAAGATGTTTCCCACAGCATGCGAAATGGTAACCCTCCTAGTCTGAGTTAGCACCCACACTTCTAAGTCATGTGGAGTATGGTGAACACTCCAAATCCCTGCACAATTCAAACCAAATTAGGTTAATATAAATATAAACAAGATTTGGGTAAATTTGTGCACGCGATAATTAGCGTCATGTCAAAATTTACAACAAAAATTCTGTCCATGTTACTTAAAGCATGAGATGGCCCCTGTAATTTCTAAAGTACAGAGAAGGTTCTCTATATATTATTTTGTACACATGATCAATAAGGTCTCAGGAATGTTCAAGAAAAAAAACTGAACAAAATATCTTGCTTTGCTGTACCCTCCAGTGTCCCCCTCTCCAATCCCAAATTTGCAGTCAATTCTGCCCCATAAGGTGTGGAAATGCCCAGATCTTACTGGAATCTTTCTGTACTAATACCTGGCTTGCTTTGTAACTTCTACAGCGTGTGTCAATAAAAACACAGGATTAGAAACAAAAATATTAAGAATATAAACCACCCCTATTCATCATAATGTTAACCCTCTTTTCAAAGTACCTTTCCTTCTCTTCACTGTGCTTTTTATCCCATCTCATTTGGACAATCCTGTCCAGAAATAGAGTACATTGAAGAAGGGTTATAAATTCCAAGCTGGTCTGATTTGTGAAATCACACATACCTAATGAAAGGTTTGAATTCAGTACAGGTGAAAGTATTTGTGGATCAGAAAAAGGACATGTGTGGCAGGATTAGGCTTACATAATCCTTGAGTCCACAATCAATGTTATTTGATATGTCAGAGACGACATTTATGATGCTTTGAAACAATGATAGTCCAGTTATTAAATTTAAGTGATACTTATCATCAGTTGTTTCAAAGAAAGTTTTGTTCTGGTGTAATTGTCTTCAATGCATACCTGCATTGTACATGACTGGTCGTTGTGTTAAGGTCATTGAATCAGACCAACCCGCTTCAGAAGGGCTTCACAAAACTTGTCATAACTTTTGAACCAAAAGTCCAAATTCCACCAAACAAAAATCTTGTCAAAGATGAAATTATGGACAATCAAATCCTTATCAAACTAGGCACACCAGTAGCATAATTTTCTCAATAAAAAAAATCGCTTTGAATCCTGCGTTTTTATTGACACACGCTGTATAAACTTGGAAGGGTATAAAATATCCTAAAATATATAAGGGAAAAAAAAGACGGGTCTCACCTTTACAGGGCAAGTCCAGGCACTGCCTCGTCACTCCAGTCACGGTGAAATCGGTGTTGGCGCTGCCGCCCCTAGACAGCTCGATGCACAGCATGACCGTGCCGTTACCGGGGCAGACTTGATTGGTCAGGTCAAAAGGCACCGGCAGGTTGCTGAATGTGATTGGCTGTCCGGCTACAACAGCTGAATTGGCCTGGTCACCCAAGTTCACATCCACAGTAGCCAGTTCCATCTGAGGTAGGGAACAAGACGATAAAAAAATGCATTATCAAAATAAAGCAAGTGAAAGTTTCTGCAAAAACTGATATAGCTGTTTATAATTGGCATTTATTGACGCGTCAAAAAAAGGTAAAATACTGAGGAAAAAGGGCTTTCAAGTGTTGAGTTCTGTAGTCGTACAAATGAAAGAGGCCAATTTTTTGTCCCCTTTAACGTACAAATATCAATAAATTCGAAAAATTTAGAAAAAGGTCACCGCCATTCATTTTAAAAAAAATTCTTCTCCATGCCAGAATGCCAGAATGCCTCCAATTTATAAAATGACCTTTACACACATGAATGCAAGTTGGTTGTACATTCATTTATTTCTTATTCCGTCCCCAAGATTGGTGGTTTCCAACAAGCAATACTGGTAAGATACCCCAAAAATGGACTCTATCTAAATTTACCCCGTCGTCATCAACCAGCGAAGCTTCCATTCTCCACAGGTTAGTACCAGAGGCGTCGGCTCCCCCGACCCCCACGGTGACAGTCAGGGTCATGTCGTTCCTTTCACTCTCAATGACAGCTGGCGGCGCTCCGGCGATGTCGATGCTGGTAATCAGGACACCTACGATCCACAGGAAAAAGGTTCAAAACCGACTGGGCAACAATAGTCCGGCAGCCAAAGGCCAAATTTCCACCCGACCCCAACATGTTTGATACAGTTTTTTTCTTTGCTGATTATTCATCTTTGGGGTGAATATATTCTAGGGTGGTGTGGACCTGTCACCCTTGAGCAATTTTAAATATTCAAGATGGCGCCCAATTTAGAACTAGAATTCGAAAATTCCCACTATTTCTATGTTTTCTGCCACAGATCAATGATTATTTGGCCGCTAATTTCAATAGAAAAGGTGTGAGAATTATTGGATGAACCGTTGCTATGGTAACTAGCAATATAATACTGCGGTAACAAGTGGTAAAAGGCGGTTAAAGGTTGTAAAATAGCAAACATGCCTAACAATTTCAAGGAAATGTTTATTGGAGCATTGAGTTATTCCTTTAAGGAACATTACAGGGTGTCTAAAAAATGTAGCAGTCGAACAACATTTTTTTTTTGAGGAAACTAAATCATTTTTTTTGTGTGAAAAATTTACCATGAGATGATACAGTGTTTCTTGGCCCTTGACAGGAGTTTATGTTCCGTGTATTTTGGACCGTCTGCTTAACAGTTGAGGCAAAGCTTGCAAAGACTGTCAAAAATCTGTTTGGGCCACTTTTTTCACCCTCTGGGTATGTGAATGCCTTTCATATTTTACATGTGCCAAGTGACGGAACTTGGAATTCAAGTCCTTTCATTTAATAAGCTGTATCTCTGGACTTGCGGGTCCAAATGAGATGGGATCAAGACCATTTTGTAGAGCACTTACCACACGGACTTCAGACTGCTTTGCAAAAAGAGAGTGCTAGTATTTTTAATATTTCTAGATTGACTGTGACATTTCTTTTTAATAAGACACCTTGTATGAACTGGAATTGTCTGAAATGTGAACAATGGCAATCATGGTTAGGTTTCAGACCTTTTGTCCGGCACAAAAGCATTTCGGGCATTTCTGGTTTTGAAGTGGGAGTGGTTTTCCATGTTTGGTTGGTACAGTGGTATTTGATTTATATTAGACTTTCAGTTCTGCGACCTAGGTTCGAATCCATTCAAGTCAAAAATTGGATTAGTTTTCTTATACTTTGCAACTGCATTGTAAGGATTTCGCAGCAGCGCTTCTTTCCAGTGGCTGCAAAATTTTGGCTTTTTCGTTAAATCGAATGGAAATCGTTGAACAAAGAAATAAAAGTTGAACAAAGAAATTGACTGGAGTGGGGTTTGAAGCTGTGACCTCCAGTTTGCCGTTCCGGTGCTCTACCAAGTGAGCTTTTCAGCCCTAGGTTGGAAATCGATGTCTTTGTTCAAGGGGCGCTAGTCCCTTGGAAATGCTCTTTGACGCTGGCTCTGACAAGGGGGTCTGATGTTCCTAGATGCTGAGCCAGAGCCCCACATGTTGAATTTGACTTTAGTTGAGTGCCTGAAATCTCTTGAAGCCAGAGCTGACAGTCAAACCTTTGTTTCTAAAACCTCCTACGTCCCAAGCTACAAGTCACGCACAAACATTCAGGACGGCAAAGTCTAGTAAAAATGTCTAGAAACAAGAAGAAATCTGAAATCTTAAACTAAAAGCCTACCTTGGCATTCCACTAATTCGCAGGCAATGAGGGGACTTGGCATGCCCTGGACGGTAAACGGAGGCACAGAGTTGGGATTGCGTTGTAGCTCGGCGCAGAGGTAAATCATGTCAGACGGACACACGAACCCGTTTAGGTCCAAGGTTGCGTCGATGTCCGACAGCTCGATTGTCGACGACGCCGCCAGCGCCAAGTTCAACTGCTGCGAGCTCAGTACCCCCTCGGTCTCCCCGTAGCGCTCGGCCCCGGTACCGTTCGCCTGCGTGTTGGCAAAGACCTTCAGGGTCCAGAAGTTGGTGCCCGAGTCAAGAGTTGCCGTGACTGCGGCTGTGTCTGCCTGGAAGGTGACGCGGACGGGATGCGCTGGCTCGTTCTCGATGAGCTTCGTGTCGGCCGGGACCATCAGATTGGCTGACACAAACACAACCCCTACGGGCACGAGAAATCAAAGAGGTCTTAAGTTCATCCCTGTAGCTTCAATATCACCCCAACCATCCTATTTCTAAGCTACTTGTAATCTGTATAAGTTCAAATCGAACATAATTCGTTATTCTTTTCTGTCAATTCTTTTTTATTTGAATCCCTCATTCGTTCCCTACTGAGAACATGAATTTTTCTTTATTCAAACTCGATGCACGGTGTGAATGCTGTAATCCTACGTCAACCGTTATCCCTCAAATATACTTCCATGCACGAGATAGTTGCGCACGTTTGAAAAGCGTTTGATACGTGCCCTGCGATACAGACCGTACAAAACGGTGTAATACCACGCTGTGGTTGCCATGCATTGGCCAATCAGGATCAAGGATTCCTTTTTTGCTTGGAAGTAATACTGCTCTATTCGTACCTGTGCAGCTGATGGGGTTGCACTGGGCAACAGGTGGGAACGTGATGTCGTAATCCGGGGTGGCGCCGGTTCTCTCCAAGATCTCCAGGCAGACGTAGAGGTTGGAACCGCAAACGACATTCTGGGTGAACTCGAAATTCAGTACGGTGGTGATCATCAAGGGAGCACTGCTGCTGATGCCCTTTCTTTGGTCTCCCGTTGGTAATGAGCCCGTTGGGCGTACCATGTCACCATAAGTAGTCCCGCTACCGTTCATTGCCGAATTCAGGAAAAGCGCTACATCCCAGATATTGGCCATGTTATCTAAAATGGAAAAAAGGAAACCAATCGCTTGTAAGATTTTTTTCAGAGTGTTGGAGACTGGGTGAGTTTATGTAAAATTCATTCCCAAGGAAAATCAAGCCAAAGAGGAAGGGCATAAACACTACAGTCTAACAGAGGTTGTTTTCATGTACAAGTATCTAAACGAACTAAAATCATCACAAAGGGAAAATTTACAAATTTGACTCATTGGGATTCTTTTTTTTATATCTGAAGGGTCAACTGATTTTTGCTCAAAGAAGTGAGAGAAAAGAACTGTCATAAAGAAGAAAAGGAATAAAAAATAAAAATGATAAAAATTGACACAAAAACAAGCGTTTAGGGTTAAGCCCAAATCATCTAGCAAAGTGGCAGCATTTCTTTTATCTAAAGAATATAATTTTTTTTTTTAATATTAAAATTCAACAAATTCAATAATATTTTACAAGATTTATGTAGCAAACCCTTACCGGGGATCGCTGCACCATTAGCTTTAGCTTGAGCCCTGATTTGATCAACGGCGAGAGTCTGTGGAGTCATGGCTTCAAAGATTCCACCGGAACTCACTCGGAACTGTTCCGCTGTTATGACAATTCCTGCAAGCAAACAAACAAGGAAAAAATCACAACAAATTTTTCCTTTAATTCTGGCAGGGTGATTGAGTTCGCTCGTACCCACCGGCCTGCAAACAGGGCGCTGGGATACGCTAATGAACTTCACAGCATCTTGTGAAGGAAGTGGGGATGGCATCCTGGGTAATTTATCATGACCTATGTATACAGCATGTGGCTGAAGCTGTCCAAGACCGCAGTGAGCCAATGTGCGCAAATGCTATCTGAAAACTTTGTCATAGAAATGTAATAACATTCCATACCGGATGGGATTTCTTTTTCATTGCGGACCATGTGGATAATGTTTGAGGGTCGCATATGAATGCAATCATTAGCCGTGGATTCGAACGGAACCTGAGCAAGTGATGAGAATTGAAAATTTGCAACACGGATCAGTTTTGCAGATTTTCCTACCTAAGAACACTTTTCAACGAAAAAAATAATCCATGAATTGCAATAAGAGACTACTGAATCAGTATTTCAACGGCCGTTTAAAACCTTGCAGAGTCATGGCCATGATGACTCACAGGTCACAGGTCACAGGTCACGCAAAATCTATCCAATCAGAGTGTGAATTCATCAGCGTATCCCAGCGTCCTGTTTGCAGGGTGGGGGGTACGAGCGAAGGTGATTGAGGTTAAAGGGGCACTACACCCAGGAAAGCACCCAATTGGGTTACAACATGCATTTTGATTGAACTGCATTTAAAAGTAAGATTTAAACATCAACACAACCATCCTTTAAAAATTTGCCATTTTTTTGCGTGACTCTTGCGAGAACAAATTTCGGGGGTTAAAATTCTGACTCTCAAAAATCGAGTCTGTTTGGGTGCTACTCGCTATTCCAGTCGCACATGTTCCATCAGCACATTCTGCGAACGTGCGACAAATAACTTACAAATGTAGTGCACAATGGTGCTGTGTGTACTTGTATATCATGTGTCACACACACGCAGTGTAGCGTACAATTTGTACATTGAACTTGTGGAATACATTTCACACAAGATTTGTGACAGGAATGATTAGAGCTTGATGAAATTTCACTAACTGTGAAATCTGAGGTAAAGTTTTGTTCTAGAAAGGCACTACAGGCAAAATATCAAAGTGCACCATCTTAGGGCGGCGCCATGTTAGGGTACATCAACAATCTACTTACCTTCACAGGGTACCTCAGAACATTTAAGATTGGAGTTGGGAATCAGAGAAACCGAGGCACCGGTAACCAGTTCCACTCCTACGCAAATGTGCGTCACTTGAACACACAGCAGGTTGGTCATATCCACGCTCCAGGTAATGCTGTCCAAGGGCCTGGTTTCCCCCACAGCGGTGTTTCCGCTGGTGACTGACGTCTGCTCTGCGATGTGTATCCCCAAGCCTGCCTCGTTGTTGCTGCCGTAGATGGTCACGTTCCAGATGTTGGTGCCCGTCACACTGGCGCTGGTATCCGTGAACGTCAGCTCTATGTTCACCTCGGGGGTGTTGCTAGCCACCCCCTCAACGAGGAGTCCACCATTGCTGAGAGCCACAGATACGCTGTCAATCTCAATGCCTGTTGGGTAAGATAATTAAACACATTCACAAGAACCAGCACGGTTTTTTTTTATGGTGTAAATCAAGGATTTCCCATTGTTCCTCTTCCCTTTTCCTTTGTTTGCACTCTATTGCAACAGCTTCCATTGGTTTGCACACATTTTCTAACCGAGAGTCCTTGAGTTGGTTCCTGTCCTCAATTCATCGTTGATGTTGCACGTGTGTGTCCTCGATTTTACCACGGATCCTAGACACCAGGATAAACGACTGTTCTGAGCTCTAGTACAAAATGCACTGAGCGGACTTGCCTCACTTGGTTAGACGCGTGATAACAGGCATTAATACCCGTCTGCGCGTAATCGCGAATTTTCCAGATGTGCCATTGTGTTGGGCTTTTGCATGACATCTAAAACGGAAATATTCATAAAACAGTAAGCAAAACTACTTCTTATTTAAGATATAATATTTCCAAATTATTTAAGAAATAAATACTTCAGGATACAACAGATGGTTTTGTGCAGTTTTTGTCGTCATGGATGAAGTATTTACCCGGGAAATAAACGTCAAATTTCGAGGAGAACACCGTTTACCCAAATTTCTTTTTTAATGAGGCTTTTATTAAAAAGTTTTAAAGAGATGTGATGCCGAACCGATGAAACAAAAGCGACATTTCATTGTTCATCTTAAAGCTAAAGATATTGTGCTTGGCATTGTAGTTATGTTATGTTATGTAGTTATCACTTATCAGAATTCAATAATAAAGACCAAAAATGTAGACTCATGAATATTCAAAAATATAATTCGCTGGCTTGATAGACTTCGAGGCCGGATCGGGCGCATAGCCTTGCAAATCTGAAAGCCACCGCGCGCAGTGGTCTTTGTTGAAAAGTATTCATGGTATTTGCCACCAGTACAGGCCGTTATCACGCGTCTAACCAGGAGTTGGGCCGAGTCGTTAATCCTGGTGTCTAGGATCCGTGATTTTACACCATAAACAAACGCCTTGTTTAACAATAACAGGGCCGAATCACTCCAAAGCAGGCCTCAGACTTTTACTGGGACGAGGAATGAAGTGAGTCTGAAAGTTTCAAAACGGATTGAGGAAATAGTCTGTGTGGTACTAATAAGCCAGTTCAATATTCCAATACTGCATACACTCATAAAGATTTTCCTTTTTTGTTTTAGGATGAACCATTTCTGTCTTAATCGTGATCTGAACGAATCAATACAATGAACAATTGTTTTCGTGTCTCATCTTGTGTTATCTTGTTACACCTCTGATGCACACGTATGCAGAATTTTTGTTCTGTTAAAGGGGGTTACTTTTAAATTTATCTCTCGCACCCTCAAAAATAGACGAAATGTGCCGTGACCTCCATAGGAAACACAACATTTTCACTGAGTTGCCCGCTTTTCAAAGAAAAAGTGCGTATCATTATTCGACTTTAACCATGAAGAAATTATATTCATTTGAAAGAGGAAAACCTATATTTTATAATGCGATGTGAGGAAGTAAGTTTAACAAGCATACTTTCCGCATATTAACAAAAGTTTGCTCAGAGCGCCTAGACATGAGCCAGTCTTCCCACATAAACAGAGCTCCACTAGTGGGGAGAGGGCATATGCTCCTTAGTTCTCCAGATGTGCTTTTTATAGACATTTGGATTCTTTATGCTAATTAATTCATTATTTGAAGTGTATTTTCAAAATGTTTACATGGAAAGTGCATTTAGACAAATAGTTTATAATGTATTTTGCACCACAAAAATGAATACATTATTAAAATAAATGAGAAGATTAGTGTCGTGGTATTTGATAAGGGAATAAATATTTGTTTGGTTGGTTTTAAACAAGATGTTTGAGAACGGTTTGGAATCTGGACGCTGAGAATGACCCGAGCTGAATTGCGTGTTCTTTATCAAAAGTTTTTTTTGAGCTTCAAAACCAACAAATTTTGAAGAATACATTTTCGAAACCAGAATGTTATTGTCCCTGTTCAGGGGCCACCTTTGTTGCTGGTCGGTTTTAAACACTTCTGACTGGTGCTTAATCATCAAGACTGGCCACAAGATGGGCTCTCGACCAATAGAAATGGCTAAACTGTCTCAGGTATTTATGCATAACAAATATCATCAAAAAATAGGGGGCACACTCTTTCATATCCACCATTCATAAATACCAATGACAGTTTACCCATTCCTATTGGTTGAGAGCCCATCATGTGGCCGGTCTTGAACGGATGCTAAAGACATGGCTAGCTGGTCTTAAACACTTTTCCAGTTTCACATGAAATTTGGACTCCTAAAGAACCAGTGCCTCTTACCGTTTTATTGGGTGAACGTTCACAATCCTCACGTAGGCATGCGCAACACTACCCGTGAGTCAGAATTTTATAGTCCTTTATTCAAAACGCTACACCCTTGGTGCATTCTGCGCGACATTGCGCAGTACGCGCAGTACGCGCAACACGCGCACCAATCTCCATAAAAGGAGTTGATTACACCTTACTCGCCAGCTGGACACTCCATTAAATTAGCTAGAGGGGTGTTTAAAAAAACATGAGGTGAACTTGTCGAACAAAATCAGGTTTTTTGGACCGAAAAGTTTAGATTTTTTTTACCGAAAAGGGATTTATGAAAGGGAATAAATTATGTGCTAGGTCAGTATTAATCACTCTGTTTAAGACCGCTTGGAGTCTGGGTGCTGATAATTATCCAAGCGGTCTTAAACAGAGTGATTAAAACCTCCGGAGCACACATTTATTCCCTTATTAATAACTCTTTCCTTCTGAATGATACAATTTCAGTAGGGAATAGCTTCGAAGGGTTTTTTGGTACCAGTCCTTTCACCGCTTTGATCAAGGATTTTCTTGAGAAATCGGGAGATCTGTTTTCGGGGACTTGCCAATGTTCCTTTAATGCTTTCCAAATACAATACCGGCCTCGAACAGTGAACAGAAAAGATGTCTAGAGAGGAAAATGGCTTACCGTTGCATCCAGGAACAGGTTTGCAAGTCTGTAGGACGTTTCGGGCCGGATCCAGGATGAACGTCTGACCGTCGGCCTTTGCCAGCTCAACACACAAGAGCTGCATGTTTGCGCAGGTTGTGTCAAGGTTCAGAGTCACTTGGACGTCAGTGAGTGTTGTCGTCACTCCTGCCAGTACATCTAAAAGAGAGATTTCAAGAGTTTGCAAAGGCCTTGACGGATACCCCAACCAAATTTACACAGAGCTATGACTGTTTCCAACCTGAACTAAGTTTTGACAAAATATAAGCTTGAAATGATCTCGGAAACTGTGGACCAATGAATTTGTGTTGCGCTTTGCGTGGAATGTGTATGTGCAGGAATTTGGTGGTTGTCTACTAAAGAGCTTAGACTACAAAAAATTCAAAACCGTGCTGCTCGGCTCATCTTCTCTGTCAAATGCACTGTGGATGCTACTTCTCTCATCACCAATCTTCACTGGTTACCCATCCAGCAGCGCGCATTTCAAAAGTTCTTTTGATGGTTACACAAAGTGCCTACATGGTGCTTGTCCTCCTTACTTGTGTGACTTACTCACTTTGACCAGGCAGACCGAGACCGGATTATCCAATGATAAACTTCTTTCTTCTTCTCTCTAAATCCCTAAGGTTCAAAATCCCTTGGAGATAATTTTTCAATAGCAGGCCCCAAATTATGGAACATCACTCCGATCAACCATCTCTCTCCCCATTCTCACCATTTCAAGAAACGTCTTAAAGTTTCTTTCTCAATACCTCTCTCTCTCTAGTGTAGTTTGTAGCAGCTTTTATCTATTTTGTAAAAGCGCTTTATAAATACTTTATTATTATTATTATTATTATTATTAAGAGCTGCTATGCAGCAGGCATGCTGCTGATCCCCAAGATTATCGCCTTTTATTGAGCTGCGGTTACTGCCGTCAGCCAGCGTTTAGAGGTTTAAAGGCCTACCCATGCATGCAAGGCTGCATTGGATGGAGCGTTTGTTACTAACAAACTATCTAACTACAGTGAAACGTCGCTGTACAGAACACACTGCTATACCAAACATTCGGCTATACCGAACATCGTCCTTGGGTCCCGATTGTTTTGAACAAAACGTACCGAACATTGTTGTTGAAAAAATGTCAACAGAAGAGCGACAAGCGACTTTTATTTCCCCAAGAACTAGAAGGGAAACGCCACCCATTGCTGTAGGTAGTAAGCTCAAAACTGTACGACTACATTATTCAATAGTTAGCACGTGTTCAAAGTCGTCTTTCAGTAACTGCCAGGCCTCGGGCGTGCAGGGTGAAGTTCTGAAGGGCGCTATTTTATTGACGAGTGAGGTGTTTTTGTAACATTATCTCTGATTAGACGAGAATGAGAGGGGACCAGGGTGTAGGTTTACTAGAAAGAACAGCCACAACCACGGTCTGACAACCAGGATCTGTTACAGCTCGCACGTCTTCAACGGCCAAAACTGGTAAGAATGTTACATTTTTCTTCCCCCAAGTCCTGCTCAAAATTATATACGCCCTGTTATTATATACCGTTTGTTTTCCTGTTTATTCTTACTGTCTTTGTGTTTTAATCTACTACTGTCTGTGTATACTGTGTCTGTTTACATGCGTTTGGCTGTTCTCTAAAAGCCTTGGTTTATATGCCTGCTTTTCATCCTCCTATAGTATTTTGTCGTTTGTAATTTCAGATATGTACTATTAATATTTATACAATTGATATAATTACCTTCTTTTATTTGAAAATTTAATTTGACTTACTTGTGGAAAGTGTGGCAATAAATATTGCCTTTGAATTGAAATGAATTGAATTGAATTGAAAATAAAAAATACTGCCCGAGACTGCAAAAGTAGTTTTGGAATGATAAAGATCTTGATAGAAAATTGAAGAAAAAAACCTGAGAAAACCCCACAAATACAGGAGTCCCAAAAATTAGTATTAACGAATATATGAACCACTCATAAACTGATTTCTGGTCTACCTTGACTAGCCCAAGCTCCCGTCACATCCCTAGCTTCAACCAGATTGCTGTAAGTGTTATCCGCGGACAGGTAGATGAGCATCTTCCACAGGTTGGTTCCTCGTACGCTGCCGGCATCACCGTTGGTGGTTACGTCCACGGAGAAGGTCATGGCGTGGCCCTGCGTGCCTTCCTTCAGGTCAAAGTTGGTCACGCCGTCCTTGATGACGAGCGAGGTTATCTCAACACCTAGTGATCATATCAACAACAACCACCCTCAAAAATGTGATCAGCGATTACGTTACGAGAGGAGAATACAGCATGCAAAAACCGGCCAGTTTTTACGCCTTTCATAGACTATAACTGACATAGCAAACCATTTTGATCTCAGGCTGTGCTCCGTGGCCATATATGGGTCGATGTGGCTGGCTGCTAAAAGGCGCCACCACGGCTCCACCACGCTGTAGCCGTGTCCTTTGCAATTCAGCATACCAGCTGCGAGTAAGGATGATTAGCCTCCCAAATTATTATTAGTTATTATAGTACAAAAAAGTTCTTAACGTTGATATTGTAGGATCTGTTGACAAAATGCCTGAGTTTTTGTGGCCTTTTTTTTTTTACCTAGGCAGGCTGGGGTGAAGCAGCCCATGTTCTGAGCTTGGGGAGAGTCCAGCGAGAAACCTAGAGTGTCGGCACTACTCCTCACGATTTCAGCGCACAGGTTACCGATCCCGTCACAGCGCTGGTTACTCAGATCTAAAGTTGCCTGCATATAGGAAATAAGATCAACATAAAGAAAGTGTTAAAAGGCTGTAACAAAAAAAAAAAACCGAGCGTTATTATTCTTATTCTTATATTTTTAAAAGTCCGTATTTATATTTCCAGATATTAAGCGTTATAAAGTAGACATTCTGAAATTCACTTTTTGAGATTGTCAAACATTTCTGATTTTTCAGAGCTTGGAAAAATACTATGTAAGTATTATTTTTTTTAATTTCTAGCTGATGTTGGACTCATATTGTTTATTGTTTTGAGCTCTTCATTTACATTTAACATGTCATTGGAGCTGGACAGTCGTTTTTTTTTCCTGAATGAGTGACTCACCATAACCCTAGTGAACGCGAGGTCCGTGCCAGCAGTGAGTGTGGCATGACGCTGAGCCTGAGTCAGGGCTGCCGTGGCGCTCGAGGTTCCCAGCGACACGTCAAACTGCCAGTGGTTTGATCCGCTGGGCACACTCCCAGCAGTCGAGTCGGACGCTGCCACGACATCGAAGTAGACTTCCTGGCTGCTGACACCCTCGTAAAGGGGTAGGCCGTTGGGGGATGCCCCGACAGAGGGGGAGACTATGGTACTGGTCAGTATCACGTCTGAGTGGAAAATGAGAAAAAATAATAATGTGTATTTTATAAAAGCATGCATGCCTTAAAACATTGAAAACACCATGTCAGCTCAGTATTCAACTCGATGCTGACATTTCAAAGCGAGGAGGCTTTCTAAAGTCATTTAAACAGTTGGCGCCAGAGGCTGTGATAACACGCACTGGCTGTTGTTTGCACAGGCACGGCTGACGGGTTATTTAGGCGTCAAGATTGCCTCGTCTGGCCTCCGTATGACGTCTTAACAGGCTAGTCCCTCATACCTTTTGTACACACACACATGCAAACGTGTGTTCACCGTCGATCATGGACGTCCTATTGTCCCTCTTTTGTTTGCCCTCCAACTTTTTCGGAAGACTCCCATAGGTTTTGTACACGACCCCAATTGCGGACATATGATGGGAATCGTGGACGATATTGTTCTCTTTTGTTCTCTGGAACTTTTCGTCCACGGTTTTGAAAAGATGAACACGTACACATAAAGTCTGTGTAGTCTGTGGAAGCGGACCGGTGTGTGTGCCGATGTGCATGGCCTATTGTTGTACAATTTACGCTCCAGTGCACAGCGCAGAGTATTTAAAAAAATGAGGTTTCGGCAAGAAATATTGTAAAAATACTGTTGAAATCACTCTTGCGAATCAGTGCTTGTGGCGTTTGGCTGTATATCAGATTTGGCTGGGAAAGTCTGCCATTTGCAAATTTCGAAATTTTTGCCAAAAAATAAACCATGAGCAAAATGGTTTGAAAGTACCCATCTCTGCACTCACAGGTATGTATTTAATGCTGGGTTGGTAGAGGCCAAATTAGGGACAAAGTGTCTTGTTCAAAGGACACATACAACACAAACCCAAACATGAACGTTAATGATCTTTGAACATCAAGTCCACAGCTTACTTTGGCAAGTCAGTGGGGCCGAGCACACGATGACGCCACTGGTAATCAGGAAATCAGGGTTGGCGTTCGCGTTCTTCCTAAGCTGAGCACACAGGTGACGGTAAGTGTTGCACGGATTGCTGGCCAGTGAAATGGTTGCTGTGGCCGGGTTGAAGGTAAGACTGCCACTGGGTCCTGGAAAAGCAGTGTTCAACTCGCCTGAGGAGAACAAACAAAAAACAGAGACATGGTGATCTGGTATGGGTTGAGTTGGGTTGAGGTGGGTCAAGTTGGTTGGCTTGGGTTAGGTTCGGTTGAGTTGAGTTGAGAGCCTAGCTCGGGATGGTTGGGTTGGGTTGGGTTGGGTTGGGTTCGGGTGGGTTGAATGGTGATGATGGGTATTGGTCGGGTAAGGATGGGTTGAGTTGGGTTGAGGTGGGTCAAGTTGGTTGGCTTGGGTTGGGTTCGGTTGAGTTGAGTTGAGAGCCTAGCTCAGTTGGTCTGAGGTAGGTTGGGTTCAGGTGGGTTGGGTTCAGGTGGGTTGGGTTCAGGTGGGTTGAATGGTGATGATGGGTATTGGTTGGGTAAGGATGGGTTGAGTTGGGTTTGGGTAATTTTGGTTGGGTTGTGTTGTGTTGGGGTGGGTTGGGTTTGGAGCTTAGCTCAGGATGGGTCGAGGTGCGTTTGTTTCTGCATTCAATAGGGGACTTTGATTAATAGAGGACAATAGGGTCCCCAATTTCCAAGAGGTCCCCAATTTGGATTCGTTTATAAAACATATGGGAGGTCTTCCTAAAAAGTTAGAGTACAAACAAAAGAGGGACAATAGGGGGTCCCCGATTGCAGGCAAATACACACTTGTGTGGGTTGGGTTGGGTTGGTTTGGGCTATGGAGCTTGGCTCAGGATGGTTTAAGGTCGGTTGGGGTGGATTGGGTTGGGTTGGGTTGGGCTGGGCTGGGCTGGGTTGGGTTGGGTTGGGTTGGGTTGGGAACTTGGCCTAGGATGGTATGAGGTGGGCTACGCTGGATTGGGTTTGGTTTGGTTTGGTTTGGTTGGATTGGATTGGATTGGATTGGGATTGGATTGGATTGGACTGGATTGGATTGGATTATTTTGGATTATATTGGATTGGGTTGGGTTGGGCTTGGCCAGGCCTGGCCAGGGTGGGCTTGCTATTAAAAGGCAAAATCACTTCACGTGTGGAACACCTGTCTAAAACAGGTGTTAGGCTTGTTGAAAACAAAAGACATCATGAATTTACCAGATGTGAGTGGCACTGTTGTGTCCGGGCCCCCCCTCCCCAAGCCATCGGCATTCTGTGCCGGAAAAGCCACCAGCTCCCACAAGTCTGTGCCTCCAGCTCCCCCGCTGCTCGCCGAGGACATGAAGGTGACGCTAAACAGCATCATGTGGTCTTCCTTGAACGCCGCCAGGTGTGTGGCTGCGTTAACATTAAGGGTTCCGCTGCTCACGATCAACGCTGAGGGGGATAATAAACAAGAAATTAAATTCATCCAGACTTTTCAAAATACAAAGCTGGTTTACTCATACTCAATAACAAAAATCCAGATGGTGTTTGGCAGGCAAAGTCATTGGTAGATGTATGTGGTGCCTTCGGATGACAATTTAACCCCATGGTGGGGGCATGTTTGAATCTAGACCCCTACCCCCCCCCCACCCCCAGCAGAAAAAAAGTGCCAGAGGAGGGCTAAGCATTCATTTCTTGGCTTTTCCTTGACACTCACCGACACAGTCCACAGCAACGGAACCATATTTAGCAAACTCGGGGCTGAAGGATAGCGAGAAGGGCGGGGCAGGAGTCGAGCCCTTCAGAACCTCCACACAGATGTACTCGGCGTCAGTGCAGCTGTGCTCGCCCATGTTCAGGGAAACTGTAATCTAAAAGGGGGTGGGAAAACAGAAAGAATCATGAAGAGAAAAAAATTAGACATTTAAGCAATTTTTGAACTCATCAAAGGCCTGGCTAAGAGACCTCTCTTTTATTTATAAACGCGGAGTGCTATTTTATAAGGGCTGCCACAAAGGCATAAATGTAAGCCATGGTTAACAAAAGATTTTGCCCAAAAAACTGCACATCAACACCCTCGCTATGTTAAGGAAGAGAATTTTTTTCGTAAAGTATTACGTCCTTGGTTACGTCTATAAAGAGGGATTTAGGAAAGAGTCCCATATCTGGCCATCACTTGTCACCTTGTGCACAAACAGTATGAGACTGGTCTGAACATTTCTAAGTGTTTTCTCAATAAAAATTTCCCTGCTAAGTTTGACTCTTTAGGACATATTATCACTTTTTGGTTGCTGACAGGCCACTAAAGGGAAAAATCAGTGATGGCCAGATATGGGAATCTTTCAGGGATTTACAGCACGTATACTGTGAACCTACCAAGGGCCAGACCGACATATGGTTGACGTCCAGCCCGTAGTCCACGCCTTGCACTATGGTGGCTGTCCCAGGTACACGCGTAGGGTTCATGCAGTTGGCGTTGGCGTTACCAAATACGTTGACATTCCACAGTCCAGTCCCTCAAACGCGAGATAAAAATAACGAACAGTAAGCACATTCTTGCATTGGTTTTGACAGGAGGCCGAGTGCAATGTTGAAGGGTGGTTATGTAGTGAGAACTATGTTATGTAATCTACAAAGTGACGGTAATCCTTACCTTTAGGACCCGTTCCTATTATAAGGTTGAAAGACTCGCAAAACAGCTGACTAAATGACACTCAAAAGTGACATTCTGATATTTCTTGACACGTCTGAACAGTTGACAATGATGCCTTCTTGAATATCCGCAGGTTTACTTTTTGCGGAAAGAGGGCAGGGCTTTGAAGTTATGAAGGAAATTAAGGGGCAAAAGACGACGACGACAAACAGAAAACAGATTCAAAAACCAAGATGGCAAACTGCAAATAAAGGTGGGAAAGTCACATTTTGTGCTTTCAAAATTACAAGTATCATGAGCTTATCTGAAGAAACAAGACTGCTTTAGCCCGCAAAAGTCACTTTGGTACTGGACAGACAGCTGGAGAAGTCAGTTTAGAACAGAACTCGTAAAAAATACAGGTGTCATAAAGATACGGATTACCCCAAAGTGAGCACAAATTTAAGCGATAAAAAAGTAATAGTTTCAAAGCACGTCTTAATGCACTTGTTATGACGATTGCTACTAGGAATAACTGAACTCTCCCATTTAAATTCATGACCTACAAAATAAACTACTTGTAATATATGCAGAATATACTGCTTACCAAATGTAAACGCTTCTTAGCACACACACACAATTGCTTAGCATAGAAATAGCTTTGCTTCGCAGAAACAGGTAACCAGCCCGAATGCAAGGTAATGTCTACTGTGACTGGTACTCTGTTGATCTCCACTAATATAAGTGACAATATATATGAACACTCAAGTTTGCTATTAAAGCAGTATTTAGATTTGGACCCTGATAAATTCTTGCTTACCGGATGCGGGGGCTTTGGTGTCATCTGCCTTGATAGTCACAGTCAGCGGAATGTTAGGGTTTGTCTTGCCTTGGAGTATGGTTGTAGCCTGGGTGAAGGCCGGAATGACTTGGTTTATCAGGACACCTTTGCAAGAAAAAAACATAAACGTGGTGCATATCAGCAGGCATGCAACTGGGAAGTCACAAAAAAAGAGGAAATTCAAATCTTTTCAAGACTTTGTTCAGTGTTTTTCTATTTTCAATGGGAATTAAAAAAAGAGGAAATCAGCTGATCCGAGGAAAAGTTGCATGCCTGTATCAGGCCAAAAAAAAAGGACTCCAGTTTCATATCCAGGGTGGTGCAAAAAGAAGGAAACCCACTTCCGACAGGAATTTTAAACTACTTTATTTGAACTGTTTTTTATAATGTAGTGAAGTATAGCTTTTTAGCCATACATGGTGAAAAAATCTTTTAAAAAATTGCAACAATAGTGTCATTATGCTCATTTGAATACAAGTCACCAAAATCACAGTTGTCCATGTGTAAGCCACGCTCGGGCAAGTGGATGGAATAAAACTTTCCATGGACAAACAAGTTTGGCTCATGAAATTTTAAATTGCCATATGTCAGAGACCAAATATGTACTTGCAATCGTTTTTTCGTCACTTATGTTTGAAGATCAATATTTCAATACCATTAAAATTGAAAATTAAAAAAAAATGCTCAACAAGGAGGTGAAAATTGCTGTCAAAGGTGGGTTTCCTTCTTTTTGCACCACCCTGTACGTGATTCGGCCAGGAATCACTCCCAAAGTCAAACAGTTATCAAAATTTAAACTCTGCAAAAATTAGGAACTGGGAATTGGTAATCACTACTCATGTTTCCTTTTGAATAGGAATCAGATTGCAAGGGGAAGCAGAATGAACTGACAAAATATCGGAAAGAGTGTGTTTTATGGTTGATTTGCTCCACTTCGCATCCACGGGCTTTGTGGAGCTGCACAGATATTTGCTAAGCAGCCAAACATTTGGCTACGCAAAACAGGTTACCAGTGCAAATGTCATGCACTGTATATTGCTTGAAACTGGTTCTCTGCTAACACATCCTAAGCATTAACTGAGTGATTATGTTCTGCCCAGCACCTCCACGGGATGAAGTTTTGCTCGTGCGACTTACCAATGCATATGACAGGGGTACACGACACGATGTTCCCTCCGTCGACGCTGAATACATTCGTGGCGCTTGGGTCTCGGTACAGGGAGCTGCAGAGAACGTCGATCGTGTCGCAGCTGCCGACTCCGGTCAGATTCAGCATGGTCGTCACTCCCGTAATTGTCAGGGTGTTCCCGGCCGCCCAGCTCCTCATAGCCTCCGCAGGTGGCACTGTCGCATCGGCGCGCGTGCTCTCGATGGGTGTGTAGTGAGTCAAGTTCCCATTGGCGATGAACACCTGCACGGCCCAGTTTGCGTTGGTGCCCGCCCCGACGCTGCGCCCTTGCGTCTCGCTGTTGCCCACAATGGTTAGCGTGACGGGCTGATCATTGACGTTCTCAATCAGGTTGGCACCGGCAGTTATTACCGTAAGGGTACGAGCAGCAAGACCTGTTATTAAAGAATCGATACAGTCTGAATTAGGCGGCGCTTTCACCATCACAATCTGCTGCCGTCGACAACAGCAAAAAAGGAAAAATATCAAGGCTGGTGTCAGGTTAAAGGCATATATAGGTTAATCTGCAATATCCCAAAACTAATGTAGCGAGAACACTAACCCTGCTGAATCCAACAGGATCCAACTCTGTCATATACCCGATGGAGCCTGTTGGATTGAGCAGTAAACCCCTTGTGTACATTCCTGATGCAAAATGTTGGATTCAGCAGGCAACTGAACCACATTATAACACCATGTTGGACTAAGTTGGATTCAGCAGACGACTGAAAATAAGGCACAGTGGATTGAGCAGGAAACCCCGGTTGGACTATGTTGGATTTAGCAGGGTAGTCCGGAGGAACTACTAGGGGGTTAGGGACAAGGGTTAATTAAATAAACAATATTTGTATTTAAGATCATACTGGTACTAAGCACCCTGTGAAAATATCTGTCTGGCTTACTGTCATTCAGAAAAAAATCAAGAAAAATGTAGGTGATTTCTAACGATCAGTCAGTCCATTATTAATAAAGAGTAACATAAACAAAATCATGTTTTGTGATAAAAAAAAAGGTTGTGCATGGCTTTTCACTGTTTTCTCTAACAGTGTATTATCTACTGAGCTGAAACTTCAACAGGTTAGGTTTTGAACATTCTACTTTGGATTGCGATCAGTGTTTGGCATCTCGCCCTATAGGCTTCAAAAGATACCTCCATAATTGCCACTTTATAATCTATCATTCTTTCTACCTTACTAAGGCCAAAACAAAAAATAAGTCGGTCTCTGGTCAGCACACGCGTCGATTTTAATCATGCGCGTCAATCTTTTTTTCCCCAAAATGTTCCGCGGTACCTCCAACTCCCTCTATTGCCGCACCTCCTCAATTTTATTTTACCAAAGAGCACAAAGGAATGGGAAATTGCACCAAGGCAAATGATTGAGAGCACCAAGGCAAATTATGGAGGTGACCAATGTACATGAGGACACCAAAAAAGCAAAATAGTACCCCACCTTGTCTGTGCAATCCAAGCTTGAAAAAAAAAAGAAAAAGCCGCGTCGCCACGTCAATTCTGGAACTTTGGTCTGACCAGAGACCGAACATTTTATTTTTTTGGCCTAATCTTAGTAGTTATTTATTGTATTATTTATTATTTCTCTTTGTTATACTATTTCGTATGTTTCGGCATTATGAAAATAACGGCTGATTGGAATAAAATGAAAACTGCTGGAAACAAAACAATGCATGAAAAGCAAATGATCCCATATATGCCTTTAAGAAAATCTGCCAAAGTTATTCTGTCGGTAAAACTCACATGTTTGAAATTTATCAACAAATGTTCACTCCTTTAAACTGTTTTGTTAAACAATTTAACCACTTTACCAGTTTAAATGTATATCATTAATTGACGGTCTGAAATAACAGTGTTTATCATTCTTTAACAAGTCAATATGTGGTACAAAGCGGGGAAGGTATGGGGGAGTTTGCCTGCCCCCCTCCCTCCCCCGATTCCCCATGAGAAGCCTTTGGCTGCCACTGAACAGGTCCAATTAAGGCATACATTGTAGCATATACAAACACGGCAGTGACCCCACCAAAGTAACATACCATGGCAATCAAGCGATCCGGTGCCTGCAGGCATGGCTGGATCGAGCGTGTAGGGAGTTGACCCCAACGTCACCTTGAGCTGAGTTGCCGAAGAGCAGAGGCAGGAACTCAGGTCCAGATTGGCTGAGACTGCCCTCATGGTGCCCAGGCCCCCTGCCAGAATAGCGACGCCTGACTGGGCGGGTGTTAACGTCACAGGGCCGGTCGCGCAAGCTGTGCCTGAGTTGTCTTGTACGGCAAGCGTCAGGGACCATCTGTCAATGACGCCATTGGCATCTGCTGGGTCACTGTTGGAGGCCAGGGTTATGGAGACTTCCAGATTAAACATTTGGGTGGTAGAGCCTTCCTTGATCACGTTGGTGGCGTCGTTAAAAGCCACAGCTATGTTGGAAACTGTTTGACAAAAGTGTCCAAAGAAAGTGGTTAAGCAGGGGCAGAGCCGGGTTTGGGTTTGGATCAAGGGTTTGGGGAGGGGGGAAATAGCTGCCATGACGAAGATTTAACACAGGCATTTGCTTTTTTTTTCTGATAGATTTTCCTCTTTTTTTTGTGGCCCAAAACTGCCACACTCGACACCAAACCTCATGAACATTGTTGAACATTGAAAGTGGTTCATATATATTTTTCATATATGCACCAGAGAGGGATGACTGCAAAAGACACATTCAATTTCAAACTTCTTATTTCATTTTTCAAATAATTTTTCGCTGCCGAAGTCAGGATCTAGCTGACTCAGAGGTCAACTCAGTGCAAGTGCAACCATAGGTACCAGCAGCCTACATAAACACATTGTTAGCTATGGCGGATGTAAACCCCAGTTGTAGATTAAAGGCCAACTTTTTTTTAAACACTTTTTCGTCCGGGCTTTTTGAGAAAAAGGAGGAAGCCCTTTTTGTTTTCAAGATGGTGGATTTTCCAAGAGAGATTCTTCCATTTTCTTGATTCTTTTGCTGTCTAAATGAGCCATTAAAATGCCTTTCAAAAAATTCTAAACTTGCATACATAGCTACAAGTTTCCTGGAAGAACGTAAAAACAACCTAAATATAACAAGATTGATTTTGAAAAGGAAGCGGGAGGGGAGGAGAGACTGGTTTTTACTTGGCCTGTAATATTGGCTTGAATTATCTTTTAGGATGCAAAAAGTAAGTTCAAAGTGGTTTTAAATGGTGTGGTGACAATCACCCGCAAAAATTTTTGTTGTTGTATAAAACAAGGATGTAAAATTGTGATTGTGTGTTAAACAACTGAACTTAATAATCGTCCGCGTACCTGTTTTCGAGGCATTAAGTTTTCAAGGTTTGACCTTGTGGCGACGCACGCGCGCAGATTTGTACCACACAACCAGTTGATTCGTTGTGTGTGCGGTACATGTACGTGTTCCACCGCCAGCCCCAAAAATGTGGAAACCAAAGGCTATGACATGTCGGTGTTTTTCTCTTGCTTGAAATAAATCCTTACACCTTTGAAAACTGGTACCTCGAGGATACTTGTACCAGGTACTTGTAGTCGTAGAGCATCGTTAAGGAATGTGTGTGAATTTTCGAACCATAGTCAAGAAAGTGTGCCTTACCCAAGGGCGGATCCAGAACCAATTTTTTTTTTTTTTTATATGTGACATCGCAAAAAAAGGCAGGCAATGAGTACACCACCATCTTTTCCTCAAAAAAGCATTGGTTAAAGTGGTCAGAAATTGCCTCAGATCGCACCACAGAGCATCTAGAATCCAAAATTTTTTTGGACCATCTTTTTTGGAGGACCAAAATTTTTTTGGCCCCCCCCCAAAATTGTGTTCTGGATCCGCCCTTGGCCTTACCGGGGTACCTATTAAATATTACACTTTGCATGGTGTGTCATTGGTATTAATGCTAGGCCTTTTTAAATGTAGGCCAAAATAACAACAGAAATAGTTTTACTTACCCCGTACAGTTTGCAATGCTGCAACCTGTGAAAAGAGTGAAAAAGAAGGTTTGCTTTAGTACAAAAGACTGTCAAAATATCTCCAATTAATGTGAACACAAAATGTACTTAACACTGGCAGTAGCAGTCAGATTTTTGCTGATATCCAGGATGTGGAGAAATGTCTTTTGCAACAATTTTTAAACAAACAGATTTTTTAAAGTGTGATATCGATATCTAAACAACGCCTTCGCTCATTCAAAAAATAAAATGATCTATATAATTATCATCCTATCCTTGAAATTCCTTCAAGGCTGGGGCACTAGCACAGACAGAACCCCCCCCCCCCCCTTTAAAAAAGAAAATGGCTATCATTATGCCAGCCAAACTGCAATTTTCACCTTCTATCGTTTAAGGCATCGCACAAAAACGTTAAATATTGTCAAGTCTCGGAACCAGACTATAGGTCCATCACCGTTTTAAACACCATAGCCAGCACAGCACTGGCACTGCGTAAAAGTAAAACAAAGCGTCCGCACTCTTCTTTTATAAAGATCTTCCTCTTCCTTAAGTCTTCATATGGTTGAAGTAGCTTGAGTAACTCCAGCTCTAATGCCATTATGCGATAGGCATTTGAGCTGGAGTTTACTCAAAAAGTGTTTCCTACCATGCCTACCTCCATACTAAAGCTATGGTTGAAAATAAATGCACTCAATGCAGTGCCAGTTTGGTTTCACTGTCTGACGATGTGCCCTTCCATTACTCCTAGAACTATGAGGCTCCGCGTGAGCGGAGCCTCATAGAGTCAGAAGCCCGCAAAATTGCTGTCAACACAAAACACTAATTAAGTACAAAAACGTCCATTCCAAATAAGCCATTTCCCACAGAACCGCTGCACAGTTTGCCCCTAAACTCCGTACAATACCTCATGACATACTCACGTTATGTGCACCAAACAAACATCGGTGGATTCTGTCTGTTTTTAGGCCAAAATGATGAAAAATATGCCCTTTCCGCACTGAGCCAACCTAACACTTGAATCGACCACGCGCGCTGATATCGCAGTCATTTTCGGGTTCGATCGCTCGGAGCGCGCCGCGGGGGGTACGTACTTGCACTTGTACGCATGCGCGTACTATATCCGCTCCTACACCATACCCCCCGCGGCGCGCTCCGAGCGATCGAACCCGAAAATGACGGCGATATCAGCGCGCGTGCTCGATTCAAGTGTTAGGTTGGCTCAGTGCGGAAAGGGCATATTTTTCATCATTTTGGCCTAAAAACAGACAGAATCCACCGATGTTTGTTTGGTGCACATAACGTGAGTATGTCATGAGGTATTGTACGGAGTTTAGGGGCAAACTGTGCAGCGGTTCTGTGGGAAATGGCTTATTTAGAATGGACGTTTTTGTACTTAATTAGTGTTTTGTGTTGACAGCAATTTTGCGGGCATCTGACTCTATGAGGCTCCGCTCACGCGGAGCCTCATAGTTCTAGGAGTACCCTTCCATTCCTTTGCTGTTCATGGCCCGAATACATTGATCTTGGGTTTACATGTTGTTTAACAATTATCACATTTAATTATACTTTAGGTAAGTCATGTAAGTTGTGCAGAGGTCTTCATCATGTTCACCTGCGTTGAGTGCGTTCACTTAACTTCAGCCGCAGATTTTAGTTTAATTTAGCGCGCGCCGCCGCCGCGGTTCGTTCCTGAAACTATTGAGGGCGCTATAATGACGTTGAATATTGTTAAGTGCATTTATCCTCATACATAATTATGAGCATGGAGAATGCATGATATGAGGCTGCACTTAAGAATGAGGGCTACTGAAAAGTTAAAAACTTCGGTTTCATTTCAGCTGCGGCATCATATCAAGACCATTTAGAGAGAAATGAAATGGAAATAGTGTATAGTTTGGTCCCAAACTATAAGATTTGACGTTCGTGAAACAGAACATAGACCGATATTGAGCCTGAGTGTCCCAGGTTTAATTTGTTACTGAAGGCTTTGTCACGGTGGAATGAAAGTACTGTCGAGTACTGTATTGAGAGCCACAGTCTCATCCGTCCGAGAATTTTGACCCGCGTGTCCAACACTTGGACATTCCAGGTCAAGTTTTGTGAAGCCGAGTCCAAGTCGGCCATGATGGACGGACCACCGTGGAGGAAGGAACCTCCGAGTAGGAGTACTTGAGTAGGCCTATACTCAAGTGGGGAAAAATGGACTACATTTGAGCAAGATTTCTTGAAAGTCAATTCTCGATGAGACCATTTTTTATTCAAAACGAATTTACTGGCCCTCTGTTATAATCAAGTATGAGTTCTTATGATCGAATAGTCGAGTCCTCTTCTTTGCTTCTCGACGCGTCGTGTACCGTGAATTCGAGACCGAGTATTTGATATTTGAGTACGAGTATTCTCAAAAAAAGTACTCGTCGACGAGTTGTCCTCGAGCATGTGTTTCGAGTACGAGTGCACATCAATCGTATACAATCGACTATGCCTATATTTATTTTTCGTCCCAATTTGGTTTGTACACGAAAGGCTCTCTTTCAAGTTCTTTTGCTAAACAGCAACGTCGACAAACTACAAACTCACCCAAAACACATTGACTGTTGTTTACCGCACTGGTGTTTTCAAATAGGTGGTGAACTTTTTTCTCTCACGCAACTTTTTTTGTATGTCCATATAGATCTGTTTTTACAGTGTGGCACTTCAAGACGGTAGCCTTATCTTGCTACACTAATCTTCAAGAGAAAGTGAAACCTGTGATTTTGCATATACGGAAATCATTTTTATGTACGAATAGACATAGGCATGTTTAAAACGGACGCAAATCTGATGAGGCGTCAGTTTGACTACATCGGGCCATTATTTTGTTAATCCTTCACCCCTCCCACCCAAAGTACAACCAAACAAAAGAATACACACTTGTTTATGATAAAGAAGCGTTTACATTATACAATCATATTCGTGTATTATGCTGCACGCAATCGCGGAGCTACAAATTAATACGATCCTAAGAGGCTTGCATGCGCATGCGCAACAAATTTGACAAGGGCAAGCTGAGCATGTTGAAGTTCGATGTCATTCAAGCGTGACAACAAGCTTCGGCAAAGTCAGCACAATGCCGACTTCCTCGACTCCGTTCACTCTCTGGGTTTGGTGAAATATTTGGACAAAATAGACTCCATTGTCCACATACCGAAATTACCATTTCAATGTTTTTGCGGGGTTTTCGTTTCAGCGATTTTGCCTTGAATTGCCCATAAAGGCAGCCTGTGCTGAAGGCATGCATGGCTATGAGCTATTCATATTCCGGTGGTATTACAATGCATAATATACCTTTAGGCAATCTATTCTGTACTGCTATAAAGCACCCACTTTGAAAGTATTTTGTGGTAGACTTAATACGCTTGGGAAAGTTCAGAACCAGATCTACATTTTAAACAAACGTTCCTTTACCAAACTTGGAACACTAGCCTATAGTATAGCTGGAGTTGGGACGGAGAAGGAACTAACCTCAACATGTAAAATAATGTTCAGCACCGAGGAAAATCTCTTTTTAGATTGAAGGAGTTGATAACTTGGAAAATTCTTAGCATCATGATTTGATTCATCATTCAATGCGGGAATGGGTGGGTCAAGCACCCCCAAAATTTATAAATTGTACGGAAAACAACTGAATTTTCAGTGTATGTATACAATGTAGCCTGTACTGATATTTTAGAGTACTACTTGCACTACGTACGCAAAGTACACCCCGTATTTTCGTACTAACTTTTAGAACTTATGATTTGGGCCAGACGGCAAAGCATATATGACCCATTGTAAAGATGCATGGCATCACCGACCACCCATAAACCACCAGAAAATATACACATAAAATCTCAGAAATTATGAGAAATACCATAATTGATGCGAGATTAACGTAAAGAATCAGCCAAACATTGCTGTGAATTTCTGGTTTTCTTTTGCGGGTTGTTCATGCTTCATTTTGTGGGCATTTCGTGTGGGCAGTCTCCTGACGATGACTAGAGCCGGCTAGTCGAAACGTTGAGAACAAAGACAAGTTATGTTAGAACTTAAAGCAGGACTGCTCTTATCAGAACAAAAACTACTTAGCGAAAGTTGATAATAAGCAGGACAAGTTCTTTTCAGAACTAAATATCTTCTAAGCATTACCACATGGTGTTACCGCAAACCGAAACGATACCGATACTCCACCATGCAAAGCCTCAAATCTTACATTTCGTGTCTGTTTATATACGAACTTCCACAAACACCAGTCCTCGAGAATAATGGCAGTATACGACAACAAATAAAGAGATACAATTTTGAAAAACAAAAAATAAAGGCCCCGAAAGATAAGGACAGGGACACTCCCTTCGACTCATTCCCCTTATTATATTCGGGTATAGCCAATGACAGAGTGATATTTCCATTCAGTTTCTGGCGCCGGGTCAGTGATCTTTCGCGGAGGCGTTCAAAAGTTGTCAACATCTAAACAAACAATCATCCAAATCTGAATCTATTATATGGACCCGTTGATGTGCATTCCCATGCATTTAATATATATATATTTCACAAGGCCTCGGTACTAACTAGTGTTACCTTCCAAACCGTGAGGAACAAGTGGAAACCAACACCAATACGTCATCACGAGTTAGTGGATAAAACAAAAGTCCTTCTCTTTGAATTGATCGTTGGTTAGTCGATATTTTGTTTGACAATCAACGGGAAGCAAGTATGGTGAATAATATACAATTTTAAGAATAAAATCGATGGCTTGTTTTTAATGAAATCTCTTCTCTCTGAAGTTTATGCTTAAAGAAATAATCAAAAATCAGTCAATCAATAACAAATGCTTGTTTAGAGCAATTCGAAATCGAAATCGGGTTGGGAGATATTGAAATACTAAACGCGATCATGAGACAAGTTTTACTGAATTGAATTAAGGATATACGTGTATAATGAAAGTGGCAGATGAAGTTTTTTAGTGACAGTTGTACCAGTGTACATGTATACCTGAACGTGCATTATTGGCCCATCAAAAAATTGGAAAACTAGAATGGCCAATATCAAAAATCTACCAATAAAATGCAACTGCTGAGACGATTCACGTACATGTTTACTCAGCAAAAATTAGCCGAGAGCTTCAAACATGGAATATCACATGAATAAAATGAATAAGATGACAACCAACAAACAGTTGAGAGTTTTTGATTATAATCTATACGATGAGGTAATTTTCTTGCCGACTGAATAGTGGTGGTAGAGAGTTCGTCCCCCACTCAACAGGCTGGTATAATTTTGGGTCATTCTGGATGATTCTTGAGTTATTCGTATCATTTACTCTCGACAAAATCGCTACAATTCGGTTTTATTCTGCACTACATCGCTATCATTCGGCTTGGTTCGGTCTGAATCGGCGTTCAATTCGTACCTTGTTCTTGATTATTTCTGTTTCATTCTTAAGTTATTCTTAAAAACAGCGAATCGGGGCAAATTTCTCCTGAATCCATCAAGAATGTTTATTCGGGATATATCGGGAAATTCGTGTTAAAAATCGGGAATGTGTGACCCCAGCATAAGTCCCCCTTTAAGCCTTAATTTAATACTTGTCACAGTACGATAAAACTATATTCTGCACGTGTTCGGATATTTGAATTTGTCGATCAATAATATGAAGAGTTTATTTCCAATACGAGATATATCCATTTGAAAGAGGTTAATATTTTGAACGGTTATGAAACTTTTGAGAATAAAAACAGTATAACAGCTGTTTCTTAACGTCCTGAACTTCGTTGTAAAGATTTTTCATCATGCAAACATTACTTATGCGCAATGATTGAAAGTATTTCTCAGTTTAATTAATATTGTTATAATCTCTAGAAAACGTTATAAAATACATGTATAGAGTGAAAAGTTGTTAAGATTCACTTTGTGTGAACAGCGCTAATGTAAACCCCACTTGTTGTAGGGCCTATGTGCATAACCTTCAAAGCCTAACATGTACAAATTTGCACTGCGAATTACTGTCACTCTATCTAACTTCTCAATCCCACGTAGTTTGTTGTGCATATTAAAATGCGCGCAGTAAAATTCAGTATGCTGGTGTCACTTTTATCATTATAATTCTTCATCAGTCCCAACTTTTTAAAAGCAATGACTGACAGTCATGATGTTTTACACAAAACCTCAATGATTGTTAATCATTGCAGATATGTTGAAAGATCATAAATTTATCTTATTTTGTTGCGAAACAGCGACAATGTTTAGGTCACCTCACAGACCTTGTTGCACAATCATCCCCATAATGTGGCGGCAGGATGCTTAATGTTCCCCCATTTCGCTCTACTGTACTTTCACTGTTTGAAAAGATGTCAATGTAATGTCTAAAAAATAATTGTATAATTGTACATCGGGACCGGACACATCTCGCGATTTCAAGGTGTTCGCTACACAATTTCTTTTTTTTATCTATGTTGCAGCAAGGGCTCATTTTAAAGACGAGACTCATACAAGTTAACTACAGAATTGCTTTTCGAAGAGGGTGGGTGTTGGTGACTGTGCATTGAATTTTAGGCACAGACTAGTGATGACTTTCCCTCACATGTTGGCATAAAATTCAGTTGTTGTTCTTGACTGTCATGTACGTTACATGCCTCTGCTGCATTTGGCTATGATTTCAGTGATTTGAAGAGTGTCATAATGCCAAATTCAAATGATAACCAGTCCTCACGTGTGTTCGGTATTTCAAAATTTATATAACCAAAAACATATTTAAATAAAACAAACAAATTTAAACAAAATTAAGGACACTGTTTTAACCGAAAATGTTGAGGTGATAAATTCCAAAAAATAATGTGGAAGATAAAAACATGATTTTTGAGAGTCTACTTTAACTTACCGAACAGAGTCCCAGAAAAACCAAGAGTGTAGCCTCAAGGTTACTCCCAAGATGATGGCGACCCATTTCGCCTCCTACACCGGTCTCCTGACTATCTTCTTGAAGTTTTCTTTATCGTCTTGCCTGTCGTCGACAACAATTCACAAGAAAGCTCCGTAATCGTGAGGGGGTTCACCCCAGTGTAAACTAGCCGAAAACTTGTAGTCACCGAGTGTAACCTCCAGTTAGTTCTAGTGTTGCCGAAACTACAAACGCTCGATAAAAACAACGTCAGTCAGTCGCTACTTTATAACGTTTCCGCCATCAAAATGTCGATTGAGTTGAGGCTGCTTCCATATGAAGTCTATGCAGCACAACTATTATTACTAAACGAAGTCCACTTGAAGATTGTTTGAGATTCCTTGTTTTGTATCTTACTGATGTGACACACGTTGAGTAGAGTCGGCGAAGGAAAACTCTCCAGGTTGGCCCAACTTACGCCGACAGAAAGTGCTACGTACAGAGAAAATGGAAAGCCACACCACACCCAGTATGCACGTTTCAGTGCACGATGACTACCACAGTTTGGGCTAGGCGTAGTCGAAGTTCACGGCAATTGCCAATAACACCATAGGTATGACGTTGGTGACGTGCAGTATTCCATGCCCAAAAACACCCTAAAAAATTTGACCGTGTGCAGGAAGGCGTGAACGCCACAAAAGAAACGTAAAGAGAAAGGTTGCTGTTTTTGTGTACACAGGTACATGTAGGACTAGTTAGTCATCCATCTTTTCAAGGCAGCTTACACCGGTTGAATTGGTATTGGCTGAAAGGTAGAAGGGTGTATGCTCATTTCCATAACAATCAATAGCTCTACCCCAAGGATATGTGGATCGGCATCCGCGCCACGAAACGATGCCGTTCTTTGGGCTTATTCAACCGTATATAGAGTAAACTTGTTCAGTCGTCGCCCCGTTGTAGTCCTTTCGTAATGAACAAGTTTTAACACTTTTACTTTTTACCGGCTTCTGTCAATTCACCTTTGCTGTGGTAAAGTTGGGCACTTTTATGGGTTTGAAATTGTAAACTTAACCAATGTCTAGAGTCCAACTTCTGACATTTAATGCCTTGAAAATTATTTACAGTGATTTATTTTACTCAAGCATCCAAAAAGATTGTACAAATTCCTCTCATTGCCTTATGTAGTATTTCCACAAATAAGGGATTATTCTTAGTGTATTGGGCTGTAAATTTGGTGCCACGATTGGTTGTATAGGCGTTTGATCAAAGTTCCGTCAATAACAATATGCATGTCATGGACTATGTAAACATCCACTCAGCAAAGATATACATGTACAAGTATTATTTAATGGATGAATGCACACATGATATGGATAAAACACATTATACTGCCCTTATTAATATACGCAGTGCCCATCTTTTTTTCCCCTCGCAATTAACTTAAAGGGAATGTACAACATTTGCTTTTGCTGCAATTTTCAGAAATAAATGGATTTGGAGGATTAGTATGTGTTAGCAAATATTGTTAAAATGACTTGTTTCACGTTTTGGACTTGTAGATGTAGATGTAGGAAAAACCAAGAAAACCATTCATGTTCTTGTAGTCTGGTTCCCAGACCCCACTTAAGATGAAACGGAGAATTTATAGACTTTTGGGGAATTGTAAGATCAGAGAGTCAGTCTAGTAGGCTTGTACCCCTTCACAGTTGTGTAATCAATTGCAAAGAAAACACGGAATAACTAATTAGAAGCAGTTTTGAAAAAAAGCCAGTTTTCTCCAACGCTGGTCGGCCGACCAGCGTTGGAAAAATACCATTTTTCTTGAAGATGTCAGCACACCAGGAGCCACGATTTACAGGATGCTTTAGACTGTCATTCCCTAACAATCCAGCAAGGTATTTAGTGATAATTTGATCATTTCGTTTTGTTATGTTTGCAAATGTTGTATTTTCCCTTTAAGGATCAACAGGTGCCATAATAAGCAGCTTGCAAACAACACTCCCATAATTCTTGACTAAGATACTCGTGGTCGATAGAAGTTTATTCCAGAGCCAATCATATAGAGACAGTTGCGACAACTATCCATTTGGACGCCATTAGTGTGAGGGCCCCAAAAGATCAGCTTCTGCTGGATGGGTTACCCTCTTTAAAGATGGTTTTAAATAATTAAAAATAAAAAATAAAAAATATAAGTCCAACTCAGCTCGCGTTTAGTGTCCTTAACGTGTTGGGACTTTTTGCACAGTCGTCAGTTTCTCTAATTTTCTGTAACTACCGTTGACAATAAGAGCTCAACAAAACTAGAGGTCCCTTGCGCCTTGGATAATGCAAATTCAGTCATGTATTATTTGGGGGGTTTTCCGTAGTCAATTTTACTTTCATAAGATGGAATTTGTTGTCAGGGCGATTGAAATTCAGCATTGGGTTTAGCCGTTTACCGACGTATTTTTTTGTTAGATAAACACTGTATACATGTACTTAGTGTTGACCCGAGAAAAAACTTATTCCGGTGGGATTCGAACCCACAACCTCCTGCTTGTTAGTGCAGACGTCTTTATGCCACTCGACCACCGGGCTTGCCAGGAAAGGCTGATTGGTTTGAATCCAGAGTATTCATAAGATGGAATTTGCGACGGGGTGATGTATATTCAATATAGGGTTTTACCCTTAACCAACGTTTAAAAAAAAAAAAAGGCGTCGGCGAAGGGTAAAACCCAATATTGAATTTTATTTTCACTTCGTTGTTTTCTTCCTTATTATTTTCTCAACATTTGTGTTGATCTGCTTAAAACTTGCCGGAACACCACCCAAATGCTTAACTCTTTTCTATTTTACAGAACCTTGGTAATAAGATTGAAGAAGTCCATCATATGGTGATTGTCGGGCGTCATTGTCTGTAGCCTATAATGGGAAAAATAGAACCATCAGGTTAATTAATCGAAAGTGCTAGCAGTGTTGCTCTTGGGATCGAGGTTAAGCACATGAGTAGTTGTGGCATTGGGAGGAGGATATCACTTGAGGCCGATGCAATGATATGATACTGCTCTCGAAAAATTGTTTGATGGTTCAACATCGACCCTGAGCATTTTTTTCAAAGGTACAAATTCTGTAGCTTGAAAACGACGAACACATTTCCTTTCGACACTGAGTTCAATCGCAGATGTCCGTGTCCGGTATGTGTCGCATAGGGGCATTAGTGGTGTTGCTGACTCTGGTGGTACGTGCACAAGCGTCGCATTATTCGGGTAAGTTTCATGAGGCTATCCTAATGATGTTTCGAAAGATGGTGAGACGGTCCGGGGTTTGGGTATGGATGATCAAGTGTCGCTTGGACGGGGACGCCACGTCGTTGGATACTGTTGCCACTGCACATCTATATCCATGCATTTTACCTTAAACTTGATCGGATCGTGTGTCCTCCCATTGAATGAGTGTTACGAAACAAGTTTATTGCGACGGTGGTCATAACTGCACCGGGAATCTTCTTAAAGACGAATTTGTAAAGGCCAGATTTGAATGCATTCTGAATATCATCCTTTTACTGATCTTTGTAATATCTACATTTGCATTCAATTTTGGTAGCAAATAATATAGGAGTGTCTTGCAAATTCTTGGGGGTTTTGGCCGACTGTCCTCGACTGTATAAGCCAGTGACTGACTAATACTATAGGTTCACACACTCCCGAACTAGTTATGAATACAACAAGAATACACTAAGAATTGAAATTGGTTCCCGAAGACAATATTGAACATGTTCGTATTTGTCGGGTGCTTCCCGATCTTTAACGATCTTTCACCGAACAAACAGAATCATCCCCAGGCAGCCAAGAACCATCCCCGATTTACTCAAGAATTTATATTCGGCTTAAAAATCGGGGATTAGTGAACCTATAGCATAACTGACTAACTCCCTGAATGACTGATATGTCACTGAACAAACACAATATTCTGATGTCAACCTTTCGGGTCCAATCCAAGGTTTTTTTAATCACAAAATTGTTCAACATATCAATCTAGTGACTCTCTATCTTGTTATAAGCCCACTGCCGATAACGCCATCCTGGTAATTCATCATTTGACATTTTGACAACCAAAACAGATCATATAGTTAACCAACAACTCCGTAATCTAGATCTAGAGTCGTTACTACATTCAATTTTTATCTTGATTTTATTTTCTTCAGGACCACCAGTAATAACTAAGACTGCCTGCCAGGGGACGAGATTGAACATCGACTGTCCGGCCGGGCAGGGCCTCAACATCAAATCGGCTAACTACGGACGCATCCCAGGCAAGACAGCCTGCGGCTCGTACGGGTTATCGGGCTGCTATACGCCCAACGCCCTGCTGGCCGTACGGGCCGAGTGCCAGGGGAAGAGTTGGTGTAAGGTCCCGGCAAATAAAGGGTTCTTCGGGGGCAAGTGCGAAGGGAGCGGCCAATACCTGCAAGTGAGCTACACATGTGAGTTTTGGTATGGTTATTTTAGGCAGTTATGCTGAATATTGGTGGGTATACGGGCAATAGAATTGCGAAGATCACGACAGTCCAGTTGCCTGCATATGTAGGATTTGAGGGGGCACTGGCTCAACTTTTATTGGATAAGCAGACTTGAGTGTATGGGAAGATGACTAAATATGGATTACGGTATCTTGTCCAACGATGAGCATTCGTTTATCCCAAAGCTAAATCCGTATTAGACTGTATATGTACATGAACCTGCATGTTTAGGATTTGTAGGGGGCACTGGCTCAACTTTTATTGGATAAGCTGACTTGAGTGTGTGGGAAGAGGACTCAATATGGATTACGGTATCTTGTCCATTCAACGATGAGCATTCGTTTATCCCAAAGCTAAGTCTATAAGACTATATTAGACTGTACACATATAGCCTATGCAGACTGTACAGGGTGAGTAAAAAAACCCACGAAACCCAACTGTCGGGACCATTGTTTTAGTAAAGTTCTAAATGTAGCACTTTCAAAATCTAGGATATGAAAGCCCAATCCATAAGCTTTCTTTTAGTACAAGAATCATTCAAATCACTTATGTGCTTTTTAAGTTACGAGCTTTTAAATACGACCAGTGTTTTAAAGTTCTGTCCACGGATCACAAAAAGTAAGTGTTCTTTCAGCATAACGAAAACAAATCACATCGGGATGTGTGTGAATTGTTTTCGTTTTGCTGAAAGAACGCACACCTTCTGTGTGATCCGTGGACAGAACTTTGAAACGGTGGTCGTGTTTAAAAGCCCGAAACTTGAAAAGTACATAAGTGATTTGAATGAATCTTGCACTACAAGAAAGCTCATGAATTGGGCTTTTATATCCGAGATTTTGAAAGTGCTACATGCAGAACTTCACTACAACAATAGTCCCGACATTTGGGTTTCGCATTTTTTTGACACACCCTGTATAAACCTTGCCTTTTGTTATTCATCATTGCATGCAATAAAGCAGCTTATGCTTACACGCAAGTTCTTTTCTTTGAATGGTGCACTGAACTATTCCACCAATAATTATATGAAAAGTCCAAAGTCCAACATTCCCGGACCTGCATGATTTTTTTTCTGCAAGCATTCAGAAGTAAAATAGTATTCTAAATTAACTTTATCACTGTGGAGAAAACAAAAAAACCTGTTTCAATCATTCGTATATAAAGTCTCCGCCTTTATCTCAATGACATTCTTATTCCTTTCAAAACCTTTCGCTTTTTTTTGTCAAGGTGACTATCCAATAATGAGAACCAAGTTTGCCTGTCAAGACAGCACACTGAACATCGACTGCAAAAAGGGCCACCATATTGCCATTGACCACGCCCTTTTTGGCCGTGTCCATGGCAACGCAGTCTGTCCAACGGACCCGTACTGGCTCAAGAGTGTGCACTGTGTGTCTGGTGCCGGACTCAAAGTGAGTTTATTAGGAATGACAGGAAGGGAGTCTCATTAAGTGGTCAGTAAAAAAAATGTTTTAATCTTTTCAGTTTCAATTATTTAAATGTGTTTGTTTGTTTGTTTACAGCTTCTTTTTTTAAGGAAAGTGGCTTTAATGTCCATGTTTTGGACTTTTTCTCACCATTAAATTCCTTAGATTGTCAAAAGAAAATGCCAAGGCAAGCGGTGGTGTAAAGTGCGTGCTTCAGTCGACTTGTTTGGAGATCCATGTCCGGGAACGCACAAGTATCTCTTCGTTCGCTACAGTTGTAAGGCGGTTTGATTTTATCTATGTATGTATAGGAGAAAATTACAATATCAAAAGAGGCGACATTATTAAAGCAGCATTCAGACTGGTATACGGAATTTACTTTTATGCTATACCATAATGTACTGCGGTAGCAACATTTCCAACTTCATTCGCGCGCTCTGGTCCTTTACAGACCAGAGTTTGTACTCATTATGTCTCAGTTTGAAACATAGACTTAATGTTCTCCTCAATTAACTGTACCAATTTTCTTGGCTTTGTTTTCAGGCACACTAAGCACGGATTCCAATTCTAACCCGGGAAGCAACTCAAGTGGGCGGTCTTCGTCTGGTGGGAGTGGCTCCAATTCTTCAAGTGGGGGTTCCTCCTCCGGTGGGAGTGGCTCCAAATCTTCAAGCGGGGGTTCCTCCTCCGGTGGGAGTGGCTCCAAATCTTCAAGCGGGGGTTCCTCCTCCGGTGGGAGTGGCTCCAAATCTTCAAGCGGGGGTTCCTCCTCCGGTGGGAGTGGCTCCAAATCTTCAAGCGGGGGTTCCTCCTCCGGTGGGAGTGGCGCCAATTCATCTGGAGGCGGATCTGGGAGTGGATCGGGTGGATCCTCAAGTGGCCACTACCACTAAATGCAACAAATTAGGGCCTACAACAAATCTCTACGTTTGCTTGGTGGATGGAAATTAAAGAAGACATGAGGAGTTTCGTTTAACATGCAGGCATTTATCTGTTTCAATTTTTTTTTTTGGGCTGTCTTTGAATTGGCTCCGTAATGTGTACCAAGAAAAGTAACCGAGATAAGCCTATTGGTAGGTACCTATCACATCAAACCATAATATTGACACCTCGAAATGATTGCATAAATTCAGGACAAATATGTTGATGTCAAATCCCGGAAGAAGGCGCCTATAATACATAATGAGTAAGTGTCTAAAGAACATCATTGTTAACATATTTACACTTTAGCAAATGATACAATCCTTGGAGAAAGTTGCATCCGCATGAAGGCCTACTCAATTTGAATTTCTTTATAATATATTAAAAAAATATTGTTGCGAATTTTCTGTAAAGGGTAAATAAAATTGGACGAGAGAAAAATCTTCGCCGAATTGACTGTTCAAGTATCTTTGGATGGCATTTCTTCACCTACATACATAACATATGAGGTCATTACAAAGCACGCGTAAGTGGCGTGGGTTCGAGCCCGGGCCCGGACACTTGTGCCCTTAAGCAAGGCACTTAACCATTATTGCTTCGTCCTTCGGATGGGACATTAAGCCGGAGGTCCCGTGTGTTGTATAAGGCCTAACGCACGCAAAAGAACCGAACCCAGTAACACTTTATCGCTGAGAGAAGGGGTTTGCCCCGGTGTTTCTGGCCTCCTATACTCCCTTGTTGAAGTCTTTAGGATCTAGGAGTAAACCAAGCAAGTACCAAGTACCAAGTACATGTGCATTTTGTATCTGGCTTTACGGTCGTCGATTCACTTGCGGTTGTAGGCCGGGCCCACAATTGTAGGCTTGCAAGGTTCCAGCGGTTCACTGGTTCTAAGTTTGCCTATGCCGGCCAATTAAATCACGATTTGTACTCCCACAAAAAATTCTGCTTTTTTGAGCATTTAGTTGGCTATGAGATTTAGGACTGCGAGCTTGTGGTTCTGTCACGGTGATAGAAATTTGAACGAAATTTTGCCTTCAAATTGCTCCATTTTGTAATGGAGCGTACATGTATAGGCATTTTTTTTCCAAATTGGCGATGAGCTTCGGGACTACTTTTAGGGGTGATCATCTTTGGATAGTCATTGCTCCCAAAGGTCATAGGATACCCAAAATAAAAGATGATGAAAAAGCTTTAATTTGACGTGTCTCAAGCACCTTGGAGAGTTGTATTTTTCCTGAATGTCATGAAGTGGTGGTAATCATCACTGGCAGTTTATTTACTGGTCTGCAACCAAGAACGCCTATTCGCATTTTTTTAAAGTATGGCGGACACAAATAGGAGGGCGCCATTTGAAGTGGAGAGATTTTTTTTGGCACGAGAGGGCGCCGTTTCTTATAGGACCATGGATGAAGGAAGGTAGTCTGGTTCCCAGACCAAAAGATTCCGACTATTCCTGATGAATCTTAGGTTATTTCCGAGTATATAATATAGGGTTAATAAACTGCTAATTGCTTATTAATTTTATTTTAATGAGTTGATAAATTAATATTCATTGGACGTCGGGGGAAATTGTCAGGTCGGGGAACCAGACTAGAAGGAAGGTACACGTCCAGTATGGGGCGCGCGATGAGGGATGTCCAAAACCTCGGATTCGTTGCATGATCTCTTGGGAGCCTTAACCGGAAATATTTTAAGTTTTAAAATTTCGCCTTGTACTAGGTGTTGATTTTCTTGCAACAAAACATGGCCCGTGTAGTAGAAGTAATGCCAAATCTAGGGGTCTAAAATCCCTTGGCTGGACCTGAATCAGATGACGAACCGTTCTGAAAACCATGGTAAACACAGAGCGGGACTTTTTTGGGGAAGATTAGACCTATCTGCTGCCGGAAAGTAATTCAGACGTATCTTTTGCTCGTTATGGGTGCAAAAGCAGCCCAAAAATAGAAGCGCAGCTTCAGAGGATTGAAAACATCAAAAAGAGAAAATTATTAGCTCTTTGTTTTTTAACTAAAACACCCAAATCAACAATTATTCGTTAGTAAAAAAAAAAATCAAATATGGCGAAGATCATGGGCACACTTCAAAATGCAAATGCTGCAACGAAGACAACCAATATTTCTTGCAAATTCGTACCAAGATTTACAATTCAACGTGGCGTAGAAGGAAGAATCACACCTGCCGGTAATCCTATAACCTTCATCATGCTACCCCAGTTTTATTCATGTTCCCTGTATCCAATAACAGTACTAATAATGGTTTTTTGTGCAAGAAGGAACTAGACTATTTTCCTTCCAGCCTCGCTCTGGTTATAATTACGTCGATTTGGATGGGAGAAACCCAATGGCCGCAACATGATAAGGCCAAAAAAAAAAATAAGTCGGTCTCTGGTCAGCGCGCGCGTCGATTTTAATCATGCGCGTCGATCTTTTTTTTCCCCAAAATGTTCCGCGGTAGCTCCAACAGCGCCCTCTATTTCCGCACCTCCTCAATTTTTTTTTACCAAAGAGCACCAAGGAATGGGAAATTGCACCAAGGCAAATGATCGAAAGCACCAAGGCAAATTATGGAGGACACCAATGTACATGAGGACACCAAAAAAGCAAAATAGTACCCACCTTGTCTGAACAATCCAAGCTTGAAGAAAAGAAAAAAAAAGGGGAAAAAAAAAAAAAAGCCGCGTGGCCGCGTCAATTCCGGAACTTTGGTCTGACCAGAGACCGAATATTTTTTTTTTTGGCCTAATGGTCTATACCACCTGGCAGCGAGATGTTTTCACGGATGTTGTGCTGTGCGGGTGGAGTAGGGATAAGCTGAACAAAAGGACACGCAAATGCACGTACGTATATTATCTTTTATACAATGTTGAAGGATCTTTGGCAGATGCCCATACAAATATCATGGACAGTACAGTTGTTGAAATTTAAATATCAAAGCAATTTTCTGTGTCAGTTATTCACCCGGGAATACTCACGCGGGCATTCTTGAGTCTAGACGCAAGCAATGGGCTTTTAAAATCTGGACACACCTGTACAAAGCTGTTAACTTCCTTGATGAAATGATGCACGGTTACGAGGGCCGTAAACGAGGGCAAGAGCGCATTCGTTTGTGCTAAGAATGTAAAAAGCAAAGGTCCCCTCATGTACAATGGCTTAGGCCAAATAAAAAAAAAATTAGCGTCCCCGCCCGCTTCCTTTTTGGAGGCTGCCTCCTTTTTTCTTTTTTGTTAAACCGAAAAAAAATGATAAATTTTCAACAGTGACATCATTTTTGCCTCTTTGTCCGTTGCATCTAGCCCATATAAAGCTGGTTTGTCATTTCCTGAGTCCAAAGGCGGCATTTTAAAAACAAATGGCGGCCATCTTGAAAAATAGCTCGGTCGGGCGGCCATTTTGGAGGGGAAAAAGGGGCCTCCTGCTTCCTTTTTTTTCTCAAAAAGGCAGGACGCTAAACATGTTTTTTTTTGGGGGGGGGGGGCCTTAGCGCTGGGAGACTCGTCTTCGGCTGCTCATTGGGATTGGTCGTCAGTGTCCTTCATTGAGTGACCTCCGTTTATGCAAAAGTTGGCAGTATGCGCAGTGGAGTAAAAAATATAAGAAATATTACAAGTAAAGATAATTTAAGTCGAAAATAATTACATTTAACGAGAGAACACAATGAACTGAGTTTCTTATGCAGCTTACATTTGTTTAAAAATGTACTAAGTTTACCGATCATCTGCAGAAAAATAGTTAATGTCTATTTACAGCTTTCTGAGTAACTGAGAGGTGGAGAGGGGATGGGGCGCACGGGGGCACGGGTCCCCGCTCGAAATCTGTGCCCTCCACCCCCGGGTGCCCAAGCCTCCCGCTAAGAAGTTGGGGGACCAAAATAACACTTGCATTCGACTGAAGCTGTGAACAAAATGAGTGTCCTCTCCAGAAAAAAAAAACCACACAAGTAAAACCGCACCATCCCATTGTGAATAGACCTTGTGCGAATATAGCAGCCACTTAAGGGGCCATTCAGAAATTTCAATGTTTTAAAATTTCGACTTTTTTTCCAAATTATTTTGACCCACCCACCCACCCCTAATTTCGATTAACAAAACACTGATTTGTTACGCAGTATTAAAAAACAAAACATGTACATTACATCCCACAGGCGGGCCTGTGCGGGTTGCATGTCCTTTCGGAAAAAAATTCCATTGCCGCTGAGTGCTGGGCGGAGGCAAAAGCTGTCTCTTTGCAACTTTTCGACAACAAACATGACGCACAAACAAACCGTTCGTACGATGAACATGGGATCTTAATTATCAGCTTTTGCTGTTTCCAGAAACTGTACATACAGGGGCGAAGTTGCAAAAGAAACACGTATTGCAATATCGGAACGCTTGCGCGAAGTTCAGGCAAGTCAAAAGATCTTTCTTTCTTTTTTTGCTCTTTTTTTTTCCATGAAAAGTGAATTTCGATTTTCAATTATTTAGCTTGACCCACCCACCCACAATTTGGAAAGATAGTTGAAATTTTAAAACATTGAAATTCTGAATGGTCCCTAAGAGGGCAATTGCTTTGTTTTGCGGGCATTTTCATGAGTGTACCCTTTGTGCATTCGCTGTTATTGAATTGAAATAATAAAAGATGCCCTCTGACATGACCGCTACGCGTAAGGTCGATGGGATACTACTCGCGGAAGCGATTGAAAAGTATCTAACAATACCAGGTTGGCATGCCATTACTTCACGTGGCTGCCTCAAATAGTATGGTCCAACTAAAGAAAACACGCATGAATAGCCATTGATTTTTGGCACAACGGGGCGAGTTTCTTTTCATCGGATTTGTGTGCAACTCTGTGAGCGTATATAGCGCCCACTACACCATTTTCATTTTCAGTCACTGCCACAGTTATGGGGATTTTGGCACATCTTTAGCCGCTACCGGCAAACCGTGTCACATCATCACGATGGCTCTGTTCAGCAAACGACGCCAGTTTTGTCTCTTATTTGGCATTTGTTTCTACACGGCAGTTATTATCGTCATCACATGGAATTTTAAGAAGGACACCATCGTCAAAATAGCAACCAAATCCGGTGAGTTTAACGAATCTTTGATATTTTGTTGTAATGTGACCGCAACACTCCTAGCACTCTGTATGCATCCTTGTGCCTCATATAGAGTACATTGTAGTTGTGGCGCTCACAGTAGACCGACCTTTTGTACTCATTACATAGACGCCATTAGGCTAGCCACATAAATGTGGCCTATTTACTGGACTGCCTCCGTAAACATAGGCCACACACCGACCATGTACAAAAACGTGTCGACGGAGCCAAATTTTGATTTTCACATTTAGGCTTACTTTGTAGGTTTTTTTTGCTTTAGAAGCATTCTCACCCTCTATATAGGCTAATCAGAAAGTGCTGCCTTTTTCAGATGTCTAATTTTTGTGAAATTTCATGTTGAAATTTTGATACGAAAACGTGTAAAAATGAATCTGGAAATTTCACGAAAAATGGACATCTGAAAAAGGCAGCACTTTCTGATTAGCCTATATAGAGGGTGAGAATGCTTCTAAAGCAAAAAAACCTACAAAGTAAGCCCAAATGTGAAAATCAAAATTTGGCTCCGTCGACACGTTTTTGTACATGGTCGGTGTGTGGCCTATGTTTACGGAGGCAGTCCAGTAAATAGGCAACATTTTGGGGCTACCATTAGGCCTATTAGTCTATTAAAACTTCTCTTTCCAAATTCATGTTTGAAGAAAATCGTCAAAAAACGTACTGGTCTTTTTATTTTGGCAGATGCAGCCACTGTGTGGTGGCTTTACAATTCAGCACAAATGCATGCTTTCAAGGCTAGATCTACATTGTATAACGTACAGTGGTGCACCCACTATTTTTAGTCCCACGATTTGACCGTGGCGATATGAATGTGGCCTGTTTTCGAGTAGAATAATAGGTGTGGAAGTGGCGCCACCAACGTCAAAATAGTCCCCCCCCAAAAAAAAAAAAAACCAATTTCTTTCTGCGGCAAAAAAACAAAAAACAGTTTTTGAAAAAATTTTAGCTTCTAAAAAAATTTTTGTAGAGAAAGAAATTGTGAACCCCCAAAGCCAAATCCTGGGTGCGCCGCTGATAACGTCTTTTTAGGCCCATCACACTACCCCACTGCGAAAAAAGGTGCCATTTTATTGAAGCTAACCACGAATACCATATTTCCATAATTCCTTTGCCTAATAAAGGGGGAAAACAGTATCCTATCATTTTTTTGCATATTGCATTCATTATTGTCCATCATTGCAAATAATAATGCATGTTCCAAAATAAATTAGGGGGAGGGGGAGGGCGGGTACAAAAATCTTATTTTGTTAGAAGTTTTTAAATAACAAAGCATTTTTAAATATTAAGCAAAATGGCATTTCATCTTTCTAAAATTAGGTTGAACAAGCAAAACTTGTTATAGGTGAAGTAGAAGAACGTAGTGTGATTGTGTGGGTTTTTTTTCAGTTTTCTTTAGCTTAGCTGAAAATCAGACAGATCTCTACTTAATATTTACTCACTCTTTGGGCAACAAACTTTCGATTATTTTGTTGAGAATTAGCACCCGAATATTCTGTATAGGCCTACCCATCACCATCAATGCCATCCTGTACATAGTACTGGAGCATCAAGTTTTCGAGGTCTATTGACAACCATTGCTCAATATGTTAATCTAACTGAAGGTGTTGGGCATAATAGTGAGATCCAGTCACCTTACAAAGGATTTATTATATTATGTACACGATAGCTGTTGAAATTATTGAAGGTTACATATTCACTGAGGCCAGATGTGATTTGTTTTCTCGAACCAACAGAAAATAATTGAGAATGACTTTTCATGATAGTGCAGGTTTTCCCGACCGATTAAACAGCCCGCCAAGGATATGTGAAACAACGGTAACACAAAACAATAAATAACTACGAATGATGAGTCATCATGAGTAAGAACACAGTGTAATATGACGTCTGAAGTATTCATTATTTTAACAAGATTTTTATGCCTTGTCCTTCCGTGGGTGACCACAAATTCGCTGCCTTGTGGAGACTCACACACAATAGTGAACAAAACATTGTAAAAGTCTCCACAGGCAATTTCTATAGATGAAGGTGGTCCCACAAGGTTTTCTGAGAAGATGAAGAGTTTTAGAAAAGGGATATTATTAAAATAAGAGCATTTTGAAAATTCACTTTCAAATTGAACACTTTACTACAAAACAAACAAAGAAATGTCTCACAAAGGATGGAAACAAATGGGTGGGTGTGTGTGTGTGTGTGTGTAGTTTTCTTAACTACACGAAAACAAAGCAATGTCCACACAAGGTATGTAACGTAAGTCTGGGTGCGTGTGTGTGTGTGTCCGGACAAATCTTGTCAGCGCGATAACTTTAGAAATACTTAACATATGAACTTCAAATTTGGTTTGTGTATTGTTCTTGGTAATCCTAAGAACCCTTTTGCATTTGGGGCCGAAAGGTCAAGGGTCAAGGTCACAGTGACTAAAACAAAAGAAATTTTGTCAAATACTTTACATATGAACTTCAAATTTGGTTTGTGTATTGTTCTTGGTAATCCTAAGAACCCTTTTGCATTTGGGGCCGAAAGGTCAAGGGTCAAGGTCACAGTGACTAAAACAAAAGAAATTTTGTCAGCGCGATAACTTGAGAAATACTTTACATATGAAATTCAAATTTGGTTTGTGTATTGTTCTTGGTAATCCTAAGAACCCTTTTGCATTTGGGGCCGAAAGGTCAAGGGTCAAGGTCACAGTGACTAAAACAAAAGAAATTTTGTCAGCGCGATAACTTGAGAAATACTTTACATATGAAATTCAAATTTGGTTTGTGTATTGTTCTTGGTAATCCTAAGAAGCCTATTGCATTTGGGGCTGAAAGGTCAAGGGTCAAGGTCACAGTGGCTGAAACAATAGAAATTTTGTCAGCGCGATAACGTGAGAAATACTTTACATGTGAACTTCAAATTTGGTTTGTGGATCGTTCTTGGTAATCCAAATAGGCCTATCACATTAGGGGTCGAAAGGTCAAGGGTCAAGGTCACAGTGGCTAAAATAATAGAAATCTTGTATTTATTCTGAGATCATAGGGATTAGGGATTAATTCATTTAAAACCTACAGAAGACACTAATGCTGTCAATGAATGTTCCATGTGACCAAGGTACATGTAAGTTGATGTTAAAAGAGTATGTGTTATGTCATGGAAACAGTCACGGTTGCGGGGCATTTGTGTTTGTAAACACACCTTACTTGTATTATTCCTGTAGTGAAATTCAAAGTAAGCTTTTTGAGCGTGAAACGGTATTATTTCCAGCAGTTGGCGAAATTCGATGACGGATCTAAGTTTCCTGACGCAGATTCTTAAAAGAAAGTGTGGCCCCCACAAGAACACGCACGCGTGTCTGTAAAAGATTTGAGTGTCTGGATGTAAAAACGAACTACACGAAAATCAATTTGAATGCCGATTTGACGAATTTGGCTCGGAAAACCTACACTACAATTGATACTGAATGTTTCCAAACCGACACAACCGAAATCAGAGTTTTGACCTCTTTGCGCCGATATCACTTACACAATGTCAACATTATAATGCCACTTTTAAGTCAAAAAAATGACCGGCCTCATATTATGCGAAATTAAGGGATTATAAATTGAAAGAATAAACACACTTCAAAGTCATGAAACCAACGCGAAACAAGAGCAGTTACATTAAATTAATGTACGATGTAACACATTTACTACATGTACAATGTATATGCCTTAGGCCAAAAAAAAAAAGTCTCCGGTTTCTGGTATGCGCGCGCGTCGCCGTAGCCATGCGCGTCGGCAAAATGAAAAAGGTTTTTTTTCAATACAAGATGTTGTTTCAGAACCGCCAAACTCACTGGTTTGACTGGAATTCTGCTGCTGCACAATTTTAACGTGTTTTTAGAAGGGGTTATGATTGAGAATAAGATTTATGTGGCCTCTCTGGACTCCCATATATTTGCACTAAGTTTAGTCGGGCACCATTTGCAGTCATCAGCCGACATTTGAAGCCAAAAAAAAAAAAAAAAAAGGTAAAAAAAAAAAAAAAAGCCGCGTCGCCGCACCACTTTTGGGGCAAGCTCCATACCAGAAACCGGAGACTTTTTTTTTTGGCCTTAAGGAGTTGTTTTTTTACCAGTATGCACCTGTCCCGTGTGTTGCGATGTATAATAGCGTTAAGACCGACCATGAGATTCATAATAGGTACATGTACATGTACATGGTTTGCCCCTGGGTCAGTGTGTCCTCCTTTTGTTCTCTCCCTTTTGTTGCCTATTTCCTTTGTTCCATTGCACTGACACCAAGCTTTCGAGTTAAAGGGAATATATAGCATTTGCAAACATCGAAAAACGAAACTAACAAAATTATCACGAAATAATTATTGGACTATTGTGTTAGTGAATGGCAGTCAAAGCATGCATCCTGTAAAATCATGGCACCTGGTGTTTTGATATTTTCAATAATAACAGAAACTGGTATTTTTGTATCAGTTTCCATATCCATCCATTTCTGAAAATTACCACAAACAGCAAATGTTGTGTATTCTCTGCTCGGCGTCATTCACGAAAGATTCCGTTGCCGTGGTGTAAATGGTATAGTCTCTTATTTTCATTCGACCCGAAAACAGCCTGTAGACAAATCCTGGCGCGCGTGATCACTGTACACGCGCACGGGGCCCTCTTACCAGATACGATTTCGCCATTGAAAGGGGCCTTCGTGATAGAAGTGATAGCGTGCCAGGATTGGTTTATAACTGACTGAGTCACTGGCCGACTGACAGACTGACAAAGTCACTGAGTATAACAGAGACTTAATTTCAGGTCCGCTTCGACAAACCTAGTTTTTTGTGAATAATGTCTTGGACCGGCGCTATATAGTCCGGTGGATCAGAGCCAACTACAGCATCAATGTTCGTATTAACGAACTTTATTTCATTTTCGGACTAATGAACCCCTAGTTATGGGAAATTTGTGCGTTCGGACTATCAAAACCTTCGGATCAACAAACCTTCGAATCATCGAACCTTCGGACTATCGGGCGACCCCGTTAATAACATACCATAATAATTGTCAAGTATAGCCACACAAAATTAATGATTTTCCTCCACACCGCCGTTGGAAATGTTTTCTTCTGTTAGATTTGACCAACTTTCTCCTGTCAAAAAACCTAGGGGGTATTAGCGCCTCAATCTTGGAAGAAATTGTCTCAGCTTATTGTTGGTCTACCGTCTGATTAATACTGATCGCCTCAAAACGACGAACAGCTTTACAATGCGAAATTCATTCAAACCTTCATGCCTGCTTGGTTTTGTTTTCTTTCAGAAATGGCCATTAATCCAAGATCCCACAATTATTTGCCGAAGGGAAGACGGAGAATCGTCATCATAGGCAGCGGACCTACCGCTCTAGGAGCTGTTCAGAGACTGTACGAATTCCAACAAGAACTCAACAACACCGAGGTTCTTGTGCTTGAGCAGCGGGGACAACCTGGAGGCTTAGCGGTGTCAGAGAGGGACGATCAGGGGTTCTTGTGGGACATGGGAGGGCATGTCATCTTCTCTCATTACTCTTACTTCGATCAGACATTGGACCGGGCTGTGCCCGATTGGAACAAGCACGTGAGGGCAGCTTTCGCCTACATGAAGGGACCAGACGACAAGAGAAGATTCATACCTTACCCCGTCCAACACAACATCCACACCATGCATGAGCAGGACCAAGAAAAATCCCTGTCCGGGTTGGAAGAGATTACCAACAACCCGCCGGTCAAGCCGCCCAGGACCTTCGACGAGTGGCTTCTGCAAAAGTTTGGCAAGGGCCTCTGTGAGGTATTCATGAGAAAATACAACAAGAAAGTGTGGACGGTGGACACGACGGAGATGAACTCGGTCTGGGTCGGCGAGAGGGTAGCAGTGCCAAATGTCACGGCAATAACGGACAAGATTCGTAAAGCAAACAGCGGGAAACTGGCTAAGGATTCCGAGTGGGGTCCCAACCGATTCTTCCGCTTTCCCCGCTACAATGGCACCGGTGGGATTTGGTCTTCGGTGGCCAAACTGCTTCCAAGGTCCTGGTTTAAGTTCCACGAAAAGGTAATCGAAATTGATGTGGACAACAAGGTTATCACCATCGAGTCAACTCGAAATCAAAACTCCCTCTCCACACTGAGCTACTCTACACTGATCTCCACCGTTCCCTTGGATAACTTCGTCGGTTTTCTAGAAAGCAAAGACTCTTCCCTTGAGAGGATGAAAGGTATAACAGCCCAGTTGGTGTACACGCACACTCATATCGTAGGCATCGGCCTCACCGGGCAACCTCCAGATAATCTCGCTGATAAATCTTGGATGTACTTTCCGGACTCCGATTCTCCGTTTTACCGCGTCACCGTGTTTTCGAAGTATTCGAAAGACCACGTGCCTCACACGGGAGAGTACTGGTCACTGATGTGTGAGTCGGCAGAACCAATTCGTAGAAATATGTTGAATTGGAACCAGACTAATGTGGTTAGTGCGACCATCGAGGCTTTGGTCAACTATGGCTTCATCACCACCGATATGATTGTCTCCAAGTACTACCGTCGCTTGGACCACGGGTATCCCGTCCCCTCGCTCAAGAGAGACGCCATTCTGAAAGCGGTGCAACCATGGCTGGAGGCCAAAGACATCTTCTCTCGTGGACGCTTCGGAGGTTGGAAATACGAGGTTGGCAATCAGGATCATTCCTTGATGCAAGGGGTGGAGGTCGTGGACAGGATACTTAAAGGCGTACCGGAGGAAACCTACGCGGATCCCAATCGTGTCAACAGCCAAAAGAACACGGGCCGCGTCGTACATACAGGGCTCAAAGATTATGAGATTGTCGTGGCGCAGTACGACGAGTCTCTGGATTGGGTGAAGTCTTATGCAGACCACGCCCACGTCTACCACAAAGGGACCAACACAAGCGCTCCGTTCGAGATGTATGCCTGGGAAAAACTACCGAACGTTGGGCGGGAGGGCCATACATATCTTCATCACATCATCACCCATTACGATAATCTTCCCAACGTGACGATATTTTTGCAAGCAGCATTCCGTTTTCACAGAGGATTCTGTCACAGGAACCCTTTGAGATACATCTCGTCCGCCCGAGCAGGCATCCCCTGCATACATCCTGACGAGCTGGTGGTCAAGAAGTGGGGCAAGCTGAAACTCGTCGCCAATTTCAAGCAGGATCGCAAGGCAGGTCTCATGCGCGTTACGGCCCTCACGTTCGGAGAGTTTTACAGAGTTTTGTTTGGCGCCCCGCCGCCTAAGGACGGCATGCCTCACTGTTACTGTGGATGCTTTGGGGCTACGCGGCAGATGATTAGGAAACACCCATTGCACGTGTACCAGAAGGCCATTGCTTTCCTGAGCGATCATTCCAATCCAGAAGAAGGCCACTACATTGAGAGGTTATGGTACTGGATGTTCCTGAATTCATGATAAAAAAAAATATGATTGTGATGCTTAAAACCAAAGGCATAATATACTTTTTAAATGTAAAAATTAGAGCCTCGTGATCAGTAGCCAGTAGGATTATTTGCAATTTCCTGAAAGTTGAGTTGCATTAAATTTGGGGTAGTAAGTTGCGATTGGTCCAAATATGAACTATTTACATCGTATTTTAGGGTTCATTTGAAACTTGGATGGTTATATCGCCATTTTGAATTATTTCAAGAAACCCAAATAATTATGTACATCTCGACGTTTTGATGTAAGATGCGCATTGTCCATGAAATAACAACACACATTGATGATTTTACGAGCAACTTTTTTTTACGAGCCGCATGCGTCTCCCGCACTTGCATCATTTCTAATGGTCCCTATACTGATTATTTCAAGATTGCGTTCCTTTCTTGAAAATCATAGTATCCACTCGCTGAACTCCGAACGGGAGAAAATTTTAAACATCTTGTATGAGACTCCGCGTGCCTTTGTTATCAGGATCGGAAAAGACATAAACATGTATTCAAATAATCTACCAGCGTTTACAAACCCTTCACATTTCTTTCCGGTGCATATAATCTTATCTTAAGTTGTTCTTTTAAAGAAAGTTCCGACTTATTGCTCGATAAAATTGCTGTAGTGTATTTATTTGTAAATTTATGCAATTCCGTATTTTATATTCCCTTTTCCAATGACACCATGACCAATATATTACGTAATGAAATGTACTTTATAGAAATGTTATTGAACCAAAGTGAACGTAACTCAGGCATATTCTCACACTAATTGTATGTTTATTACACTCTATTTTTGTGATCAATCCGAAATAGTCAACATTGTAATTCCTGTGTGTTTGGGTTAGTAATTAACTAAAGTCACGAAGAATGCAACTCTGTATAAAATTACCCCGAGTGTTTTAACCAAAACCCTGGCTTTTTTAAGTTTTTAATTGTAGCTTTAGGCTGACAATCATTTGTGCTATATATGACTTGTCAATGTGTCTCTTAATTGTTTAGAAAATAATGGAACATCCCCTTTTACTTAAATTTCAAGAAGTGTTATTTTTAAAAGTCCGTGGTTTTTTCTTTGCGTAATTTGATTTTATAAACTTTGAGGAAATCATTTATTTTATAAAGTTTCCTGTCGAAATAATGTTGTTTTTGATCAAATTACATTATGACTGTTTTCCTCATTTTCTACAGAACTGTTCATACAATAATTTCAATTTATTTAAGTGATTATATAAAAGATAAGGTTTTGTTAAAAAAAAACGTTTTAGTTTCACTTTTCAATAAGCCTCTGTACCTGTGACGTCACAGTTTGTGTACGCACAGTCGTACTTAACATAGCTCTCGAGGACAAGGCGTGCATACTTTCCTACGGGAGCCTAGTGGGGACCACAGTTTCGTTGCCACATAGAAAAGCGCACAAATAAACAGCGTGACGTCATCAGTACAGAGGCATAAAATCGTAAAGTGTTTTACACTGATCAAGTAAGGTGGTCCAGATTTATAGGTCCGTTGTCTATCGGTTTCCTCAGTGTGTTTTAAATTATAAATTTTAACATGAATGTATTTACTAATAAATCATTTTAACCAATTTTAACTCACATGCAACGCGTGAGAAGTTTTTGTTTCATTTCTCAGCAATGATCAAAGTCGTAACGAATTTAGTTGAGATTGCTTTATTAATTAGGTTTATTTCACAGTGCCTCTGAGGGATACAAGTCCCGCCCACTGCGCACCTAGGCATCCAACGCGTGAACCTCTCCAATTCCAACCTCGTTCCCCATGGGTACGATCTTGCTGCGCCATGTTTTTTCCATGTAAGGAACACGCACGCCCACCAATGTCCGATAAACGGTTGTGATTGGTCAAAATGCCATTGGGCGGGGCTTAATGTTATCCCGCGTGTCACTGTTTTTCCCATGGCAATTAATTATGGCAACAAGCATCTCATAGCTTCACGTGACAACATCTTGGCGAATTTATAATCCTTTTCGAGCGTAAAATGGATTCGCAATCTTAGGAGGAAAAGTGGTTAAATCTCGCAACTGTGAACGTTTTTGGGGTGGGGTGGGGCTCTTCTCCACCCTGGGAGGAAAATAAAACGGGGAAAACCCCAATATTTTAAAATGAGGGTTGAAGTTATGGTCTGTTGAACTTGTAACTGCCAGAAAGGGGCCTGAAATGGGGTCTACCCGATGTTCCCCAATACACGAACCTCTGTTCCCAGAAATTCAAAGGATTAGGGTTAGGGCTATATGGTAAGGATTTCGGGGAACATCGGTATTGGGGAACATAGGTATGCACCCACTGAAACGTGCCCGTCACTGGGCATACATGCCCAAAAGTTAAATGCTGTCCAGCGCCGCCCCTCCCACCAATCATTTTTTCCATGGCCAACAATTCTCACTGCACTACTGGTTGATACCCCTTCCCATAACTACCTCGAAAAATCCTGGCGGTGTGCCTGCTCAGATTAACATGGGCGTCGCGAGGGGGGGGGGGAGGGGGCGCTTCCCCCCGGAAAAGCAACAACAAAAAAAGGAAGAAAAAAAGAGGGAAAAAAAGACAAGAAAAAGAGGCGCGAAGTCATAGTGGTGTAAATTTAATGAGTTGGGGGGAGGGGGAATGTCCCTGCCCCCCTCTAAAACTGAAAAATCGAGAATATGTTGAGAAATACAGGAAAAAAAATTTGGGAAAAAAAATGTTTTGCCCCCCTCTAGAAAAAAATCCTGGTGACGCCCATGCAGATGAATGGTTGCAACCTTCCTCCATACAAAAGAATGAACAAACACACAAAACTAAAAAAAAATTTGAAATTACTTTTCCTTCTGATACTAAACCAAACTTTTTTTTTATTTTTTATTGTTACTAAATTAATGAATAAAACATTGGTAATTAGACATCAGACTATAATTTCTTTAAGCTGAAGTTCAAACTGTGAAATTGCATTGTTGGACCATGGAGTTGGACAGTCATCTCTTTGTTCTATACGGTTAATTGTATAACCCCAATTTCTTGGGTCTGCTTACCGTATGCGAAAACTCCCTTCTTACTGTAGTAGAAAATTATGTGCTTACAGTTAGCGCATTGCACGCGTTCGTTAGCGAGGAATTTTGCCTTCTGCACTTGCGTACATCCCGTAACTATTAGGATTCTGTGCTTACAGGGTTTAACACAGAATTTTGCTGCTAGCGCGGTTAGCACAAAATTGTGATCGTAAGCGCAGAATTCTGTGGTTAGCAGAGCCAAGAAATTGGGCCCAGGATCAATGGGCATTTTTTTTTAGGGGGGAGGGGAAAAAAATGGAAGCTTTTATAGTTTAAGGACCCGATTGTGTAGAGAATTTGGAGTATTTGTGTAAGTATTTTGAAAAAAAAATTGGTAAAACTTTTGGAACAAAAACTCAGGGCGGTGGTCAGGACATTTTTTATAAGGTAGTAAAATTAGTATGGAATTCAGACAAGAATTGTGGAAAACGAAGCGTCATTATGCTACCAAAAACAAACTTTTTTTTTAAAAATGAACTGATGTTTGGTATGGAGATTTTTTTTGGGGGGGGGAGGGTTCTAAAACTTCGTTTGATACCTTTTTACCAATGCTAACCCCATGATTAGAAATGTTGCTGTGTCAGTGAACCTCCTACTTGTGTTACTTTTATATCAACTCTAAAATCACACTCATTTGATAGTTTGTAGGACATAACTCCTGCACGTTTATCAGATGACAATTTCAATCTATGATGGACATAGACCGAGCCAGACTGATGAACCTAATGCTTTTTGCACCAGTAGCGGACAAACAGGTACTTGTGTGTTCCCTTGCATGGGTTGCCAAAGGTGTAGTTGTTGGCGGGCACGCTGCACCACTTCTTCCCTTCGCATTTATTCTTCACAACCTGGATAAAAACGAGAATAAAGAGTACAGTCGAGTCTCGTTAATACAAACTCTGTTAATACAAAATTCTGGTTATAACAAACATAAAGCCTTGGTCCCGACTGTGCATTTATGTGCACAATGAATGGGACTGATATTCCTCTTAATACAAAATTCTGATATAACACACAATTTGGCTCGACTGTATTTTGTAATGGGAAATAAACGGACAGCATTTATGAATTGAAGTCAGAGTAAACAAAGAAAATGTTTGGCCATGTTTAATTTACTTGCAATTATACAGGCATGGGCGAAGCCAGGATTTTTTTTCCAGAGGGGGGCAAAGCACATTATTTCCAAAATCCCTTTCTCTAGCATATTCCCAGCGATGCAGCCGGCCGGCTGAATCACTGGGAAGCATGCATTATTAGGGTGGGGATGCAGTTCGCAACATGCTTGATCAATGCACACTTCTCTTTTTTCTCTCTCTTTTTCTAACGATTTTCGTCAAAATACAACACTCAATGGTAAAATAGAAAATATATGGCCCTCTCTATGGAAACATAATACATATGCATTTTGCTGGGCACATAATTGAATAATCGTGCGAATTTATATAAGTCACAGACCTGTCGGATGCCGCATGTAAACACGATACAGGGCGCCAGCTAGCGCCATGCTAGTTAATATTTGAGGCCTCGGACAAAACAAACGACTTAATTTCAAGTCTAACCTGACTCCCCATTTAAAGGGAATATACAACATTTGCAAACATCGAAAAACAATACTATCAAATGTTTACGAAATACCTTACTAGGATGTTGATAAATGACAGCCTAAATCATCCTGTAAAATTATGGCACCTGGTGTGAAGTCATTTTCAAGAAAAGTGGTATTTTGTATAAATTTCCAACAATGGTCGGCCGACCACCGTTGGAAAAACCTAACTATTTTTTCAACTACTGCTCCAAATTTACCATTTTTTCAGTCCAAATTTGTTTGCTATTGGTTACACGTCATGAACGGGTGCAGACCAGCTAGACTAGTTCCCTTACCTTACAATTTTCCGGCATCTATATAAATTGATCCATTTCATCTTTAGTGGAGTCAGGGAACCAGACTACTTGAACATTTTTGTTTTGCTTGGTTTTTCCAGCATTTTTGAACACAAAACTTCAAACATGTCAGTGAAACAATATTTGATCTATTATACTAACCCCTCAAGTAGTTCATTTCTGAAAATTACAGCAAAAGCCAATGATGTACATTCCCTTTAATATAATAACGAGTTCTTATATAGCGCTTTTAACTATAGATCAAAGCGCTTTACATTAGTATTACCCCTGATCATTGGGCCAATGAAACATTCCAAATCCCATCTCAGCTCCCTGGGGAGTATACAGCTCGATGCTGCCTGTTAGGCGCAAGCAAGCTTATTCAATCACAATAACCATCTCTGCCCTCACAGGTACCCATTTACTCCTGGGTGGAGAGAAGCAATGAGTGACAAAGTGCCTTGCCCAAGGGCACACGCACCATGACCCCAGGCTGGACTCGAACATACAACTCGCAGACTACCAATCCAATGCCCTTAACCACGAGGCCACAGCACTCCACGCATTTAGTCCATGCAAAATCTTTATCATAATGATTCAATGTACACAGATTTTGATATTATCCCGTCTGCCTCATATCTCGCAGCAAGTAGAAAGATGCAATAGTAAACCACAGATTAATTAAACAGTCTGGACAGCATTCTCATGCTGTGTGTAACCTACCGATAAAGCGTTGTCAGCTTGGCAGTTGAAATTGCCCAAGGAGTTGCTGTTGCAAACGGCGCTTCCATGCACCCGACCGTAGAGGGCGTAATTAATCTTGATGACGTACCCAGACCTGCAGTCCAGTCCCAAGTTACTGCCTTGGCAGACGACCTTCTTCTGCATGATTGGGTAGTCACCTGGCAGAAAGCAAAACAAAACAAAGTGAGTCCAACTCGTTTCTAGGAACACCCAAACTTCCAACTCCACTGATGACGGCGACATTTTGTAGATGAAATGTTAATTTCATCCCATGCAAAAATGTTTGTGATATTAGGAAAGCAGTGTACTTACACTTGTAATAAACCTTGAGATACTTGGACGTCCACGGGCAGGGGTCGCTGAAGAAGGCGTTGGTTGCGGGGACCTTGCACCACCTCTTGCCCTGACACTTGGTCTGGACGGCCAGCAAGGAGTTTGGAGCGATGCAGTTCTTGTTTGCCGTGGTGCCGCAGACGTTCTCGCCGGAGTAGCGGCCGTAGTTTGCGTCGATGACACGGATGCCCTTGCCAGATGGGCAGTCAATCTGAACAAACCCGTCCTCGCAGGCCTGCTTCACCAAGGGCTTCTCTTTACCTGTGGAGGTCACACGCGGAAGACAATTTCTTTAAAATTGAAAGCAATTTGCCGGGTTTTTTTGGGAGGGGGTGGGAGGGGGGAAATCGGGGAAGGATAACCTGTCAGTGCTAAACAAACTCAAGTTGCATTCCAGTCATCACACATCATCCAAAGTCAATCACAACTTGTCTTAAGTCAAGTAACCAGCTCTTCAAATGTTGTCCGTGTTCCTGTAATCTTGTGCCCTGACTTTATAGCACCTTAAAATATAAACATAGATGTACCTGAGACATTGAGAGCATTTTGAATCTGGTAGCAAATCAACTTGTTAGATAAAACCTTGAAATCCGAAAAGATTTGAAATCGGAAAAGATTTTAACAAGCCTGTCTCACCATAGTGCAAGGGGAAAGAAAGCTGCCTAAAAATCACTTTCATAGAATTCTATTAAATTGAGGGTTTTTTTATTTGGGGGGGGGGGAGGTGGAGGTTGGGGGGAAGGGTCGCCTCCCGGAAAAAAACACTGGGGTGCAAGTAACCAATTTTTAACTGTCTGTACACAAACCAATAGCATCTTTGCATGAGAATAATGCACAAAGGATGAATACACGACTAATACCACACATAAGTATCTATAATGTTTTCACTTTGAATTCTCAGAGTGTAGCACATACCGGGCCTGTTTCTTAACCTAATACTTGGGGAGGGACAGAGTTGTCAAACCCCCAAAATGGAATCCCTCCCCCGCCTCCTCCTCCTCCTCCCTCCCCCAGTCGACAGAGCTGCAAATACTCACAAAGATAGAAGACATGGAGGTATTTGTGGGTCCCGACGCACGGATTCCCAAAGAGATTGCTATTGGCGTTGAACCAGCACGAGCTGCTTCCCTCGCACTTGTTTCGCACCACCTTCAGGGCATTGGGGGCCAGGCATTTGGTCGTCAGGATTGAGTTGCTTGGGCAGACTACGTTGCCTGGCACGATGCGGCCGTAGAGGGCATGGGCGACGTGGACCCCAAAGCCAGCTGGGCAGGTCAAGCGGAACTCTTGGCCCTCGCACGCATGCTGCACTTTGAAGTTATCCTGAGCTGTTTGGAAATTTAGTTATTTTCATCTTCAATTCTAGGACTCGATCTCTGATTCTTCAAAATTTAAAAGGGAGTTTCCGAGAATTTTGATAACTATATTCTCCCGAACTCCCCAGGCATTTTTGCTAGGATGTAACCGCAATCCTGCAAAATCCTCCAACTGCCTCATTTTAATAATAAGACGCAGGCTCATTCCTGCCAAATCCTCTGTTATTTCTTGAATGTGGTCTTAATCTTCCTTAATCCTGCAAAATCCGCGGCTTCCAATAATGTTCAATGGAGTAGTGCATTGATGGAATTTGGGAAATCATTCAACTTACCAAGACAAATGATGGGTGTGCAGACTGTTCGCACGGAACCAGCCGCCAGCTCCCACGGCCCAACGGGGGAAAGCGTGGTGCAGATGTACGGGAACGCGCCGTTTGTGCAATCCACACCGGACAGATCCAGCGAAAACTCGGCATCGTAGAACGAGAATTGTTTCCCGTCTGTCAATACCTGGGTCTGGTCCAGTTTGTGGATGGTTCCCGTGACGGGCGCGGTCTTGCCCCCGCCGCTGGGTGTGGTAGCCAGGAACGCAACGAGCTTGTAGCGCTCGACTGCGCCAAGTGCGTTCAACTCCTGGGCAGCGCCGTCTTTTGGTGTGAAGAAGACGCAGAGTGACAGGTCTACGACTGCACCGTCGACTATGATGGCATTGCGTGGTATGTCAACATCTACGTAGTCTAGGTCTACTTTCAGGGGTTCTGTGGGAATAAAAGAAAACTTGTGAACTCTGAACTTAGTGACAGTAAGCCAGGTAGTCCTATCCAAGTGGGAATACTGAATGGATTAGGTACGTCTTTCTCTTTCCCTCTCTAGCAGCTTTCGTGATAAGAGTTGTTTCGTGATAAGAGTTGCGTGAAAATAAATTGTTCCTAAGTTAGAATTCAGTACAAGATTTGAAACAGATTGGGTGGCTACGTCAACTATTGCAGTTGTTTGGAATGACATCAGAGTCTATTATAAAATAAATATATGCTTATATATATATATAAATTTCTACTCCCTAGTGCAAAGTTTTAATAAAGGAGCTTTAACTTGTTGTGACTCCCCACTCTACCCCATAAATCTGGCTACTTACCAGGTTTACAGATGATGGGCACACACTTGGTCAGCACAGATGAGGCGCTGGGCTGCCAGTGATTAGCCACTGCGTTGGCTGGGCCAAGGGTCACGCAGGCATAGGGGAAGTGATTGTTGTAGCAGTCCACATTTGTCAAATCAAACGCCACGTCAGCATCAAAGAGAATCACCTAGGGAAATCAACATAGCAAACTATCGATCCAATATAGGACATTCAACCAAAAAAATTGGGGTTAGGCCAAAAAAAAAATAAGTCGGTCTCTGGTCAGCGCGCGCATCGATTTAAATCATGCGCATCGATCTTTTTTTTTCAAAATGTTCCGCGGTAAATCCAACAGCGCCCTCTATTGCCGCACCTCCTCAATTTTTTTTACCAAAGAGCATCAAGAAATGGGAAATTGCACCAAGGCAAATGATCAAGAGCACAAGGCAAATTATGGAGGACACCAATGTACACGAGGACACCAAAAAAGCAAAATAGTACCTCACCTTGTCTGTACAATCCAAGCTTGGAGGGAAAAAAAAAAAAGCAAAAAAAAAAAAAAAGCCGCGTCGCCACATCAATTCCGGAACTTTGGTCTGACCAGAGACCGAATATTTTTTTTGGGGGGCCTTATACTCTGTCTTCTGTTTTTCAACCCTGCCCCTTATTTTTACAATAGAAGAAGCCTGGTCCTGAACCCATTCAAAAATGAAATCCATAACCCTCAGCGATACCTCTTAAAATGATTCAAGATTTTGTAGGATTTAGAAAGTAGAACACTGAAACTATGCCATTAGCGCCGTGGTCTAAAGCATTGAATTTGTGGTCTGCAGGTAATTCTGCAGGTTGTGGGTTAAAAATCCAGCCTGGAGTTTGGGTACCCGTGAGGGCAGAGATGGTTATTGTGGCTGATTATAGCTGCTTTGCGCCAAAATATCATGGCAGTATGGAGCTGTATACTTTCAGGGGAGCTGAGATGCTATTTGGAATGTTTTGTTGGCACAATGAACAGGGCAATAATGATGTAGTGCCTCGAGCACCAAAGATTGGTGGATACGTGTGCTTCAAAAATACACATTATAATTACATTACATGAGGCACGACACCCCTTTTAAATATAAAGAAAATTACATTGTTTCCAGCACAATGACGGATTTTGGAGGGTTCACAAATGGTTAGGAAACTATTATAGAAAATCTAATGGTTACATAATTAGTTTTTTAGATTCTCATAAAAGCAACTTTTTTTTAGGGAAGAGACAAACCTGTTTGCCATCAGTGACTGGTTGCAGCTGGTCGGCCAATGGTATGACTGCGTCTGTGACCGCTGTGGGGTTGGACCCCTTGCCGTCCGTTGCGAGGAAGGCTGTCAGCTTGTAGCGCTCGCTCTCAAAGCGATTCAGGATGATTGCGGCGCCGTTGTCCGGCGTGAAGTAGGTGCAGAAGTTGACCGGCGCGATGCCGCCGTCGTAGATGGTGAAATCGGCCGGCACGTCGATGCGGACAAGATCCACCACAATATCTACCAAATTTGGACAAAGTAGGAGTTTTAGGCAGCGTTGTAACTGAGTCCACCACGAGTCCTCGCAAGTCAATCTTAAGACGGTGACGGATGCATCAATTTTGATATTCTTACTTGTGCCTGGATTTATTTGTGACTGGTCTTGTGACAAACTTGTGATGGGCTCAACGACAACACTAATGAAGGATGTGACGTTGCGTTTAATTTTGTACATGGTTAGCAAATATTTTAACAACCATTTAATCATAATTTTTTTTTGCCATTTCACAAAGGCTGACACCTGCCCATTACGTCTGCAGACCGGCATGATTGACATGATCAAACAACAATGGCAGTCATTGAAAGAGTAAAAACTTAACTACGTGTATATACCCCAAATGTAAGCAAGCTCTGCAGTGCTTCTAAGGTTGTGCAAATTAAATAGATTGTAAACGATTTGTCGTTTAAACATTAACACCTGTGATGTCACATCCTTTACACTAATTTTAGGATGGTACAAAAGGATAAAGTACAAACAAACTTTATAAAAGAGCTCTGGGCGTGATCCCTGGCTGTATGGGTTTAAGGCTTCTGACTAGCGCCCCTTGAACAAAGATATTGACTAATTGAGGACCCGCCAACATAGGGCTGGATAGCTCAGATGGTAAGAGCACCGGAACGGTTATCTGGAGGTCGCAGGTTCAAGACCCGCCCCAGTCAATTTCTTTGTTCAACTTTTCAATGTTTAAAAGAGTGTGAAATATTCGGCAGAAAGTTCTCCTTGACTTGTAATGTTGGAAAATTCAGAAATTTAAAAATTGTCCCCCAATTTTCACCATGGTTTCTAATTGTAACCGCATTCACTCGCTAGAGGTCTCTTTAGTTCATGAGTCGCCTGCCCATTCGACTAATCTGCGAGTATCCACCCATTTTTTTTTCACCATTACAACTCTGGAGTTTTATTAAAAGGCCTAGTGGTCATTCAATCCTGAAAACTGTACCCGATCACTGTGGACAGCATTGCATGCAGCACCTCACACGTCACCTTTTGTAAGTTTTGTTGCCTGTGAGCTGAATGGGAACTTCAGGTGAAAAAAAATTAAGATATCCGGATTTTGAAATCTCTGATTTTAACTGCATTTTGAAATCTCTGATTTAAACCAGATTTTGAAATCTCTGATTTTTCCCATCACTAGTAAAAAACAAATGTAGTTACCAAGGTAACGCAGTCCTCCGAGCGCCACGTCCACCAGACCCAGAATGAGGATGGCGATGATGCAGTTAAGTTTCATCTTGCCGACAGGTTTAAATTCTTAACAGTTTTAACACTGTTCAAGCAGCCACTGATGTGAAGAAACGGAGTCCAGGTCACCCTGCTGCAGTCAACTAAATCACCCAGGACAGTGGGATCCCTATTTATGGAGAATTCAGGTTCTCGACAAAAACACATTTCTGGATCGTGAGTGATTCCCCGACGGTACAAGTGGCATATCAAAGGCACTCGTAGACTCCATTGGTTAGCCATTTCACCGGACCATATGTTCCTATTTTGTGAACAATTAGCTTCAAGTCTTATTTCAGAGACAGACAACAACCTGTTTTAAGTGGCTGGGAAAAACTGGAAATATGTTTTTCAGCTACTAGGGCGAAACATGGTTGGGGGGGGGGGTTTCAGATACATCATAAGTAATTATTTGTTGGTTGATATTTTTTTTCTAGTTTGTTATAAAGCAAAACCAGTCAAGAACGACGCTCTTCCAGATTGTGCATGACATGTATTTCATACAGTTTAATATATCACGGTACATCGTTCAAGGTCAATTATCTATTGAACAAACCAAGGACATTTCACTTTATTTTTGAATTTTTTTGTTGGAACCAGATGGTCATCTGCCACGTTGTCAGAGGTCAGACATTTGTTTCAAGGTGGCAATATTACTCAAAGTAAACCTTGAATATACTCATATCAGACTTTCTTTAAAACATAAACTATTTCTTTGACGGTGTTCATTTATAATTGTCATCAAAATATCCACTTTTTAAAAACAGAATTACCTGAAGATTTTGCTGAGATTATTCAATTTTTAGTTTTATTGTTAAGTGTGTACAAACTGTTGAGCGTCTTCGCGTGAGCATTCTGATGTCCATTCGAGCACTCTCCTCCAACTCTCTGTAACCGTGGAGGTTTTTTTGTGTGAATGGAGCCATAGGTCTGGTGACTAGATTACATAGTGCCCTTATAACTCATTCGCGTTGGAGGACGTGAAGTTGTGATAACACGCACTTGCCGTTTTTATACACAGGCACAGCTGACAGGTTAAGACGTCCAGATTGCCTCGACTCAACTCTGGGTGACGTTTAAACACGCTCATTCCTCGTGCCTTTTGTACACACACACAAAGTCAGTGAAGTCTGTGGAGGTGGACTGTGTGTTGATCTTGAATTGGTCGCTGTGCACTGACTATTGTTGTACAATAGAGAAGTTTCGCATGCAAACGGATACGTTTAGTGCGACGGATACGTCATCAGTTATGACGTCATACGCCACTCACTATCTGCTAAACGTGCAGACGACACGCATATCTCGCTCGCTACACGTAAGTAAAAAACGGATACGGATAGCTAAATGTAAGTGTAAGCGTATCCGTTCGCTTGCGAAACCTCCCTAATATACACTCCAGTGCCCACCCCGGAGTGTTGAAACATATGAGGTTCCAGCAAGAAACGTCATACAAATACTGTTCAAATTACTCTAGCGAATCAGTATTTGTGGCGTTTTGGCTGTATATCAGAAGTTGGCTAGAAAATTTTTTGCCTTTTGCGAAAAGCAAAATGTTTGGCAAAAATAATCCCGGCGTAAAGTGGTTAAAACAGGTCATTCACAGATCCATTACAGTGCACTTGATGACTCTCATGAGAAGACTTCACAAACTGCCCTCAACATTTCATAAATAAGCCGACCTCGAACCTTCAAAACAGCAAGTTTACCGCAGTCCATCACCTGTCCTTAGCTTCGTCCTTGGTCCTTCCGCCCCTGTGAATCATCCACAGGCCCAGGATGATGAATGTGGATCCCAGACCCCAAGTCAGCGACAACGCCTCGCCGAATACCACATAACCAATCACTGCCTGAAGGGAATTAAGATGAAATTTCTTCAGATTTATTGAATATCATATGATACCTGAAAGACTACATGAACAGAAATCTGCCAAATAATGAGCAAATCCAATACGTAATAAATGTTTAACCCTCTAAGATATTCATGGATATCAGTGTTATTTTTCCCCCTATTGTAGGGCATCTGCAACGAGAATGTCCACGAGATTTTTGTGTGTTATTAGCCTTCGTGATGATTGTGTAATTAAAGAAAGCATGGCCTTATGTATGGGACAAAAAGGGGGACCTTTGCTTGGACTTAATCTAATTTAGAAGTGAACACTCATGCAATTGTTACTCTCTGACCACTCAAAATTCAACAGGTTACAAAAATATTTGGCAAGATTTTACAAATTGAGTCAACCAGTATTAACGCACAAACGGTTCCAATAAACTATAACAAAACCAGTTATCATTGTGACTTTTTGTGATTTGAGTTGCGAATTAATTGATTACTCCCATGCTATTCAAATTTCATTTGAGCCAAATTTTTTACAATCAAGGTGCTGCATCTGTATATACAGAAAATTACATACAACATACTTCAATGATATCAAAGGGTTTTTTGTGGAGGGGTGGGGGAGGGGTTGGGGGATGGGGGGGAATGGTAGGGGAAGGGGATGGTAGGAAGGGGGGATGGTGAGGGCATTACTTCAATGATATCAAATAGTTGGTTTTGTGGAGGGGGGGGGAGGCGTTGGGGTGGAGGAGGGGTTGGGGGATGGAGGGGGGAATGGTAGGGGAAGGGGATGGTAGGAAGGGGGGATGGTGAGGGCATTACTTCAATGATATCAAATAGTTGTTTTTTGTGGAGGGGTGGGGGAGGCGTTGGGGTGGAGGAGGGGTTGGGGGATGGAAGGGGGAATGGTAGGGAAAGGGGGATGGTAGGAAGGGGGAATGGTGAGGGCCAGAGGGGGAAGTGGATGGAGGGAGTTGGGAAGTTTTGGTTGGGTTGGGGGTTACTTACTGTAAAGAACAAGTTAGCTGAACTGTTGGTAATCGTTGCCTCTAGCGATGACCTGGCTAGCTGTAGTGACTTGACAAACAAGGTCCACATGATTGCATTGAAGAGAAACAGAAGGGAGAATGATATGCCACGAAGAACTGTCGTGACCTGTTCAAAAATGACCCCAAAAGATTTAAACACATACAACTTGCAGAGGACGAAAAACCTACAATGCTTTTGAATACTTTGCCGAGAATTTGAAATTGTTCACAAATGGATGGCTAGTGTGTGATCTACGTGATGACAAGCATCCAGATAATTGATAGGTCCAAGACTTTATGAATGGTGAAATGAATATTGCCAGCCTATGAAAATATTGAAGAATTGTGTTGCGTTAAACGCATAATGATTATAAGTTGGCCTATTACCGGTGGTAGGTTTTCTGCTCTTTAGGCCAAAAAAAATAATAAGTCGGTCTCTGGTCAGCGCGCGCGTCGATTTTAAGCATGCGCGTCGATCTTTTTTTTTTCAAAAATGTTCCGCGATAGCTCCAACAGCGCCCTCTATTTCCGCACCTCCTCAATTTTTTTTACCAAAGAGCACCAAGGAATGGGAAATTGCACCAAGGCAAATGATGGAGGCCACCAATGTACATGAGGACACCAAAAAAGCAAAATAGTACCCACCTTGTCTGTAGAAAATCCAAGCTGAAGAAAAGAAAAAAAAAAAGGAAAAAAAAAAAAAAAGCCGCGTGGCCGCGTCAATTCCGGAACTTTGGTCTGACCAGAGACCGAATATTTTTTTTTTTTGGCCTTACCGGTGGTAGGTTTTCTGCTCTTTATGGCTCCATTTTTTTTTTAAATCAGTCAAATATAAGCCATCCCAGTAGCTGTTCTTTATTATTATGTTAATACGCTCAATGTCAATTTTCCACACATTAATTCCAATCAGCGGCCAGCTTAGGCTGGAGCGTGTTAAACGTATCAGTGCATTTTCGAATATTCAAATATTCGTAACACTAAATTATTCAAAACTTCATAGCAGCTCAATGAATTTCACTGAATGAAATTTGGTTCAGGTTGCCATCTTGACTCACCACTGAGCAGTTGGGCATCAGCGTTCCCATGGCGACAGACTCTTCCAGGCTCTGACACACGAGGGCGATCTCCTCTCCCGACATGGCCAGTTTGGCAAATGCCGAGGCGCAGGCCGCACACAATCCGGCACACACTGCTAACGATAAGCCGAGCATCTTGCTAAGCCCAAGTACGTATGGGTACCTTACTGTTTGAAGTATGTATATCTGTTTCAATGCAAAAGTAATTTTTATTATTTCAAGTTAATGATGTTACACTTGGGTTCTATGCATGCCAAAAAGCCTATGTGATGCGATCAAGCTAAATGAATCATTTGTCGGGAATTTTTATTTGGAGATACAGGACAAAATAGGGCCACTTCATCACATCACTTCATCACATCTCTTGGTGTAACGACTTCCATAATGTTTTAACTACAGTTGGTATCAGCATGAGGTTTTCGCATGAGGTTTTTACACGACAGTAATGCTGCCATTGTGCTCTTTTTCAAATCTGTAATAAATTTTTTTCTTGACCAGGGTCGACAAATGACTGCTTCTCCCTCAAAAGAGTGCCATTCTACTCAACAACCCCACTCCTCCATGTCCTCACATCGCATCCAACTGCCAAAAAAAACCTTATCCGGCGTGGCCCTGCATTCTAATTTCTATAGTTAGGCCCTACTCCCGGAAGTGATAACGATCCACAGCACAGCACTGCTTAGCCCGACTGCGCCTGGCCGTACAGTACTATCGCAAGCTCTGTAGTACGGCCAGACGCCCGATGCTTCCACAGAGACTGAATTTTGTTGGCCGCCGATGTAGCCTTTTTGCTACATCTTTCGATCGCGATTATCTTTTCATCCAGGACACAAATTTTCAAAGTTAAGGTTCGTAGTCGTAGAGCAACTCATACCTTTTCGAAAAAACGTTCTTTGGTCTCAATATTTTCATCCATCTGGCCACAAGACGAATTTCAGTCATCAGATTCCACAAATATCGTCCCCCATGCGATCCCCCATGCGATTTCAAAATGGCGGCCGCGCTGTAATGTATGCAATATGCAGGCGCGCCCGTGCAAACTCATGAATATGCATAAACAGTCTGTGACGTATGACCTCGTGTTTTTGGACGTGCGTGCGGCGGGGCCGTACGGTCATACGTCACAGACTGTTTATGCATATTCATGAGTTTGCGTGGGCGCGCCTGCATATTGCATACATTACAGTGCGGCCGCCATTTTGAAATCGCATGGGGGATCGCATGGGGGATGATATTTGTGGAATCTGATGACTGAAATTCATCTTGTGGCCAGATGGATGAAAATATTGAGACCAAAGAACGTTTTTTCGAAAAGGTATGAGTTGCTCTACGACTACGAACCTTAACTTTGGAAATTTGTGTCCTCGATGAAAAGAAAATCGCGATCGAAAGATGTAGCAAAATCGCTACATCGGCGGCCAACAAAATTCAGTCTCTGTGGAAGCATCGGGCGTCTGGCCGTACTACAGAGCTTGCGATAGTACTGTACGGCCAGACGCAGTCGGGCTAAGCACTGCTTAACACGCTTAATTCAATAATACTTTGTTTCGAAAGTGGCGTCAGATTGCAACATTTTTTCCTTTCATTGCCCCAGACCATGAGGCCACTGCACTCTGAATTACAAATAATAGCTCCCCCCCCCGGGAACTGGGCTGCTGCTGGGCTGCTGGGCATGCTGGGTCCACTTCCGGGATCCGGGTCTTCCTTGTTTTTTTGTTACGACAAAACTGGCATTGACAAGTAGGCCTAATTGCAATACAATTTATTCTAACACTTATTTTATTTTAAAATCAAATGATGGTTTTACTCGCCTAAATCAAAAAATGGAAAGATGGTTTTACTCGCCTTTTCTTGACTGTTTTTTCGCAGCTGTCAATTGCGCGGCAACATGTTTTATGTTCAGCGTCTGGTGCCCGTCAGCATATCTCTTCATATCACGCAAAGAAGTCAAGCAACACGACGGATCACAACAGACGGCTTTTTCCTGTCGTGGGGAGGGCGCCTTTAGCGTTGGATAGGTAAAAGGCTGTTCTCCGTTTGATAGATTGACCACTCATTGCGCTTCATGGGGCCGGGGAAATGCCGAAGTTGCCTCCAAAAGGAATTCGAAATTTGACAATTGTACATGTGAAGTATTATGCTAATGAGCTGTGGGGCGGGTATTTTAATTTCCTGAAATATCTTTCCATTTTTCAACGCAACATGTGTGTTATTGTTTATGACTTATTCTCAACTTGAATTAGTAACAGTATTTTTAAAATTAGTTGTTTTTTTTAATTTATTAAATATTGATGACTTTAATTGTTTTATTCTTACGAATTTTTGGGAGTGGAACTTAAGACTTAGCGCTTGGGGTGGAGACCACATGACTCTAGGGGGCGCTGCTCATGATACAGATGTGCATAATTTGTATATACGAGTTACGCCACTAACCTGACATCAAAACGGCGTATTTAAAGCTTATGCACTTTTTCTCCTTTTTTCCCAGAAAATTTCAGTACTAAAGAATGCATTTTTAGCGGGCACATTTTTGTTTCTCAGCACAAAAAAGTGAGGGGGAGGGGAGGGGGACTCTTTGGATACAATATCCCCGACCCCGATCAGTTTTTTCTCCTAAAATCCCGCTCGCATTTAACACCCAAAATTGTTCCGTGAAGTTACCAGCGCGTTTACTTACCTAACGCCATGGGGCGCCCTTCCCCGTAGTCCAATTTAATGATTTAATAAATCTAATGATTTAATGACATAATGTATATCATGGGAAATTTCTTGTTTAGTAGTATCGTTCTACCTAAAGTTTTTGAAAGGACAAATCTGCGACGGCCTTACACATGTTCAACCAAATTCAAAGCTAGTATCATCAAAGGCACATTTCCTCCAAATATTTCCTCTAGTCTGCCCCATTATGGCGATGACCGAATACAATTGGCGCTTGAACTTTTGCACGTGATGATTTCTATTATTCAGGATGTTTCGAATTGAAGGAAATTCCCGACCTGCCGATGCTATAGTTGGCATTTTGCCAGTAAAATGTTGGACATGGTGCATGACGGAAATGTTTACATTTTATCCTTTAATTCACGCCAAAATAGACCTAGACCTCTCAGTATTACTCTCTAAAATTCTAAAGAGTGAAAATTCACTCCATCCGAGTGAATATTCACTCCCACAGTCGGAAACTAGGGACTAGACGTTTTAGAGCGAAATTTCTTCAATCGAAAAGATCAAGGTTTCACTCGAGCTTCGATTGAAGTGGTTCATTTTTCATGTCTGATCGAAAATGCAGAGTGATTTTCACTCTAAAACGTCTAGTCCCTAATTTCACTCTTTGAAATTTAGAGAGTAATTGCGTTATGTCTAAATGAAAGGGATGAAAAATGGGTCCAGATTGATTAACCTTATTTGGTTACATATTGTTTGCATATTCCTTAACAATATTGTTTGCACATAAACAATGTTGTTTGCACGTGAGCAATGTTGGCGTGCAAATAATATTGTTTATGTGCAAACAATATCGTTTAGGTGTGCAATTGAACAATATTGTTTATGTGCAAAAATATTCAGTGTAGCTGTAAACAATATGGTTTTGCTGCAAACCAGGATCCATTTCATTCATGCATTCTATGGCGCGTCTAATAATAAACCCTGGTAAAAACATGTCCAAAATGCGCTAAACAATAATTGACAAAGGGCGCGCCCCATATCACCATTGTCTCATTCACTAACAAATTAACAATTACTGGACCGGGGTAAACAATAATGCCCTTGTTTTCAATTTGTTGGGGTTATTTATTTGTTTATTTATATATATATATTTTTTTTGGGGGGGGTCTCACAGTCTACTTTCCTGTTCTAATTTCCTGTCTAATTTCCAGGTTGTTATTTCTGTTTCGTTTTTTAAACAATTGTCGGTCGGGAGCATTGATTATTAAAAAAAGTTTTAGTACTATAGCCTTTAAGACGATGGTTTCACCAAAAGAGGCACTAGTTTGTAACAGACTTGAATGCATTCGGGTCACCAAATATTGAGTCCGAGTCCGGGTCACTTCTCCCGAGTTCGAGTACGAGTTCCGAGTCATGCAGGTCAAGTCCGTGCGGAGATCCAGAGGTGCCATCCTAGATGTTGAGATCCTGACATAATGAATCACTGGATGACAGCATCTTACACGAAATGTCGACATCCTGAGATAATTTATCACGGGATGACGACATGTTTTAAGAGGGACGCTAACATCCTCGGATGGATCTATCACGGGTAGCACATGGTGAAAGTAGGATCCCGATATCGTGAGACAATATACAGGGTGGATAAAAAAAAAGAAAAACGAAACCGAAATGTTATTGCTACTTGGAACAGAAGTAGGGCACATGTGAATCAAAGAGAGATATCCTCTGTTCGGGTTGAATCTCCTCTTTATAAATGACACCCTGATCATGTCCTTACACCGGGTTGACTGAGCAGTGACCAATTTTATGAAAGGGACCAAAGGGTCTATTAGAGAATTGCGCCACTTTTCATAGTGAAATGTCTTTTTCCCCCACCTGCCTTGATTGGCAACCATAGCCATTCACTCTGTGACAAATGACACCACAAAAACCACAATTGAAAAGTGGCGCAATTCTCTAAATAGACCCTTTGGTCCCTTTCATAAAGTTGGTCACTGCTCAGTCAACCGTGAATGTAAGAACATGATCAGGGTGCCATTTTAAAGAGGATATTCAACCCTAACAGTGGATATCTCCCTTTGATTTACATGTGCCCTACTTCTGTTCCAATTTGAAATAATATCTCGGTTTCGTTTTTTTATCCACCCTGTATAACGGGATGACGACATCCTGAAAGTAGAATGTCGATATCCCGAGATACCTTCGAATGCCGTTTAGTGGAGTTATGAGAAAGCAATCCTACTTTCGGGATGTCGTCATCCCGCGATGAATTTTCTCAGGTTGTCGACATCCTACTCGTGAGATGTCGCTATCCCTGGATACATTACCTGAGGATGTCGACATCCTATTTTTACGATATCATCATCCCGTGCAGGACGTTGACATCTTACGTGTAGGATGTCGTTATCCCGTGAAAACTTATCTCAGCATCTCAACATCTTGGATGGCATCTCCAGAGCTCCGTAAGTCCGAGTCCGATCGAGTCACGAGTTGCAAAGTTCGAGTCCGAGTCCAAGCCCGAGTCCTCAGTCACGGAAAATTTGACTCGAGTGTGACTTGAGTCTGATAAGTCCGAGTCAAGAGTCATACAAGTCATGTTTGTAAAACCATGCCAGTGATGCGTTGTCATTTCCCCACATGTCAGCTTTTTAGTCACCATCTGTAATCAGATCAGCTGAGCTAGCTTTCCTGTTTGCTGACTTGACTGATGATGCAGTGTGATTTCCAGACCGTTTGAAGCGCGCACTGGATCCTGCGACATTCGTGGAATGAATCAGCGCGTGGCCGCAACCAGGCCAGTCTGTCACCTTATAACCTTACGGAGAGGTCGGTGCTGTTAAAATCTCCTATACCAACGGCGGGCAGCTAGCGTTCATCATGCATGTGGCACCCGCAACTCACAATTTTGTCATTCCTAGACGATACAATTCCTTGCTATATGGCTATACCAACTTTCAGCAAGAAGTAGCTTTGATCGTGACCACACTCGACAAGCCAAATACCATCTTGCAAAGTGTGAGGCTCTGTGTATGCCTTCCAATGAACGCGATATAAATTTCGGACAAAAATACTAAACTTGACCCATCACTTGCCGAAATTAATGATCGAATTCTTGTCAAGCTCTCCAAGATACAATAACGGTTCTAATTAATCCGGTTCTTCGGTAACGCACAACTGTGGGTGAGGCGGAGCAAGGAGGAAAGATAGGGTGGGACAATCTTTGTGATGTAGTGTAGCTCTTTCATCATTTTCAGTGGTGTGTATCACCAATTGTATTTCTCTGTTTAAAGAAATAATCTGTACACACCAGCTTTCTAGGCAATTATTATAGACACATTTTGTGTGTATTACTACATATAAGAAATTTATGTTCAATTCACCTTTAAAGAAGTTAAGTCTGAACCGTCAAAAGTTTGGCTTATGGATCTCTGCACCTTAACTTCCCACATGCCCGAGTCAATACAAATCTGTTCCCTGTTACTGACCTTTATCTGTTTATTTTTCCCTCCTAATTTTTCGTCACTGAAACCATCTGGCAATCATATAGTCATATACTTAGCGCACGTGACCTCACACTCATACTAGTAGTTCATTAAAGTGGGTCGTGTTTTTGCACTTAGGGTTATATGCGCTCAACTAACGTCCTTCCGCTTCGATCCAGCGCGTTGGTCCCCATAAGCCATATTGAAAACCACTTTGTAGAGAGTCATCGAGAGATCAACGCAAAACGGGGTTTTTTAACCCCTGGTAAGCCAATGACTTCCCACGTGCTATAAAAACCAACTTAAAACCGAAAAAAACTACTTTAAATAACCCAAGTAAGGTAAAGTTTATAAAATACCTCTGCGATACAGCGATAAAGGTCGAGATGTGACCGTGAGGTAATGATGATGTACCCATCTGATACCATAATTAGGCCTACCCGATGAAAATACCACGTGCGATCTCTGACGTATACTGTGTCTAGCCATTTCGTGCGCCACTTAAAAAATTAAGACACCTACTAGATGATAGATCCATTGGAAAGTCTACCATTTTTTTTGTGGTCGTCAACTCTGCATCTGCTGATGCCATTATGATCTTTCCGAGTATTTATTGCAATCCACTCATCAGCGTTTCATTTTTGGCTCTCACGCATGCATGGATTCAACCAAGGAGTAGCTTGGAAATTATGTTTGATATGGTGCTTGTCTTTTTGTAAATAACTTGGTACATCAAGAGGGAAAAAACCAACCGAGTGCACTATGGATGTTGAAATCTGATCGTCATTTCCGTTACATTCTGGATTGCGTCGTTGTGTGTACAAATAGCGTCTGTCAGCAATTAGGCGGATCGAACTGGATTTCGATAATCGTTTATGTCTCTCTGCCTGCTCGTCTGTGATTACTTCTAGTCTCTCGTCTTACTTCTTATCTTCCATGAGTCTAAGGCCTATATAGTCTGGCTCCTGGGAGATACACAATTCAGGCTATGCCTGATTGACGTCTGGATGCTGACAAATCGGAGTCATCAAGCGGGGTGGATTGAACGTTTATTGGCGTCAGGATAAAGCAAGTGGTGGATGTGGCATCAGGAACACGCTGTGGGAGCATCAACGAAGCGCACCTTGCAGCTATTGTGCCTGAGCGGTGTTACCGGCCGTAGTGGGCTCCGTCTAGCCTGTCGTACTAGGCGCGCAGCCATGGCTTACCTGTACTGTCTGACCACTAGTCCCGATTTACGTGTGATCTTCACCGTGTTCATCTTAACTTTTAACCTGATGGGCGGTGAGTTATAAAAAAATATAGTTTTGCTTTTCCTCTATAGCCTCATAGGCCAGAATGCTGCTTCTTAGCTGTACATAATGGATAGGATTGATATTTTCAGAGAATATGAAAATAAAAGGTTCTGAGTAAACTTCGTTTCTCTCCAAGAATAATGACCCGTTTATTTTTGCTCTTAATTCGATTTTACAGAATAGCTCCCTGAAGTCAAGGCAACATCTGCCGTATATGGTGCTATCTAACCCCAGTTGTTTTTGCTTATTTCGACTCCTTTAGCCTTTTCAGTAAGCGCATACCTTAGCTCATAGCCTATATTATTTCTGAAAGAACACGATGTTTTAGATGGAGAAACTAAGGGCAAGATGATGAGATATAAGCAAAACATTACAGTAGGCTAATACTCGACCAACGCAGAGTGTCCGTGTAGTGCATATTTAGTATAGTCGGGTATTTTCCAGTATTCTATTTCTAGATATATATTTTCTCTCATCCACGACGGGGCCTAGTTGCAATGAAACGTGAAATGTTCTCACCCTTATGAACGTCGATGACGTAGGCACTTCCTAGGCCTTACATGCAAAAAGAAACCACTAAAGAGAAACTCAAAATCATGATGACACGAAAAAATGTAGTCTGAGCGGAACACAGTGAAAACATTACAACATTACAACATAAACTCAAGCTATGCCCAGGCACATGCAGTGCACTTTTAGTCTGGAATGATAATGTGGGTTGCGTCTGTTTCCAGTCGGCACACATGCACGGACGAACCTTTCTGCATCATAGCGACCAAAATAACGAGGGCCATTCTGAGAACTGGACTGGGAAAAAGATCCGCAAGCAATCATCAAAAAAATGCATGCAGTGTTTTGTATGTTAATTGTCTACGTACGTAGGCCCTAAGTCTTAAAAGCCATGAAAACTTCAACAGCCGGAAGTGACAATAATGGAGCCGCCTCTTGCGTTACTTGTATCAGCGAAGTTCGAAGACCATTTTGTAGATCAACAACCAACTATATAGACAAACAATGAGTACGCATCATAAACAGAACGAACATTTTCATGCGCTCAAAAAAAAGCAAGCATATGGCTTTCTGACCAAAAGATCCAAAGATTTTTTTAGCATCTACTTTAATAGTCTAAATATTGCTCTACTCCTATAAGCTATTACCTTCCTCTATATTAAACAGAGACACGTTTTTAATCGTTCCTATCTCAGCTGAACAGATAACAGTCGAAATAGTCAATCACGTAGTTTTCCAAGTAGAACACACCGTTAAAGTAATGGACACAGCCAACGTTTAAAATGAACCTGTCAAAATATCCTGAAATATTCCACTTGAAAAAATGGGATCATACAATCTGTGGAATCATTGCGCCCATGTTATGTTGTGCTTTTAGAGAAAAGAGGAATTATTACCGGGATCATTTCCTCAAGATGGTTTAAGGACCAAACCATGGCGCTTTCAACGGAAACCTGTGGTTTGCGTGGCAAGAAAAATGAAGATGCACAGTTAAGTTTGGTAACTGAGCTGAAATTTCGACAGTTACCAATCATGCTAAAACACATCTTTTGCAACGGTCCATTACCTTTAAAATTAACCCGACCCTTTCATCACGATGCACCCAAACGCCGTACGGACTAGACCATCCCAGCCATATCAAATTGCATCGCAGCCCAGTCGGGTTTTCTCGTTTCTGACGATCGTCTGCATGGACGACAGAAAACATTGACCCGAAGTGAGTCACCAGTTATGAAAATATGGAATTGTGCTCAGTCTCTGTACTCATCGAGATCGCACCGTTTTGGAGTAGACCCATATACATTGAAGTAGGCCTATTCAATTTTGCCTCGTGTCCGCAAATTCTGGCATAACCGATTTCCAAAATTTGTTCATTTTTTGTGATTCTTTAATTTAAGGAGTTTGAGGACAGAATCTGTAGACTCTGTAATGATTTATGAGTATTTTCATCTTTTGAATGTAAGGTTTTTGCTTTTCGTCCACTTTCTGTTTTTTTATCTTAGATGTAGTGTGTTAATTATTCTGTTGCTCATCAAAGGTATCCAGGGATAGGGATATGTTTCGTAGTAACCCCGATCTCCATCTGTAAGTTTTTGGCACTTCATTGTCCTATAGTTGTATAGGTGAAAATCAGCTTAAAAAAAAGATTATCAGAAAATAATCAAAAAGGGTAGAAGTTTTGTGCTTTATAATATTGATTAATTCTTTCAAGTTGCACTGAAGTACCTTAAGTCACTTTCATATGAAAACAAAAGCGAGACAGCACCCTTAAAGGTAACATACAACAGGTAACATTTGCAAACATCAAAAACCAAAACTACCAGATTGTTACGAGATACCTTATTTGACTGTAAGTGAATAATAGTCTCAAGCATCTTGTGAAATCATGGCACCTGGTGTGCTGTCACTTTCAAGAAAAGTGGATTTTTTGGGGGGAACTGACTTTTTAAACCAACTTTAGTCCACATTTTGTTGCAATCTGTTACACATTCGTGAACGAGGGCAAACCAGCTATACCCTTTTTTCCCTGACCTGACAATTCCCCGACTTTTATAAATTGCTCCGTTCAAGAGACGGAAACTTGCCCGTGGTCTCATTTCATTCATATTCATAAAAAAAAAGAAAATCACTTCTCAAGACAGATGTTTCATTTGGCCGGAAAATATTCCACGGCAGTTGCTGACTAGAATTTTTTCCAATTTATTAGCCTTGCGAGTGCTATACGCAGTTTTCATCATCGCTTCGCAATCTCGCTGGAGATTTAACAGCTGTTTCTACTTGTCCCATGGTCCACCGATGCGCTTGTGTCCCCTTCTCTTCCAAATTGGAAATCCACCTTGAAGTTGTCAAAATGAGGTCGTGATTAAAGAAAAGGCCCAAGTCATTATTACGAGTGCTGAGCGCCAGCTTTTGGTATATCATGGAAACCTGCAGACAATGAGCAGGTGGTGATGCCTCGGTCGCATATCGATCCATCTGGCAGACATTATCCTCTTTCCTCAAATTTTTTTTATTTGTACAAAATGGTTAATATTTTGTAACCATTTTTAAATTTCAAAGTCAACTTTTTAGGAATTGCAAATTTAACATTTCCTCGAGTTATACAGTAATGCGCCTATCAATAATTGTTTCCACCACCACTCTCCCCGGGCTGCCCCACCCAAGACGTGGGATTTGTTACTTTTGAAGTGACAAAATACCCACCTCTATGGCAAAATTTAAGTGACAATCCCCGACCAAGCCCCAACATATTTGGGGCGCACTAGTGATCGCCTACCCATGTATAGTACGCCAATGGTAACAATGTATTTTGAGTGACCAAAATCCCTACCCTGGGGCATGAAAAACGTGACCAAATCTCTATATCAGACCTGGGGCAACGGGGAGGGGGGGGGGAGGGGGGACATTTGATAGGCGCATAAATGAGAAGTGGTCTAGGGCGGAACAAAATCAAACGGGAGGTGGCGGCTCTATATAGTGTACCAAGACATGGGCTTTATGACAACCGCAATTGTCAATCATCTTCATGCCCCACCCAAGACGTGGGAATTGTTACTTTTGAAGTGACAAAATAGTCGCTTCAAGTCGCTATTCTGGAACACATGTCGCATACGGAGTTATGCCAACGGGTCTGGACAGAAACTTTAAGTGTTACCATCCAACATTATCAAAGTCGGTTATATCTTTTCCACTAAGGCCTATAGGCTATATGCATAATCGTAACCCGTCCTTGATTGAATAGTATTTTAATTAATTGATACGACTTAAGCTTTGCATAGCGGATAAGATAAGTATAAGGAGTGCGGGTAACACCATGTGGAAGGTAATCTCTTCTTGGAAGAAGTGTGGTTCTGAAAAACCGGTTGGTTGAGTGTAGAACTCGACGTTTCGGACTGCTCTTTCCGTCCTCAGGAGGGTGAGGACGGACAGAGCACACTGTCCGAAACGTCGACTTCTTCACTCAACCATGGAGCTATTAAACACACGTACTGATGTTAAAACTTCGGGTTTAATCACAAATTTTTAATTATTCATCAGAGCAGGGGTCTTAATTTGTAATGAACTTTTATTTCATTGCTTTCATTTTCAACTCAGAAGTTCAAAAAATGAAGAGTTTACCTTTCAATTCAAGTATGGCCGACTCGGGAATAAAGTTGTCTAGTTCATAATATTTTTAATGGACGGTACGTGAATACAAGCCGGGTATTTCAATCACATTATTAAGAAAAACAGTCAGATATCACGATGGTTTTCATTATCATTTAATTGTTTATTTATATCTTTCTCTTTTTCTGCAATTATTGTAGTCGTGCGCTCATCTGCTTCCGGAAGAGGGCGTGAGTTCATCTTCGCTTTCCCAACTCATTTGTACCAGCCAAGCCTTGCAACTTCCAGCACGGATAGAGCACGTCTTACTCTAAGCATTACACCCTTCGAGGAAAGGCCTACTGATGTCAATGTGACTGTCGTCAGTTCAAACTGGAGTCGCGTGCTGAAACTACCAGCTCAACTGGGCGGGATGACGGTAGAGTTGCCGTTCGAATCTCAGGCAGTCGGCTCCGGACTTCAGAACAACACCGTCCTGGTCACGGCCAGCGTGGATGTCACAGTGCTCGCGCTGTCAGACAATGGGAAATCAACAGGTGGTTTTCTTGTCCGGTCCGCTGGCACCCTAGGCAAGGACTACTTCGTTGTTTCATACACCCCGATCGTAGGGGAATGGTCTTTGTTTACCGTATCGGCCGCTGAAGACGATACGGTGGTTCACATCCAACTGAAGGCGCCTTTGGTATTTGACAATGCGCCCTACGGCAGGGAGGACTTGCAGATATCCTTGAACCGTTTTCAGACCGCCCAGTTTCAGAGCTCACTGGATCTGACCGGTACGCGAGTCCGCGCTAACCGACCAATCTCGGTAGTTTCCGGCTCGTCAGGGTCCAACATACCGGCCGAGTATGGTTCAGCGGGGTACGTTGTTGAGCATCTCCCGCCCGTGGGTGCTTGGGGAACCGTGTACGCACTGGCTCCCTTCCCCGGGAGGAGGTCGGGATACAGGTGCGTGGTCATCGCTGGGTGTTCAATGACAATGATACGAGGCTTCGGTGATCGAGCAGTTCTCGCCTCCGCAGGAGATTCATTCGAATGGGATGCGGTGGATCAGGTCGCCGTCATAACCTCATCGACGCCTGTTCTAGTTGCGCAATTCAGTAAGGGAACCGAGGCTGATGAACACGTGGGCGTAGAGTCAGGAGTAGGTGGACCTGCAATGCTCATTATCCAACCCATTGATCTACTCACGGTCAGCGGGTCTGGTGCGCTTCTGTCGACCCCAGCGCTCCCACCGGACGCCTACCATCACATCTCCGTCACCGCCCCGTGCAAGGATACGGACGGAATTACCTTAAACGGTTCCCCACTGGTTCCCGATCAGAAGTACGAGTACGACGAACTGGATGGCTTCTGTACCGTACAAAAGACGCTTCAGTCGGACGAGTCCAGCCCCATCATCTCTGTCCAGCACCCCGCTCCGTCGGGTGTTCCCCTCGCAGTTTCGGTCATGGTTCACGGTGCCGGTTTCAAGGGCGCGTACGCTGTATCGGCAAATCTCGGCGCGGAGGTGTCGCCCTGCGAAGCCACCGGCTCGGACGGCTGCTGCTTCTTGGAGGAGAATTCCCAGCTGGTCTCGTCTCTGAGTTACGACGAGGAGGGTTCCATGCACAGCAGCGACTATGAATTGTACAACTCGATTCCGGGTGTCGTGGTCGCACTCAAGGCCGCAGTTGAAGGCACGACAGTGCAGCCGTCTCAGGATCTGACAACCAATGCAAATACTCCCAAACTTACGGTTACGAACGGCTTCCTAGTAACTCCATTTCAAACGACTAACGACAATCCAACAGAAACGGAGAATGTCACCGAAGAACTCGACAATTTGCATTCTACAGCCGCGGAGAGCAATTCTGTATCTGGTACTGAAGTAAGCTCCAGACCAGCTGAAACATCCACAGATTCTTTAAATCAGCAGACGGGCACTTCGAGCGTAACTACCACACGACAAGCGATATCCACTAACTCAACTCCTGGAGGTTCCACTAAAACTTTGGTTTATTCATCCGCCTCAGCAACGACAAGCCAGATCATCTCGGCCACAGAATCAAAAACAGTCGCCAGCACGGATCAACCAGAAGTGACGAATGGTTCTGCATCAACAGGGCTTCCAATCATCACCTCAACCTGGATTGATTCCACGCAATCCCCCACCGAGGCAGACATGTCAACAACCTTATCCACTAGCGTTGCTGACAGACCAACACTATCCACTAGTGTAGTCGACAGACCAACGTTATCCACTAGCCCAGCTGGCACACCGACATCAACGAGCTTAACACCATCATCTAACATCACTCTTTCAACGTGGTTAGCTGCAACACTAAGCACTACCGTGACGCGTACGGTAAAAGAACAGACTACTGAGCCAGTAGTTGACACAACTTGTAAGTCAACTACCTTTAGAATGTATTCTCTGTGCCTTTTGTTTAAATTCTCAATGATAGAGAGCATTAATTTTGTTATCAAAAGCTTCCGCAAAGTCATAGTTGTCGAGAATTATTAGGACGCGTCCGAATTATACTTGGCTGCGGGGTAGAGACACGGTTGAGAAGTGGCTGCGGCCATTTCCATAGATGCAAGTGAAATTGCAAACCGTGATTCGGACGCGGCCATAACGTAATAGTTTGAAATGAGGTTCACCATTTTAGTCTTGATAATTCAAGAAACACGCGCCGTGGTGGCGATGTATGAAACAATGCCGTTATATCATGAACGTTGGATATTTGTGGCCAAAAAAATTGGCAATTTCATTAAAGTACGGAGTCTTAAAATCTTAGTAACAACATTATTGTAGTTCAATATCGGCTTTTTGTCCTTCACCGACCTACTATCGACATTTCAGTGGGGCGTTGGTTAAGCGTTTGGTGTTATTTTTTTCTCGCGAGTTATAATTCATGCGTTGGCGAAGGTTGAAACACAATATTATGCATCTCCCCGACGCTACAGTCCAAGTTTCCAATCATACAAAATAGCAACAGTGACCGAGGTATTTGTGTGTGTGTGTGTGTGTGAAGGTTTTTGCTTACATGAACATTTATTATGTCAAGCTTCTATTTACTTCCTTTCTCATGGCCCTGCTCACCTGCCTTTCCCGTTCCGGTTGAGTTCAGGAAAAGAAAATACACGTATTGCTTTCTCATGACCGCTGCCAAGAGACATCTTGAAAACAGAATAATGTTTTCGAGCATCGGGGTTCCATTAAAACCACTCTAAATCTGCCCGGATAGAAAGGGAAAGGCTACGAAAATCGTTACAAATTGTTGGAAAAGCTTCATTCTCTTGACAAAAAGTAGATGTTTTATCATTAAAGATGTACTGCCCGTATTAATTTCAACAAAAATCGTATGTTTTAAAGGGCAAGGACAGTACACATCTTTAAGATAAGATCTATTTACTCATTTCAAACCTAGACAGATACTGTGTTATGGGGAAAGGGTGTGGATTTTAAAACAGCACGACCAGTAAATGATTAATAGAACACGAAGGAATGAAAACAATAGCCTTGTCGGTCACATTGTTTCCATTTCTGCAGGTTCAACGTGCCTGAGGCCTTTCCGGATTTTGCTTTATGGCGGGGTTGCTATGGCTACGCTTCTCCTTCTCTGCATGCTCATTTGCCTCGTGAAAATCATGTGAGTTTTACGATTTCTCTGAAAACTGCTTACTGAATGGATTAACCTGAAATATACAACTAAAATAGTTAAGAGGCCGAACAACAAGAGGATCTTTGTCAAAGGCAAAATGGATTGTGCCTTTGACGACGACCCTTCTCAGATCGAAAAGGCCCTCGTTGCCCATTCCTCAAACTTCTTGGAGCAGTAAGAATATTGTTAAAGAAGTTTGATTCCTAAAAATTCCACTGTCAAAAAAACTTACTTCTTTAAGTCGAAAAATGCTCAGCGTTTGATTGGTTTCCGATGTTCGACTGTAATGTGCAAAGGGGTAAATGACCAGCTTTCATTTTCAAAAATCGGGCGCTAAACTTACAGGTATACATTTTTTGCCCATCATTTGAATTTATTCCCCTTTTTTCTCAGTCGTGCCAGGAGAAGTGCCAAGACAGCCCACATGAAGCGAAACAGTCGTTGGGTTGCCTTCCCAGCTAGTCTGTCATTAGACGAGTTGCATCTTGGCAGAATGAATCTCAAAGCAAGTTCCGCGGGCGGAGACGGGCCAACAACGCCACCACCAACGACTACCCCGACCGGAACCGATGAGGTGAAACTCGGCACGGGGGAAAACGTCGGCGTTAGCAGTGGAACATTTAAGGACGAATCGGAGTAAAACATTGCCGGTCAAATTTAACAAGCCTTGGGGAATGACCCTGTTCAGACGGATGATGTGGAGGCTAGTTTTTAAACGTTGTTTGTCCACAGTACATCTTGAAAGTGTGTGTATAGCAAGATTTGATTATGTAGAAGAAAAAAATAATAGTCAACGTGGCAACTGCTGTCAGCTTCATTTGGTGCCTCAGAAATCAGTCAAACTTCTAGTTCTTCAAAAAAAATTAAATATTCGAGTTCAGATTACTATGTATTATCTGGAAAATGTACGTTGGAAGTCTTTTCGGAAGCTAAAACGATCGGCGTGTGTTTTATTAGTGTCTTTATGTTTCATGTCCGGTTGTCAAGAACTAGAAAAACCAGTCTGCAGCTATTTTGGTTAAAGATTGTATACTACAAGACGCGGTTCATTGTCTGTTTTAGTAAACATCAATTTATTTTTGTGGCGTGTACATCGTGCTTGGATTTCAGTACTTTTCGAGACGGCAAATATTTGAAGTTCTCCGAAAAGGTGACACATAATAAGTACCGTTATAAAAACGAACAAAAACAGTACTCAATTGCTTTCACCTTGCTGTACATAGCTCTAAAAAATAAAACTGGAATAAAATCCATGCGTGATGTCATCCCTATATATTGGCCAACGATATTCAAAACCGGGGTGTTCTTGTGCTAAAGTTTGGTGGCGAAACCCTCAGTTTGGAACATAACATTTCCCCCCCCCTCCCCGTGTGAAACCCCGCCCCTTATAGAAAAGGAGAAGGACACGAGCCGCGTGAAGTCAGCGAAACGCAAAATGGAGTAAAACAAATGGTTACAAAAATATAAGATCATGAGGTATTAAAAATAATGAAGGGTTTGCGGAAACACCATGTGCGAATAATTTCTCAACTAAGAGAATGGTTCTGAAGAGAACCAGAGGTATAAACTCGACGTTCCGGTCAGTATGCTCTGACCGTCGTCGGAACGTCGAGTTTATACCTCTGGTTCTCTTCAGAACCATTCTCTTAGTTGAGAAATTATTCGCACATGGTGTTTCCGCAAACCCTTCATTATTTTTAGTATCTCCACCATGCAAAGCCTCAAATCTTACTTATCATGAGGTATAAACAAATGATAACGGCTGCTTCCGTAATTTCGATTGAAGTCGGTCATTCCATCCAGGGTCCCGGGACTTGCCAGAAGAAATATCCAAGCCTTTGTACATGTATTATGTAACCAGGAATGAATGGCGCATGATACACAGTGACAACACAATTTCTGAGGGAGGGAAAATCCATGTCAAAGGGTAAAATACAGGGTGAGTAAAAAAAACCGAAACCCAAATGTCGGGATCATTGTTCTAGTGAAGTTCTGCATGTAGCACTTTCAAAATCTAGGACATGAAAGTCCAATTCATAAGCTTTCTTTTAGTACAAAAATCATTCACATCACTTTTTAAGTTACGGAGTTTTAAACACAACCGCCGTTTTAAGGTTCTGTCCACGGATCACAAAAAAAAGTTGAGTGTTCTCTCAGCAAAACGAAAACAAATCACATACGGATCCATGTGTGTGAATTGTTTTCATTTTGCTGAAAGAACGCAAGACACCTTTTTAGTGATCCGTGGACAGAACTTTAAAAACGGTGGTTGTGTTTAAAACTCCGTAACTTGAAAAGTACATAAGTGATTTGAATGATTCTTGTACTAAAAGAAAGCTTATGAATGGGGCTTTCATATCCTCGATTTTAAAAACGCTTCATGCAGAACTTTTCTAACAGAATGGTCCCAACATTTGGGTTTCGTTTTTTTTTTACTCACCCTGTATTCACGGAGTCTAAAATACTTGACTACATTAGCTGAGCTAGTGCTGATGTCCGCCAAAAAATAGTTGAACTATGAAGTATGATTATATCAGCCAGCTCTTATGTTAAGACGCTTATGTAAAGAATACGTTTTATAATTGCAAACGCGTTGATTTTAATTAAATTTTTTAAAATGTTGTTTATGTAACAAAGATGAGAGTAAAGACAATTTAATTTTTCTCTTTTAAAATTTGAAAGCTTTAATTTGTTCAACAACCTTTTGGCCAATTAATTTTTACCACCACCGCTGGACGGCTTTTTCTACGTTGTCGTTAATATCTCGAGTGCTAGTTGGTGAAACTGCAGATTGCAGAACAAGAAACAGTTTCGTGACAACCTTTTTGAAATTGTCCTATGTTAATTAAAACTTAATTTTGTTTAAGTTTACAAGTAACAAGAACGCGCCATTTCCCCTAACTCATAATGCACCAATGCTAGGTTGTATTCTCTTCCGGATTTTTATAAAATGTAACTTTTCGAATTGTTTTAACAGTTGTCGTTTTGTCCTCAGAAGATCTTTAAACTTTTTATTGTTGGAATATTTGAATACAAAGTAAAGTGTAAACTTCTGCTTCAAGCATCAAGTAAGTTGAAAACTTTTGAATAAAATATTGTGGTTAAGTACCTATTCCCCTTCATCCTTTCGTTATTACCTGTATAATTCAATGTCTATACGTGAAGCAAAACCCATAGGATAGATTTATATTGGTTCAGTTTTACGTGCCAGCCGTCATAATCCTTAATTGAACTGAGCATGCGCAATACACTCGCTGTTGCTACACAAACTAATGGCGTCCAACACTGTACAAGTGGATGACAGTTCGACGAGAACATTTGTCGTGATTTTCGATCTGATTTGATGCATTATGTGATGGATTGCTGGTGCTGCACGTAAGGTGACAACATGCAACCAAAAGTCAAGCCGTTGTGTAGGATTTGAGAATGGAATATGAAGGTAAACTTATTAATATCATCAACTGTATTCTGACTTGTCTGTAGCCCCACTAGTGTGGCCGTCGGTATGCTGCGCTGAACCTCTGGCCACACACCGCGGTACCGCGTGCTACTGAGGACGAAGTTTCATAAAATCTGCGGTCCGTTTCTTACATTCTCAGTTTCTTACTTTCTTATGGTTGTATTCTATGATGTCTCACCTATCACTTCTGGGATGCTTAGGTCTAATGATATTCCATTTTCCGAGATATTCTTCAATCTTTCTGGAACCCATATCAATTTGCACTCGTGAAACGTCTGGTGGTGATGGCAGCCATTTTGAGTGACAAGAGATGACCTCAAGCTGTGACGTCGCGTTTATGCAAATTGCTTGTCGAGCGCGCGAGGGCGCGAGTTGCAAATGCGACGGCTGTTTCCTGTACCATGCATTTATCGCCAGGGGGCCACGTGCACTGATCTCTATTCAGGATCTACGGCACAGGAAACAGCCGTCGCATTTGCAACTCGCGCCCTCGCGCGCTCAACAAGTAATTTGCATAAACGCGACGTCACAGCTTGAGGTCATCTCTTGTCACATTCAAAATGGCTGCCATCACCACCAGACGTTTCACGAGTGCAAATTGATATGGGCTCCAGAAAGATTGAAGAATATCTCGGAAAATGGAATATTATTAGACCTAAGCATCCCAGAAGTGATAGGTGAGACATCATATAATACAACCATAAGAAAGTAAGAAACTGAGAATGTAAGAAACGGACCGCAGATTTTAGGAAACTTCGTCCTCAGTAGCACGCGGTACCGCGGTGTGTGGCCAGAGGTTCAGCGCAGCATACCGACGGCCACACTAGTGGGGCTAACTTGTCTGATGCTGGTGCAGGCATGGAGCACTGCGTTGCATTGTTATCCAGTTAGCCCAGGTGGACTCCCCTTAGCTTCCTCCCTACGTCACGGAGGGAGCCCAGGGTATGAAGTGCTCAAAACCGGGCGAAAAAATTTATGACCAATATTTTCAATACAGTCGTTTGACCGGTTCCGCAATCGCAAATCGTCTGAAGCGTCTTGTGGCGAAAAAACGCACTTTCACAGGAAGCTACCTATCTATAAAGTTGCGCAAATTACTCACCTACCTCATGATGTGAATAGTTTTCTGTGATCGTTTGAAAGAGAAATTTGCCAGGACATTTTGTAGAGGTCGGTGCTTTGACCGGTTTCGCAAACGTTTTCCGGTTTCGCAAACGGCGCCCTCTGTGAGACTGGACTGAAAATATTCCTTGTTTACTGGCCAAATCTAGATCGTTTTTGCCCCGTAACCAGCCAAGAAAAGATGTGGATTATATTTCCCTGTGCATGAGCCAAGGTCTGCACATTATAATGCGTCCAAATTTACAAAATGTAACTCCATGAAGTTGTTATGGTTCGTTGGATCTTTGTTCACGCTATTTTATTTGACTTGCTTCAATCTGTAACTTCTTCTCATTGTCTTCTCTCCACAGGTTTCTTCAGGCTTGCGAGCTACAGTGCCTAGGGCGATTTTGAGGAATCATTGGTTTCATTACCAGAAATTATAGAATAATAATAATCCAATTAAATGACTTTCTTGCTTTTTTGTGCATTCTGTCAATCATCTTGCAATCACTAATATTTTTCTTTTTTGTTGTTGTCTTATTCTTATTTAGACACACTCTGACTTTGGATAGAACCAGACACAAACCTTGTACCGAATTGCTCCAGTTGGTTGTTTTTTTCCTCACATAAAAAAGTCATAAGCACAGACCAGCTATTTATGAATTTGAATTAATATTTTCTCCAGCCTCCAGGATCATTTTAATTCCTATGACACTTAAGGAAGTGACTGCATGGCTGGATGAATTGGAACTGAATCATTGTCTGCAGGGGAGCACTGTTTATTAATATTATTTGTTTATTTAATTATTATTATTTATTTACTTTTGTTTATTCCCTCCCCCTTTTTTTCCATTTTACTCTTTTTTTTTTTTTTTTTTTGGGGGGGGGGGGGGGGTTTCAATTTGTTCAGGGTAAAAACACTATATGCTTAATTTTGTGTGCACCAACATCCAGTAGGGGGAACCTGGGGGCCGGGAGGGGAGGGGGAACAGGCCTCAGCAGGCCAGATACATACAGGCCACATACATATTGTTTCACATTCAAATTAAATTTCACAAACAAATCAAAACAAATTGTTAAAAATGTCATAAATCCTATGGCTGATTCATAGCAATGGCAATTTCTAATTATAATGTCGTTGGAAAGTTAAAGAGAGGGTTCAGTTACTCCTCATACTTGTTGCACATATTAACTTTGTACGTGTATCATGCTTGGGCAACTGTATTAGCAAACCTCATCTACCGTTCGGTGATGCTCTTAAAAGAAAATGTCAACACATTCATCACGTACATCCCGATAACCCTTTCAATATATTGACATGTGATACCTGCATGTGTAAAATGTAAATGTAATACAAAACTAAAGCACTCAAGAAGCTACCCCTTTCAAATCCAAAATGATACCTGTCATATAAATAAATGGTGATGAATCACAGAAATAGACATGTTCTGTGGGTTCTTCATGCAAAGTAGCATAGTTTTTCAAACACCTCAATTCTCTTTCACATGTACTGGTTAATAAAAATGTATGTAACGCCTTTACATTTATTGCCTTTATGACACCTGCATGTCTGTTTAATTGTTATACACAAATAATTTAAGCACTCCAGAAGCTAGCACTATTCAAAAAAAAGAACTTGTCACATAAATAAATTAATTCAAAGGAATGGTGATGAAGACACACAGCTACATGTACTTTCACTATAATATTCAACTTCTTCTTGACCTTCACAGGTAAAACTGAAAAAGATGTGCAGATCGATGGCCTCTTATGGACCATCAGGAGGCTGGCGTAATCTTCTTTGTCTTTGGCATTGTCTGTATGAAACAGAAATTTTACATAAATCATTTAGTTTATGACCAAGTTGAGACAAAAATTGAGAAATGGTTTATAGTTTTTGACAAATTTTGTGCTCCAAGAAAACAATCAAAATTTGTGTCTCTGTACTGACGAGAGACTGGTCTTTATTATGAAATATTAGTGTACCTATTTTTCTTTTTGTTTAAAAGGGTAAAGAGTAAAATTAGAACCCACCAAAAAGAGATAATTTTAAATTTACTAAATTACTGGAAATGTCATTTGGGTTAGAAACACACCTGCGTTTTATTTTCCATATTATTATGCACTATTTTTAATTGTTCCCCACAAACCTCACCTCCTAGCCTGGGCTGACTCATGCACCCTTGATGTGGAGAGTTGTAACTTTAAAATGAATCCAAACCCCTGAGGCACATGGGGTGAATTTTTTTTTAGAGCAAAGGAAAAACTTTAGTGGGAATTTTGCTCACTAAGAAAGATTTTTGTATTTTAAATTTTGAAGTCCGAATTTTTTTTTATCCAAAACCTAGTGCTATCAGGAAGCTGGACAGAAACAAAATCATTTTGTTTAAATTTTGTTTTCAATTTTGCACTGAACACCCAGAAATGATCATCAAATTTGACATTTTTAAACAAAGATTAACAGAAATTCTCAAAAAAGAAAGAAAAAAAGATTCATGCCAAAATAAATAATGTGCGCCGCGCTAGGGGGCCGTCATCAACAATACTTGTCAATAGCAGCACTGGTTAATACAGTCACACCATGGCCAGTGTATTGTATAGGCAGTATGAATGCGTTTGCGGAACCGGCCAAAAGACCAGCAGTTACTCTAGTGGGTATAGAAAAAAAAATTCAAAGACTTCAAATCTTATATTTGTATGGTGGAATAATTAATAATTTCCGAACAAGTTGCATCTATTGGCATGATTTAATTCCCCTGAACAATCGTGTAGCAGGCCGACAAACATGAAATCACGTTTCCGTGCGCGTTCGATTTCGGCAGTTCGTTAGCGGCAAGTGACGGTCGTAGGGGATTTATTTTTAAATGCAAGTGAGTATCCTAAAACTAAAACCATTTTTGAAAAGTTGATTGAATAACCTTTCCATCGGTACCAAAGTTTAAGTCCTTGGCGTTTTCGTCTTCCTGAAAACGAGAGCTAGTTTTCCGAAATTGCGGAACCGGTCAAATTGCGGAACCGGTCAATTGACTGTATTTTTACCTTGTTAGAGAAGCTAATTTTTACGTCTTAGTATTCTATGTGTCCTTATCTATTGATCCGGGGGGTTCTTTCCGGATGTGTACACAAAATTGTCCGACACCCCCAGCCCCCATTGAAAATTGAAAATGTTCTAGCGACGCCCCTGCATTGGGTAATGGTTGCTTGACGGGATACAATTGTCTTAATTCAAGTCCATACACAACATTTCTTCAAATCATTACCGTACAAAATTTACTGAAATTTCCCTGAACTGATTTTCAAATTTAAATAATACAACGCCTGAATAAGTCTCTCCGTCATCTTATTGGTAAGTCATTGATCACATGTCATTGAATTATTCGTCCCAACCCACAGCCCCACACAAGGGCGGATCCAGGGGGGGGGGGGCCAAAGGGGGCCATGGCCCCCCCCAAAACGAAACCAATTTTTTTTTTTTTATATGTGACATCGCAAAAAAGGCAGGCAATGAGTACACCACCATCTTTTCCTCAAAAAAACATTGGTTAAAGTGGTCAGAAATTGCCTCAGATCGCACCACAGAGCATCTAGAATCCAAAATTTTTTCGGGGCCCTTAAGCGGGCCCCGAACCCCACGCCGTAATTTTTGGACCCACTTTTTTGGAGGACCAAATTTTTTTTTTTGGCCCCCCCCAAAATTGTGTTCTGGATCCGCCCTTGGCCCCACAGCACAGCAAAAATAGAACTTCTATTCCATGGTAAATAGAAGTTCCATTGCACGGTCACACAATTGCGGCTCTGATCTGTCCGATCAGATGACAAGGATTTATTCAGGTGTTGTATCAAAAAAATAATGAATTGTTTTACATTAGGCCAAAAAACATGTCTTCGGTTTCTAGTATGGAGCTTGCCCCCAAAGTGGTGCGGCGACGCGATTTTTTCTTCTTCAAATGTCAGCTGATAACTGCAAATGGTGCCCGACTAAATTTAGTGCAAAATGTATGGGAGCCGAGAGAGGCCACGTAAAGCTTATACTCGATCGTAACCCCATCTAAAAACATGTTTGTGCAGCAGCAGGATTCCAGTCAAACCAGTGAGTTTGGCGGTTTGAGACATCATCTTACATGTTCATTGAAAAAAAGTTTTGCCGATGCACATGGCTATGGCGACGCGCGTGCAGACCAGAAACTGGAGCTTTTTTTTTTTTGCCTTAGTGCGGTGGAAAGAATAATTTAATTCAGTGACAGAAGGAATGTTCTCATAAAATTATTCTTACCATTGCAACATAAACATTCATTATTTGTATGATTATGGCTTTCCAATACTAGAGTTTCCATGATTTCCTTGACAAATCAAGAAAACAGTTCAATCTTGTTGACTTTCTTGACAGCATTTTCTAGTTCTGGAAATTTTGAACTACAACCATGTACTACATGTGGGAGAAAGTTCAACCCAGACACCTTGGTGAGTAACATGAAAATACAAAATGTTTAAATGTCATTTATAAACATGATTTGGCATTTACTTTACTTTTTATTAATTTTTTTATTATCGGGAAAACAATATATAAACTTAAAAAAAACAGGCCCCAGGATTTCCCAAAAACGAAACAAATCACTTTTGAAAGGGATCTCCAGACAACAGGAAAAAAACAAACATTAAAAAATAAGCACAAAAAATATAATATAGTCTAAATATATGCATGTACATACACACACATGCTAGCATGTTTGTTTATGGTGTATATCGAGGATTTTCTTTTGTTCCTCTTTCCTTTTCCTTTGTACTTTTCGCAACAGCTCTCATTGGTTTTGTACACGTTTTCCAACCGAGGAGTCCTTGATTTGGTTTCTGACCTCGATTCATCGATGATGTTGCACGTGTGTGTCCTCGATTTACATCATAAACAAACGCACCCACGCAAATGTGTATTTGCCTGCAATCGGGGACCCCCTATTGTCCCTCTTTTGTTTGTACTTTAACTTTTTAGGAAGACCTACATAGCTCCCATGTTTTGTACACATCTTCGAAGTGGGGACCCTTTGGGAATTGGGGACTCTCTCAAAAAAATGGATACGCACATGATATTCATTATTATAGTTTGTACCTCGGTATCAGTGTTTGAATATTCCAACAAATTCAAGCTCGAATAATTGAATACTAAATTATTTGAAAATGTATAGCACTATAAATGAAAGTCCTGTTCTCCGATGAAAATTTAACAGGAGAAGGCAATTAATTTTGAAAGCAGGTTCTCTTTATAATAATAATGGTGAAATAAGCCAAAATTTGTCTATGCTTGCCTTGTAAATTGTTCTTTTCTTGTTTAGTTATTTCAAAAGCACTTATTATCTGAACTTTCTTCTTGTGCTTCTCCGTGTGTTTTATTCAGGTCAAACACGAGAACATCTGCAGGAAGACGCAATTGAAGAGCAGACAGAGGAAAGTGTTCAATTCGGCCAAGCAGCGTATCGCAGACACAGGGGCGTCACTCAAGAATTTAAAGACACAACCGGGTGAAGTACAGGTAATTTGCAGCTTAAAGAAATGGAAGCCAATGGACCAATAGCCAGGAAAATTTTTGAAAAATTATCAATTGTATACAAGTGGTCAATTCCATATGTGGTATTATTATTTACATCAGGCTTTCAGCGGTAAAAATAAATCAGCGTATTGCATGCTTTCATACAAAGTACCCGGATGACAGCAATATTATGTTACTAAAAGTACCCGGATCAGGACAATATTACTTTTGATATTGCCCTCATCTGGGCATTTATAAACAGAGTGTAGCGCGCGGTACCATCGCATGCAGACACGCAGAAAGCGCGCAGCAGGGTATAAGCGCACCATTGTCAACAACCACAATGGTCTTCCAGCAGCGCTAAAGTTGCTTCGGTAAGTAAAGAATAAAGCGACAAAACAGGAGAAATGAAGACAGTGTCCTGAAATGTATTTTTTTTGCAAATCAAGTCAGCCTGATATAATTAATATTAATAATATTGGATGGCTTTTTGTAGGGGGATACAAGAATATATGTGACCTGTTCTGTCAAAAGCAGACGCTTCTGGGCAGAGATTGAAATTGAGATAGGGCTTAAAAAACGCTGTGGGGGTGATTTTTTTTCGATTTTCAAATTTGTGCATATTTGTAATCCTGAACATGTCTCAAGTATACTATAAAAGTTTGAAACCCTAAGTTGAACTCTAAATGTAGTATTTTTGACGATTTGTTAAGATATATCAGTTAAAGAAATTACTGTTTTGTGACGTTCGTGGTCATTTTCTCCATTTTCTTTTTTCAACACAATGAACTTCAAAATAGCATAACTTTGCACAGGAATGACCAGATTAAAAAATTAAACCACCTATTAAAAGGAAAAAGAACATATTTTAACAATTTGCGAAAAAAACTCATTTTTGACCATATGCCCAGAAAAGTCTGATTTTGACAGAACAGGTCACATATTGCACTCGCTGTAACAATATTGCACTCGTCTTCGACTTGTCCAATTGTTATAGCTCCTGCAATATAAGCCATCCAGCATTATGTAAATGTGTTATGTACGATAGAACTTTTTCTTTTTTGGTGGTACCCACTGCTACATTGGATTCAAACTGGCCAATTGACCGATGCAAGCTTGGTGGTGGAATTATTCAGACATCTGCACTTGTAAGCAGGTGGTTGTGGGTTCAGGTCCCAGATATGGCTCCCAGCTGTACATTATGCTAAACACGGCTTTTGACAACCAATGGGGTGACCAGCTTCGGTAGAGTACAGAGAGAGTAAAGTCTGTCACGAGCCAATGTGGCACGTCAGGTCGTTTATCTCCAGTTTCAGTAGCATGAAACGACTGAGAATATTTCTATTCCCCCTGGATGGGATGCTAGTCCATTGCAGGTTACTCCCCAGCTAATGCCGGTACCCATTATACTCCTGGGTGGAGAGAGGCAAGTGGGGTGAAGTGGCTTGCCCAAGGACACAACATATGACCAGCAGCTGGATTTGAACCCCTGACCCTCTGATCACGAGTCACAAACCCCTAACCACCGGGCCACACTCTCCACTTCACCTTACAACCTCGGTCGGCTGGTCACTAATAGATTACTAGACTAGCACCACTATCATTGACGAGCATGGGTTCCATTAAGGTTGCTCAAACCTTGGTTTAAACAATGATCCAACTGGCTTTAGAATGAATCCTGAAATATATCAACGAAATATCCAGAGCCTTCTGTTTTACAACTTTTCAAACATGCATCAATGGGTTAGGGTTGAAAAGGGAAACGTAGTGATTCTTGCCTTTTATATTTCTTTGTGTATGTCATTTAACAGCCTCAGCCAATCAAAGACACACATTGGAGAGAGCGCCACCTGGAATTTGTCAACGCGATCCGCTCAGCGAGGTCGGCACAGAAAGCGATTCGAACGGGTGGTCCGCTGCCGCCACCACCCCCACCGTCACAGAACCCGAGTAGGTCTCACAAAATAAAGACATTGTAATAGGATCAAAACACGATAACAACATTTCATCAAGTTACTCAGGTACAGCGCATTCCATTCCATTAGCAGTCAGTTGCCTTTGGAAATTCAATAATATACCAATAACAAATGCTTATGAGTGCAATGGTAAGAATAATTGCATGAGTTGACAGATGGAATGTTCCATTCCACGAGGCAAAGCCGAGTAGAATGGAACATTCGATTAGTTACCGAATGAAATTATTCTTTTCCATTGCACGAATGTGAAACATTCATAAGTTGCTTTATACAACACCTGAATAAATCCTCGTCATCTGATTGGTCAGAGCCACCAACCGTGTGACCGTGCAATGGAACTTCTATTTTCCCTGGAATAGAACTTCTATATTTGTTGTGCGGCTTGGCCGTGGGTTGGGACGAATAATTGATTGACATGTGATCAATGACCCACCAATCAGATGATGGGGATTTATGTAGGCATTGTATAAACACACATAATATTCACTCACAAAAAAAAAAAATCACCTGAAAATGTCAAGTGTCTGATAACGCTCATTACTAGTTCTGAGGCCATGTCCGAATTATTGGCTAGGGTTTGAAATTGCACACGAGTCTATGGGAAGTGGCTCCAGCGTTCTTTTTTTATACACCCAAATATATGCTTAGCAACAAATTATGCTTAGAAACTTGTGAAGTTTGGCACAAGGAATACCTTTGGAACACTATCAAGAAAAGCAAGTGTTTGAAACGGAACACTCCCAAAGCAGCATGACACTTAGCAAGTTTCACGATGGTCCCTCACTGTGCCAATTTGATTGATTCCTCCAGATTACATAGGATGTCCGCACTGTTCCCGTCGCTTCAACCCCACGGCGGCCGAGAGGCACATACCCTTCTGTGCCCAGAGGACCAAGACCCACGGGACACCCATCAAACCACTCCACAAGAGAGCAGCGGCCGATGTCAGCTACAGCTCTACGGGAGTTAGAAAAGCCGTAAGTGCACTGTGCCTGCATTTTGTCATTTTGTCATACCAGTGCTAATGCTGATAACAAATTTACAGACCTGTTGCATTCAGTAGCAGTCTTCGAAGTGTTTAGTTAATAATTTTAAATCAAAGTTCATAAATACCTAAGAGAGTCTACTCATTCCTATTGGTTGAGAGCCCGTCACTTGGCCGGTCTTGAACGGATGATAAAGACCGGTTGGTTGGTCTTAAACACCTTTCCAGTGTCACGTGAAATTGGACTCCTGTGGAATCCAGTGGTTCGCGCGAGAAGTACGCACAACTTGTTTATCCTAAATGTGCACAAAGCTAAGCCATAGCTTAGTTTTTTAAAAATTGTGTATAATTTTTGCATGCTTTCAGTGGATTTTGATGAAACTTGGATGCAGTGACCCTTGGGTGGGAAGACACAATTACTCAGGTCAAAGGTCATGTAGAGATCATTTGGGGTCATTTAAACATGCACAAAATCCGACGTTGTTTAAGAACACAGAACATATAGGGATCGACCGTGAAAAAAGGGTGACACATGCGATCAGCGGATCACCTTGTATATTTTGTAAGCAAGGTTTTTCCCTTTATTGATTCCATATTTGAGTAATTATAAGCATGTAGTAGTTTTTCAAGAGTTAACAGGAAAAAAATTAATATCCTGCTTGTGCAGGACTTGAATCCCTGACCACTTGTTTTTACCAGACGAGATGTTTTGATATTGTGTATACAATTTCACACATTGGTGTCCATTGTTCAACCAAGGATTTTTGGAGTTTGGAAGTCAAGTGAAATGTTCGTTTCTGTTCCACAGTACGATAATCAAGTCATCCGCAGGAAGGGCAGTGCCAACCCCTACGCCTATGCTCAGCCGACAAGTGACTTCTCTAACATGTCTGTCTACTCGGCTGCTTATGGTGGAAGGGGACCTGAAACTTCTTACAGACAAGGTATGTAATATCCCATCGGCACTTTCACAAATACGTAAACAAATTCATTTACAACCATTACAGGTGGCATGGGTGGCTTGTGCGTAAAGCGCTCGCCTCTCACCAAGGTGACCACGGTTCGAATCCTGGCCGCGGATCGCATGTGAGTAGAAATGTGCGTTGGTTCTCTCCTATGCCACGAGGGTTTTTCTCCGGGCCCTCCAGTTTTCCTCCCTCCGGAAAAATCAAACACTTTCGATCTCAGGCTGTGCTCCGTGGTCATGGGTCGATGTGGCCGGCAGCCATAGGTGCCTTTACATGCCAGCGGCCCGACCACGTTGTAGCCGCGTCCTTCGCAATTCAGCATACCAGCTGCGAGTAAGGATGATTAGCCTTCCAAATTATTATTATTATAGCTTTAAGGTGTAAACTTTCATTTTTGCAAGCATCATAAATGTGAAATGCGTTTTGTTTCAAGTCAAACTTAATTCTAGACTACAGAATGATTCAGTTCGGTTTGACACTGGAATGCCAGTATAAAACAGGCACAGTGTACTTTGCAAACTGCCTCTCGAAATATCTGAACAGAGAAATGCATACAATGATACAAACACCAGTTTTGTCAAAGCCACCTACCCCGTGAAGCAGGTGAGGCGACAATCCAAATTATTGCAATTGCAATTGCAATTGCCAGAATTATTATGGTAAGTGCATTTGTTTTGGCGTTCAAGGGTATTGAACTTAGTGTTCTGCTGAAGAATAAGATTTATTTTTCAGCTATTTTTGGTAAAGATTATACTAATGTTTGCATTACTCGAGTGCATTCGCTTTCAGAAATTGCGATTCCATAGTGACATCCTGCGTATAGAGTTTGTTGTTTGTAACAAAATGCATGTAATACATCACTGACATACTGGAGTTTCTGATTGAAATATTATCCAGAAGCTGACATCAACAATTGTCCCACCCCCAAAAAAGGGTATTCTTCGCTGTGACCTTAGCGTGACCCTCTTCAGTGTTACCTCGATAAGCTGTCCTGTACAGTAGGCCAGTCAGTATCAGTCTGCCATCTGCCCTGGCTGCTCTATTTACAGTCTGATATGAGTGGACAGATTGTTATCTGAATATAACAATTAATTGAGAAGTTTGTGATGGTACAGTTTCGTATCTGTGGCGTGTGTGGTCAACAAAACTTGATTTTTTTTAAAACATTGTACGTTGTGTTAAAAGTAATGGAGACCATTTGCAAATAAGTATCTTTTGTCGATTCAAGGAACAACAATACAATAAAACTGAGGCAGGTTATTCAAAAACTAACTTGTTGAAATGTAAGCTCAGTGGATATCATACTTAAATAAACATTTTGAAATTGCTCCCTGATTTTTCTCGATGAAAAAACAAGTCCTCCCTTCCAAAATGTTTGTAATATGTTTTGACTTGCAACCTCTTGTCGTACGATCCCCAGTTTGTCACCCAGGAAAAATAATCCTGTTTGCAAATGTTGTCCTTTACCTTTAACTATAAATTATATTTTACAAAAAAAATGTGACATTCCGGTAAAGTGATCAAAATTACTTCAAAGTTTATTTAAATTGTCAACCTGTATTTTGCCCGTTAAATTCAACAGAATTTAGAAGCACACAAGCAAATGCAGCTCCCAAGTATTCAGGATACACTTCGCATCAGCCCCCAAGCCCACCGAAAACAACTCAAGTCAACAACCAACGAAGTACGGCCCGATCCGCGCTGTCTTCGGGACGCAACAGAACCGCTCGTCCAAAGTCCTCAGTCCGGTAAGAAAAAACCTCAGCCTTCATTAATTCCCTTGGCATTTTTGTATTAAAACTTCCGAATCCTCCAAAGTCATCTACTTTTCAGGAATCCTGTAGCATCAAATCTTGAAGAATGTGACAGAGTAAAAGGGCCAATAGAACATACAATTACAATAATTGTTTACTTTGTGTGGAGTTAGCAACAAAGTTGCCTTTAACCCTCAGCAATTGTGGTATGCTCTTTTAAAATGACCGTAAAGTTTTGTACGTGTAACTAGACAATTATAAATTGTGTTTATAAGGCAATTTTGCACACTGATTCTGTGTTGTTTATATTATTTTGTGTATCTTTCAAGATCTTTTTCACAACTATATTTTTGGAACAAAGCCAGTATTTGGTAATTCGTTGTCGTTTCAGTACATGCCAATGAGCAAAGCTTCCTCACAAATGTTTCAATGAGCAAATTTGGGTTCACAATTTGAACAGAAAACACCTGAACTGAACAGTGTCTTCCTGAAATGACATCGCAGCAACAGCACCCTCATTTGTCAGGAAAAACAGGGACTTTTTAAAAATATTTAAAGAAGTGCGCTTTTGTATAAGATTAACCAAAAACACATGTCAAATAGTTTTCATAAATTTGGAAGGAGTAGAAAGTTTTGCAAAATATGTTCCCAAGTAAAATTCACATCATGGGCACTTTAATGGAATGCACACCAGCTTTTAACGATAACTCTTCCCCCCCCCCCCCAGTTTTTCAGACAAAGTGGACGTGGAGACTTTCCAAACAAACGGCGGTGACACCATACCCTCCCCACGCCCACCCTCCCACCCCCCGCCTGCCTACCCAGGAACCAACGGCTCTGCAGGCTACCATGGCAACCAAGGTAGCTACCGAACAACCAAGGCTAGCGAGATGAGGTTACAACGTGCACAGACTGCTGGGAACGTGGGTCAAGGGTCATCGCCACGGCAACAACCCATGGAGGTCGGGGGAAGTGGGAGGCCCCTGAATTCAACGTTTACCTGGAGGGACAAGAATTCACCAAGTTTTGAGACGTAAGTGAATGCGGAGCAAGTATTCTTTAACATTTGTCTTTTTTTTGGCAGCAAGAGATAAGAAATTCTATCCAACCACGCTTTTTCACCACCTTCAAGATCCGCCTAGTGCGCGTACTTGTTCGCTCACGTATAGCGCAGAGTGGGCATGACTAAATTTATTGTGAATATGCACAAAGCTATGGCTTAGTGGCTTAGTGGCTAGGGTTCGTGACTCATGATCAGAGGGTCTGGGGTTTTAATCCAGCTGCTGGTCATATGTTGTGTCCTTGGGCACGGCACCTCACCCCCACATACCTCTCTCCACCCAGGAGTATAAATGGGTACCAGCATTAGCTGGGGAGTAACCTGCGATGGACTAGCATCCCATCCAGGGGGAGTAGAAATATTCCCAGTCATTTCATGCTAATGACACCGGAGATATACGCCGGCCTAATGGGCCACATTGGCTCGTGACACTCTTTACTACTACTACAGCGTATTCGCATGAGCATCAAGCGTTGTCGTCAATGCGTTCGAATGTCTCTCTAGCCATCTGCCCCAACTCTCCCTTCCATGCCGTTGAGGGAGTACATTTCGCAGAGCGGATAGTCCAAAAAAGTCCAACAGTACATGTCAAAAATATGAATTACTTAAAGTGGCCAGCTGAAACAATGCAGAGGTTTTGACAGTCCTTCTTTGGTACTTGGAAAGTGCTGCTGCACAGGCAGTGCATTAATCCTAAACCCCTAGAACCATCAGTTCCAGGATTGAGGAGGGTAGTTGGTAGCCATTGTAGCTTGTAGCCCCTTGGAACCTGAAGTGCGTAAGCCATTGGCTTCCCTCACATTGCATGATGTGCAGCTAGGAAGCAAGGGTGATTAAAATTTCCTGTTCTTTTTTTGAAGCCAGTTCCTCTTCTGATTTCAGAATGACCAAACTTGACTCGCCCGGAGGCATGAAACCTGGTGGCTACACATCTTTACAGAACGGTAACTTCAGCCCACCTAGCCCCTCAGGATCCTCCCCGCGGGAGTTCACAAGAGGCCGGTCTTCTCTCAGCAACTCGCCCCAGTCCTACACCCCACCGCTGAGGGGCGGTAGCCACACCCCTTCCCCCTTGACCTCCCCCATTGACTGCACCACGCCCACTTCCCCTGGGCATGCGAGTATCTCACCCAGACACGGGGCAAAACTGGAGGCAGTGAACGGCGGGGTGCCTGCGCCATTCTGCTTCCAGTGCGGGACGCAGTACCCGGTCCAGGAGGCGCGCTTCTGTTGCGGCTGTGGAATCAGAAGGGCTTTCCTTACGCCAAACTCACTGAGCTGATCTAATGCCAGGGGGAACTTCAAAGAGGGATGCAGGTGCTGTTCAGCATCAAATGTCAGACACAGTACCTAGTCCAGGATGCAGGTGTGGAATAAGAAGGGTATTCCTAACTCCCAAAACGCTGAGCTGATCTAATGCCGGGGGAATAGACAGAGCCATTAAGCCCCTCCCCATGGTGATCTGACCAATCACAGCCGTGATTCGTGTCTGACACGCCTGCATAAAAGTCTGACGTTCATGCACGTGTGTATGATGCTCGTTGCTGGAAGTGCAGTGTGGCATTGGAAAGTAGCATGTGTTTAATAGCCCACATGCGCAAGGGGCCTAGTGGATCGATCTAACATGCCTATAAACGAGCTCTCATCTCCCAGTATCTGACAAAGTTTGCTTCTCATTTAGTTTTTCACAGTTTGTTTTTCTTTTCATGCTTAGGCCAACAAAAAAAAGTCTCCGGTTTCTGGTCTGCGCGCATCGCCGTAGCCATGCGCGTCGGCAAAATTAAAAAAGTTTTTTTCCCCAATGTAAGATGATGTCTCAAACCGTCATACTCACTGGTTTGACTGCAATCCTGCTGCTGCGCAATTTTAACATGTTTATAGACGGGGTTACGATCGGGTATAAGCTGATGTGGCCTGTCTGGGCTCCCATATATTTTGCACTAAATTTAGTCGGGCACCATTTGCAGACAGCGCTGTACTTTTGTAATTGTGCGTCTGGAAGCCAGACTGAGGGAGCGACGGTCGTGTATCCGGAACCTGTAAGCGCTTTTTAATGAGCGCAATATGGGAGCAGAGTTATGACAGCCTTGGCAGCACAGTCATGCACGATGTCGATGTCGCTGTATGGTCTTTTTCTGATTTTTGTCTTGACTATCCAAATTTCCCGAAGAACGTTCGTGTCGGTCGAGATCGTAAGTGGGTGCAGAATTCTCAAGCCTTATGGCTTTACTGAGGTCACCTCAAGCTCCACCCTGAAGGATATTTTTTTTAGAGTTTTAAGGGCATAGAAGTGTCATTTACAATATCAGCCGACATTTGAAGGAAAAAAAAGTAGGGGAAAAAAAGAAACCCGCGTCGCCGCACCACTTTTGAGGCAAGCTCCATACCAGAAACCGAAGACTTTTTTTTTTTGCCTTAGGTGTTCTGTCTTGATCCAACTGTCCGTGTGTACTTGTTCTTGTTTCTGTTCTGTGTTAGTCCGTCCAAGGCATCTCGCCACAAGCCTAGGCTTCTAGAAGATGCCTCCATACTCACACTTTCGCTTGTAACACCTTTTCTACAATTCCATTTACTTGTTCGTGTATTCTCTGCTTATATTCTTCATTTGGTATGGAAATAAATGCAAGGTTGATTTAAATTGAATTGAATCTATTTAGATTGGCACTTTTGCCATTCTTTTTCCAAAAGATGTAGTAGGAGTTTTCCTGCCACTAAAGTCTATTAAAACTATCTTGCAGAGTGTCACCACTTTTTCCCACTTTTGTACTTGATGTGCAGTAAGTTAAGCCAGCTAGATCGTGCCTTAAAAGACAGTTGAGGATTGCTATGATTTATCCATGCAAATTTTGGATCACAAGCACAGATTCTTTGGTATCAAAATTTAAGTAGTACTATTTAAAATGGTGGGAGTCGAGGAACTAGCTTTAAGCTGGCAGAAATGTGTTCAAAATAATGAAATACTCTTCGTCCAGTGAAAGAAATGTACCAGATCAGATTGTTCTCCTGGGGTTTTACTCCCACCGCTAAAACTGAATTATTGTTCACTGTCTTCTCCCCACAGGTTTCTTCAGGCTTGTGAGCTACAGTGCCTAAGGCACTTTTGAGGAATCCTTGGTTGTATTACAAAAATTAAATAATATCAAAAAAGGGCAAATGCCCGATTCCGCCCAATTGATTGACAATGCTATATCGAGTCCTGCCAAGTGTAACTTTTAGGTTTTAATATTTTGTATTGCCTTCAAGATTTTATAAACATTGTATATTTATGTATATTTTATGCAAGAGTGACAATAACTGTATATTTGGAACCAAAAAAAATAGACAAGCTTTGTATTTATATGCCTTGTAATAAATAAATGTTTCTTTTGCTATCCAAAGAGAATAGCCCAGAGACGTAAGGATGTCGTACTTTGATTAAATGCATACTTTCTTATTGGGTGGGGGAGGGGGGCGTGGAGGGAGTACGGAAGGTTGATATCTCCACAGTCTATAAAATAAAAGCACATTGTTAAACAAAGCGTGATGTCAATACACCTCTGGTCTTTTTTTTTAATTTATAAATTCATGGCAGCGTTTTATCATAGGAGACAATCATGAACTTCTTTCACCAATGTTTGTATTGGTAATATGTGTGTGACAATAAACGTATTTTGTTGCTGATTCGGAACATTGAAGTATGTTTCAAACACTGTCCAGTTTCCATGTCTCTAGTATGGGTCTAAGTCGGTAGATGCATAAAAGTGCAAACCAACATTGATGTAACAATCGCGCAATGTGGCTATGTCATCTGAGCCAGTTTACGATCGGAAACTCATCCAGTTTTTTCAACTATCCACTTGTTGTACAAATACAAGACAAATGACACTGACCAATTCAAAAACCCATTTACAATTCTTTATTTGGCACTTGATAATAGAAGGCGAGGTTCAGTTAGGAAATTCCAAGACAATTGCAACCCGTTGACGGAGATTATAAACTTTCACTCTGAGGCTTGAATACTTAGATATAACATAGCGTTTTACTTTAAAAAATATACATGTACATGTAATTAGAACACGGCACAACTATGAAATAGCTGGATGAGTATACAGAGTGCTATACATTTATTTAGAAAGAATTCTACACCTACAGAACGGTCACTATGTGCCCATGTCGTGTAGCACGTTCTTGTATAGCAAGTACATTCTGTAGTTTAACAAAAGAAATATAACTCTATGAGATATACTAACACAACACTATTGTCTTCAGTAAACTTGATTACCAAATGATGAATATTAATGGACTACACACCGCACACTTTTTAGAAAGAGACAGCAACATTTTATCTATGTATCGATATAATAATAATAATAATAATATCTAATTCTTGTATAGCGCCAAATCCGTCAAAATTGACGCTCAAGGCGCTTCACAGAAATAAAAATGAACAGGTATCAATCAGTATCAAGGATTCAAGTTTGGAGATTGCATTAGTGGTACAGTAATCGTTCAGTCAGCCATCCGATATTGACAACATTAAAACTGCAGCATGTCACCATTAACATTAAAACAAGACAAAATGAATGCATACATATAGGCAGTATACTAGGTCACTGAATACAACAGATCTAAGTTATAAAACAGAGTTGTTCCAATGATTCATTACTTAACTGAAAACTGTACCGTTATAACTGAACTCTAAGGGCATACTCTCCTGGAAACAAGTCTCCCGAAAACCCTGAATCCTTCAAAATTCATAACTGTGCAGAAAACAAATGGCATATATCCTAAAACATATCCTTGTGGATTTTGAAAGACCCAGAAGGGTTAGGGTTAATTCAAGAATGACTACAATGAGTCAACGTACATGTAACAGTGAAGACATTGACGCATGTGAGGCGTTCTGGCAAAATGACACACAACTGGGCAGAGGTCAAAATGAGAGTTTCATGGGTGTGAAATCTCAGCTTTAAAGCTGATTTCAGCTTTTTTGTTTTGAATTTTAGCTTTTTTTCCATCACTTGCTGTGTACAAAAGTATAGGAGATTTCCAAAGTTCAGCTTTTTTACACCTTTTCCAGCTGTTTTCAGCTATTTTTATCAGTGGTCACTCACAACCCTGAGTTTGCAGGTATTAGGAAAGAGAATAAAATTCCCCTGACGCTGCTGTTCGTTGCACTCCTATTGGACATCCTGTTGACAAGTTATGGATATTTTAAGTTTGCGTGTCTCGACACGTCAAGCAAAGTAAAATACTGAGAGAAAAGGCCTCCAAAGGTTTGACTGTTTTTGTAGTGGTAAATATGAAAGATGCCTAATGTTTTTCCTTAAACACACTTTTATTCCAAGATTTTTAATTGTGTTTCTTTTAAACATGTAGTAGACATATCAAAGACTATTAATATATATGGGGTGCTGTGGTCCAATGGTTACGGTGTTCGACTTGTGTGCCGTGGTACATGGGTTCGAATCCTGACCGTGGGAACATGGTGCTTGGGACTTTACCATTATTGCTTTGTCCTTCGGTTGGGATGATAAAGCTGTAGGTCCCGTGTGTTGTGTAATGCACGTTAAAGAACCCAGTAACACTTATCGCTAAGAGAAGGGGTTTGCCCCGGTGTTTCTGGCAGTGGCTGCAATATGCACCGCAGCACCTTGTAAACCCTTATAAGGTGCTACATAATGGGTCTCATATCTCTCACAAACTTTATTTACCTTTCTTTAACCCTAACTCCCTAGGGGGTGTGCAAAATCATATTGAAATTGGAGGATTAATAACAGACATAATTTCCGGCGCCTTGAGTACCTAATTGTTGGTAGAGACGTGCGCTATATAAGACTATTATTATTATTATTATATCAATAACCTGAAAATCGAAAAAATAAATCACATTCATGGGTGGTTTGCATTTTTCTCCACTACGGCCCATGCCCAATTCCGTCTCATTTTGCCAGAATGCCTCACATATTCCTATTTCATGCTTGATTCTACCGCAGTATAGGACTACACAAGTAAGGTATCCTTAAAGAAAAGAATGCCCGAAACCTCCATAAATTGCACAAAATGCAATGATTTACCTCGTGTTCTGTAGAATTCTTGTAATCTGAAAATTACAGGTTGAAAATATTGCCCGAAAAGACACCTGTTAAAGATGAGTTGTCAAGATATTGGAACACCCTGAGTTGTGCAGAAAAAGACAGAGGAATATTTCTGAAGATACGTTCTTTATAAAATTATTGTTCTTCTTTGTTTTCTTGGACAGCTGCAAATGAGCTTGTTATGCAGTATGATGAAAACGATAGAATCTGTGATTAAAAATGTCTACATTCTAATGTCTAGATAAACTAAAATATATTAAAATGAATTTTGCACTTTCCATCCAGTCTCTTGGAGGAAAAGGACAACAATAAAATATTAACATAAACTGAATATTAAATACAGTTAAATTTAGATTTACATAAATGATTTCAGTTGATTATCATAAGTACAAATTTCTCAAAGATCACGACTGCAAAGTTAATAGACTTAAAAGAAAGGCTTTGCATTACATAGATGCCGGAACTTTCAAATTCTTTTAGCGAGTGCTTTTTAAAAAATAACACGATAGAAAGAGAACAAATTACAAAAGTTTACAAGAGCAGAAAACATCTTCTTGCCAAAGTGCAACCAGGTATAAAAATTCCAAACAAAAACAACACATTTAAGAAAAATGCTGAATAGCCTCTCTTCCAATCGAAAAGAAAATAACTCTCTGGTTATGGTAAGCTGCTTGTGAGCTGTAGGCAGACTGCATGTAAGGAACCACAAATTAAAATAACTATGCAAGTTTTCAGTTCCAGCCTCAAAAGGGCCTTTTACACTATACAGGAATCAATTTCACTCTAGTACACATAAGTATAATCCAACCTCGTTGGGGACCAGGGACCAATTTCACGAAACTTGTCTTATCTTACGACTCATCTTTGGCCTTTACACGAGTCCCTGCTCTCAGATCGATTTTAGTCGTCTGAAGAGTCGTCCTAAGACCAATTTCACTAAACCCATCTTAATTAAGCAACACTCATCAAAACCACCAATTTGATGGCTGTTTCATGTTTGTTTTGACCGTTTGATGAAACAGTCGTCAAACCAACTTCGCACGAGCGTGCATAGAACACAAACTTTCGCCAGAAAAATATCTCGCCCCAGATCCACTCCAGGGACCATCACTCATCGATCTATCACTTCATTATGGACTTCTTATAACCCCCAATGGAATTAATTTGGGGTGAAGCACTATATGCTACAACAAATTCTCTTCGTCTTTGCACCAGCCACAAACTACACGCACAAAGTACGACATAATTTATTTGGGGTGTGGTATCAAATGCTAAAAAAGTGCTACAACTACTATACACTAATAGGCTAGATAGTACTGCCGCAGTTTACTACGAGTAGTATTTGTACCTTTACGGAAGGTCGGGTTAAACTTGTGCTTAAAAGTTCATGGATACACCAAATCCATCAAAATATACGTTTTATGGCACCATGTAATATTCCATGGCAAATATCAAATGAAACAAACAATAATATGAACTAAATGGCACGTCTGGAAAAACTGAAATAGCAACATGAAACAGTTTAACAGTATTAACCTAAAGGCGCTCTTAGAAAATGTAATGCCTGAATAAAAAACCTGAGTTTGCAGACCTCATGAAAGAACAGAAAAGAGACCAACAATGCTCGGTAATTTTACACACAATTTTTGGGCCAAAACGATTTTTGCATAGCCAAACTTAGACATACGTGTAGTGGTGTGTATTATAGCGATGTTCTATTGTACCAAGGTGCCGATCGAGATCGGCGGGTTGCTGCAAACTTTTCCCTCAGACAGCAATGTTTCAGTTTTCCAATTTGTTCTCCTTAAAAAATTCTCTCAGGATACTCAGGATGTTTTCCATGCCCAGGAAGTATCGCTTCATGTCGGCCGTGACCTCGGCTTTCCAGCTTGGCTTGGCAAGATCTGCCTCGTTAACGACGAGTTTCTTTAAGAAGTTGTCTCTAGATGGCAGTAGGTTCAAAGCGGCCTGTTTAAAAACGATTCACCAAAAGATTAGCGACAATTTCAGGAATTAACAAAATGCATTAGGTGGTGTCAAAATTCTTGCACTCGTACTTTCAGAGTTCAACGTAAATTTCTTTTAAAATGTTTACAGGGGATGGGGGAAGGGAGAGAAGTTTGCTGATTGCCAGTCAATAGAGGATATGCACAGCCGTTTTCCCACAGTAATAAAAAATGTCAATAATAGATATATCGGAAATCCAATATTGAGAGTATTCGATATATCGATTATCCAATGTGAAAGTTTAAGTCTGTTAAGGTAAAACTTTGATTAAAAAAAAAAAGTTAAGTCCCAATTTTCCACGGCTTTCTCTGGAATGTATTGCTCAAACTTTTTAAAAGAAATCTCAGCACTGAGAGTTTGTCCACAACGGGCGGTTTCTTTTGAGGCTTTACATTGTGGGAGACCGCGAATGCCAGCGAACGTAGAGGACAAAGCGACGCCGCTTGGCATTTTGCGATGTTTTTATTTTGAGTCACAAGCACAAGTTGCCGCCAAGTTTTATTTCATTATACAGCAAACATTAAACACAAAGTAAGAGCACGAACCATAATCTGACGCATTTTCGATATTTTCGACATCATTCCTGAATATCGAAACTCTCGATATTTCGATATGATTACAAAATTGCTATCGGCGACATCGATATCAAAATAATGTCAAATAATCGAGTAATATCGATATATTCAACAGTGCTGACAAAAACCGTGAATGGAGTTGACTGAAAGGAGCACTTTTTATGACTTCAGGAGAATTTTTCACCTGGGAAACATTAGCATGAATCACTAGGTGTGCATGGCAACCCAAAATCAGGAATGCAACTGGGAATTTAGAAACAAACAAGGAAACTCCAAACCACACAAGACTTCGCACAGTATTTTTCATGTGAAGTAAAAAAAACGAGGAAATCAGCTGAGCCAAGGAAAAGTTGCACTTTCATGATTGAAAGGATAATTACATCAATTGAACTTTACGTGCACAGCAGCTCCGTCTAGTACGCTTTGCTGCGCCTCGAAGTTGGCACCTGGACTGAGGAAGCTTTAAAGCTATAGTCCATCATTTGCAGCCATCCGAAAAGTAACTAGCATAATTATTGTTGAAAAACATACTTGGTTGAAAGATAGTAAGTGGACTAAACTCCCTGTGAAATTATTCTTTCTGGCAAGCTGTCATTTTGAAGTAATTAACAAAAGAAGGCCTTTCCAACGGCGCTTCTTGAGACGCACCGTAGGAAATTTAAATTAGTAGTTCGTTTTGTTATTCGGCGAAGCGCGCGCAAGCATTGGCACGACGCACACGCGGTTGCTATAATTCATCGGATCAGTGCGCGACATCGCGTAGCTGCAATTCAAAACAATTCAAAACATGATTCAGCAACTTTTGATTTGAAATTGAGATCCTAGAACGCTGTTTTTCTCGGAATATACAGCTGAAGCTGAGCTGAAACTTCATCAGGTTAGTTGTTCAGTATCCTTCATTAGATTTTGAACACTTTTGTTGCTTCAAACGAACAAAATGCACAAATTACAAATGATGGACTATATCTTTAACTTACCTTGAATGAGAACCTGACCATAAAGCCATGATGCTTGCTTAGCACTTCCTCGTATGCCGTTTCTGGAGCAGAAAAATAGTTGGCAAAATGTTGAAGACCAATCACACACACAAAATCAACTGAATGGACCTTATACATAGAGGATAGGCAGGAAAAAAAAAATGTTTTTATACATTCACAGCCGCTAAATTAAAGAGGTTGTGGAATGCTCCAAAACATTTCCGTCAATTTTCGGGTATATGTAGCCTAAGGTGTGATGAAATAAAAACTACTATTGTGTCTGTCATGAAATGAGCACAAAAGGTACTTTTGAGAGCCATTTTCAGGTCCTGTTTCGACCCGAACGTGCAATTTGTGTAAAAGTCGTCGTTGGGGGCAGCAAACAAAACATAGTAAATCGTGACGTAATAAACAAGACTCCCGATGCAGCGTAGTATAAACGAGTCCTGTTTATTACGTCACGATTTACTATGTTTTGTTTGCTGCCCCAACATTGACTTTTACACAAATTGCATGTTCAGGTCGAAACAGGACCTGAAAAACAGCTCTCAAAAGTACCTTTTGCACTCGTTTCATGACAGACACAATAGTCGTTTTTATTTCATCACACCTTAGGCTACATGTACCCAAAAAATGACGGAAATGTCTTCGCGCATTCCACAACCTCTTTAAAACAACAGCAAACACTGTGAAGTACCTGCAATGCATAAGGTCTATTAGCTTTATACTTGGAGGAACGCTTTTCAACAACTACACGCAATGTGACAAGTGCTCCAGATTTGGGTCATGACATTTCAGGTCTGTGATCACAAGCGATTAAACTTCCCGCTTGTAATAACAAAACAACCAAGTGCTGCTTTGTGGAATGAACAAAATTGTGGACTAAAGAGAATTTCTGATACGGTGGAACACTGCTATCGCAGGATCCACAGAAATGGTTCGTAAAAGCGATTGTTTGGTATAGAGAATTTAAGCTGCCGTTGCTAAAGTGCCCTTCGTAACTTCACCCTGCACGCCCTGGTAGTTACGGAAAGACGACTTTGAACACATGCCGACTATTGAATCATGTAATTACACAGTATTTGAGCTTACTACCTACAGCAACGAGTGGTGTTTCCCTTCTATTCCTTAACCCTAACTCCCTAGGCCTTTTTGCTTGGATGTAGCCTCAATCCTGCAAAATGCTCCAGTTGGTCTCATGAAAAAATAGCATATAGCCTCAATTCTGCAAATTCCTCCATTATTTCTTGAACATTGTCCATGGAGGGGTGACCACTGCCTGAATCCTGCAAAATCCTGCGGCAGTGACTGTCAATATGTTGAGGCTTGGCCAGCGACATCCTGGAGCAGTACAGAGGATTTTAAGCATAATCCATGCCTATATTTATGCATTGCTGAGCAAAAACAACACAAGGTCCAGCCCTAGACTTTGACAAAGTGCATCCTACGAAATCAGTAACGCATTTGCCATGTAACTTCAATCCTCCAAATTCCTCCACTTTGGGAAAGAGAATTTTTAATGATTCAGGGCGGTTAGGGTTAAGGAAATAATAGCCACTTGTCGCTCTTCTGTTGAAATCTGTCAGCAACAATGTTTGGTATGTTTTGTACACAAAAATCAGGATCCAAGGATGATGTTTGGTATAGCGATGTTTGGTAAAGCGGCGTTCCACTGTACTACTTGATGTGGATATGTTCTTAGTTTTCAAGTCAACTGAAATGAAATACTTACTAGCTGCGTCATATGGCTCAGCTCCATTTGCTATGTAGACCATTAATTTCTTAATGAATTCAAAAGCTCTGAAATGAAAAAAGCGGTAAATCCCTTGAGTTTGAGTACCAGATCATACTTTTTTGTTATAAACTGTTTCCCCTTGCTATGCTGTCTTGCATCTGTCCTGGAAAGTATTTAATCTGTCCAAAACGTTAGACACACAGCCAGTGAAGTCTGCACACCCTTCATATCAGATAAACCACCAGGTACGGATCCAGAGGGGGGTTTTGGGGGTTGTACCGCCCCCCTCCTGCTCTGACACGCACACAAAATTATAACAATAAGTGCATCAGTAACAATGTGCTGCATTACCTATGTTCGCCTGTCTGCAAAATTGGACATACAAAAATCTGACGGGCATGACACCCTCCCCCCCTCCCAAAATTCCTGGATCTGCCCCTGACCACTTTATATACGGGATATTCCTGCATTTTGCTTTGGTTCTGAATGTAAGTTTTGTATTTGCCTTTAAAACCTTTGGTCTGTTGCAGCCGTTCCTTTTCTCCTGATTTGTATGTTTCTTGTGCACATGGCCCGTTTATATTTGTGCCATTATTTAAAATGTTTTCTACCTACAACATAAAAACCGCCAAAAAGTCTTGCGTGGCAACTGAGGAAGTCAACAATCAATTGATTTCAGTTGTTAATTGAGTAGCTTATCTTTATATATTAACCCAAAATTATTTGTGGTGGAATCTTTGTAGGGATTTAGTTACAATACAATTACTTCAATTGATCCACTTCCCTCACCTTTTGAACCACGTAAGGGATACCACCGAGCGCTCGTCCTCTTCCGCTCTACCCATCTTGATGTCATAGGTCAACATGTCTTGAATGGTTTGGCACTGAGTTGGGGTCTCATCATAACACTTCCTAAGTTTCTGCAAGATAAGTAGAGTAAACATTCTGATAGGGGATATATACATGTATATGTTGTATGAGGAATTAACAGAATGTCAAAATCAATGTCTGGAAATGTTTTGCATTTTTAGGGGTGTCAGCAGTAGCATATTTGGAGGGGGGGGGGGCAATGGTACCATACCCCCCCTCCCCCCCCCCCTCAGAAAAGTTTCACAGCTCTTTTGACTTGATTCAATGAAGAGCGCCACTTATTGCCCAATGTTGTCCAATATTGTCTCCATTGAACAATATTCAGATGTGTTCAGGCCCCCCCCCCTTCATTTTTTAATTTGCTACGGCCAGCTGACCAAAACAAAAATCCTAGGTGCATTCCAGCATGCAGAGTCTGCTTACCCCCCCCCCCCCCCCAGCCAAATTCTCCATATGCTACTCTGTTGTTGGATGCTGTTTGGTAACATTTTTCCCAACTGTGGTGAGCTGTTAACTTACCTGGGCATTCCCTCCTATGTCACCTTCAATGAGACTCACAGAAGATCCTACTGCATCTGTAGAGGAAAAAACAAATCATTTGTGAGTTGAACAAAGAAAACTGAATAATTAATTTGGGAGGCTAATCATCCTTACTCGCAGCTGGGATGCTGAATTGCGAAGGACGTGGCTACAACGTGGTCGGGCCGCTGGCACGTAAAGGCGCCTATGGCTGCCGGCCACATCAACCCATATATGACCACAGAGCACAGCCTGAGATCAAAAGTGTTTGATTTTTCCAGAGAGAGGAAAACCGGAGGGCCCGGAGAAAAAACCCTTGTGGCACAGGAGAGAACCAACGCACAACTCTACTCACATGCGATCCGCGGCCAGGATTCGAACCGTGGTCACCTTGGTGAGAGGCGAGCGCTTTATGCACAAGCCACCCATGCCACGGAATGACGCGGGATTTGAAAAAAAACAAAAAAACAGTTGCCCCGAATATACCGAATATTCGATCTTCAACTGAATATTCTAATAGCTTTTGGCAGGCTCGAATATTCGCAAGACAAAAAATATTAACTTTAAAAGTAAGTTTTTTGTCGACGGCGGCTCATTGTTCCCATCCTTTTTGCAGGTTAAAGCCCTAGACAGTTATAAAATACTTACTTCAAAACACTCCTGCAGACCATAACATCGATTGCCACTTTCAAATTTTAACAAATGCTGTGACATAACAGCAAGCAATTCTGCCGGGGGAAATAGTTTACTCCATCTGGCTGCATCAATCATATACATGTACAGTGGAACACCACTATAACGAACATTGCAAGATCCACAGAAAATGTTCGTAATAGTGATCGTTCAGTATAGCGATTTTAAGCTGCCGGTGCTCCGATACTCACTTTTCAATAAATGGCGCCCTTCACAACCTCACCCTGCATGCCCTGGTAGTTACTGAAAGACGATTTTGAACACGTGCCGACTATTGAATTATGTAATTACACAGCTTTGAGCTTACTACCTATATCGATGGGTGGCTTTCCCCTTCTATGTCTTGGGGAAATAATAGCCTCTTGTCGCTCTTCTGTTGACGGTTTTCAACAACAATGTTTGGTTGGTTTTGTACACAAAAATCGGGAGCCAAGAACGATGTTCAGAATAGCCGAATGTTCGGTATAGCAGTGCTCGGTATAGCGACGTTCCACTGTATTTCAAAGTTGAAGAACTGAGGGAGAAATTTTAGAGCTTGTTTTTCTTGTTCTTGTCTGTACAGTGTTGTTAGACAGTAATGATTTTTTTTGCTGACATATAATGGATCAGAGTAATGCATTTTATTTGGGCTGTAATTGTACGTCTGTAATTCTTTGTCTGTAAATATTTGTCCCAGGAGAACAAAATCTACCCAGGTGAGATAGGCTGCATCTGAATCAGCTGTCTAGAGCTAGGTCTAGGCCTGCGCCCAATGAAAATACCCGGGGACAATAGACATAGCCATACCTCTGGAAGCCCGTTTCGGACATGCTTGCACTCTACTTCATTCTGAGAATAATGTTTGACAGTACCTAGTAATGGTTTTAGCGCTTCACTGACGTCAAGAAATTGCACTGTTGGTATCCCGTTATCCTCACTGAGCTTGATGTCCGTGTATCTGAAGATGAAACAAAAAAACAAATTTTTCTGAAAAAAATCTGTTCATGCTGATATGTGTAAAAAAAAAAAAATTAATAACACTACGTCAAGGCAAGTACATTGATTGTTGGGGGATGATTGTTGGGGCACAGCCTGCCCCAATTTCATGTTGCGCACTGTGGCTGAAGTTGTGGTGCAAACCATGCTTGAACTTGTGATAAGACACAGGGACTGTTTTACAAAATGCATGATGATTTCAACCTTAAATCTTAAATCTCCTGATATTGATAAAGAAGAATATATGAAATGTTCCATAAATAAGTCTATGGCAAACTGAATGATAATAATTACAACTACAAATAAAAATTGAAGTAGAACAAATTCACAATTTCATCTATTTGGACTGAAATTAAAATTTATGACTTAGAGATGCGTTCGTTGTGATATTTTTTATTTTCACCTCGAAAAATAGATTTGTTTCAATTGCTATTTTCCAAGTAATTCAGTTTTAAATGAGACATCGAACAAAAAATCCACCAACATTTAGTTATTGAATTATTTCTTCCCGAAATTTAAATTATTGGCTGCCAGACAATAATTCGGCTCTCGCAGGGTCTGTTCATGTGTGTTCGAAATGAAAGCCATTTCTTTGGGGGTTGCAGGTGCCCGAAGTAGGTTTTTTTTTTCGTTAAAACAAAACTTTCAAATTGAAATTTAGATTTTTAGAAGGGAGAAAAAAAATTCAATTTTTGAAGAACAAGGGGTACGTTTAATTAAATTAACTACAGTTATTGAAAAAAAATGGTTGAATTGGCAAATAATGACCACTTAATCAAGCTGATCTGTAACACTTACGAAAACTTCAAGGTTGAAAATATAGTTTGGATTGCATCATTGCCTCGACCACTGATGCTAATGCTGCTGTCATTATGTTTATCCATAGTAATGGGCCTGATGATGTCATCACTCGCTGGCCCCGTACCCTGTGTAACATTCTGTTTATCACTTTCTACTCTGTCTGATTGTGACAATGGCACTGTTTTGTTCTGCTTTAGAGTGGTTGCTTCTTGCTGAGTGCGTCTGTGGGTGTTGACAACTATCTCTGTCTGTGTGAGGCTGTCCACTCTAGAGTGAGAAAGGGAGAAAGATAAAAGCTTTTCAAAGTCTCACAGTTATTTTGACTACGAATTTGCATGGCCAAATGTTCCATAGATGGTCAGGCAGGCAATGGACTTAGGAAAAAATGCGGAATTTCAAAGTAATATCGTCAATATTTTTTACAAACACCAACAAACAAAACTACCAAACTATAAAACACCTTACTTGACTGCAAGTGACTAAAATTAATAGTCTCAAGCATCATGTGAAATCATGGCACCTGGGGTGCTGTCGTTTTCAAGAAAAGTGAAATCTTTGTATCAATTTCTAATGAAAGCTTAGCCGACTATCGTTGAAAAAAACCATGTGTTTTTTTTTTTTATATTGCCCCCATTTGACCGAATCTAGTTAGGGAACCAGACTACAAGAACAGTGCTTTATTGCTTTTTTTTCCAGCATCCATTATCACAAAACTTTGGTCAGTGTATAATATTTGTTATAACCGACATACAGATCCTTGTCATTTGATTGGTGGAACTCACATCACGTGTCATTCGTTATTACTGCCATTCACGCCGGGGCTCAAAAAGTACTATCCGCCCATGGGGAATGGGAAATACTATTGAACAGTTACGATCAGTCTTGTTCCATGACGCGGTATTTGTGTGCAAATGCATGCTGGTGTACACGTTCAGCGTTGCGCGTAGCGTTCCAAAGAGCCAGCCAACATTTTCGTGAAGGGGTAGTTTAGAAGAGAGAAAAACATTTTCACCAATTTGTATTGAAATAAAAGTTCAAATATAGCAAATGACAAGGATCTACATGTATATATGTCAGTTATATAAAACAAATATTGAGTGGCTTTAAATTGTGAAATGGGAGGAATGTTATCGCTCGGTAAAATCTGGACTTTTCCAGTTCACTCGGCTACTGCTCGGCTTCACCTCGTGAAATGGAAAAGTCCAGATTTTACCTTGTGATAATATTCCTCCCATTCCACGCTGATCCACTCAATATTTGTATACTATAAAATACTAACCCCCACATCCGTCCATTTTGAAAATTACAGCAAAAGCAAACGTTGTTTATTACCGGTACCTTCTATGCTTTAACATACGCACATTTTCTGCGCCATTTCATAAAATTAAATTATTGTGTACTAATTGTACTCCTTTCCTTTGCTATAAGTCTCAACCTGGGCACACAGCACGTGAACAATGCACAATTGATCCATCAATCCTCTAGCCTTTCGAAACTGAGCTGGCTTTTTAGCTACAATCTTTGCCCTCGTTCTGTTTGAATACATTTCTACACCCTCCTCCAGGAAGGGGTGGTTTCACAATTATTATTTACACTGAACCAATAAAAGATAATCACAGAACAAACACTGATTATTATGTTGCATCTAGGTTTCTGTTTCAATTTCTGACGGAAAACTTTGACAAGGTCAAACTTGTCTGAAGAACCCAAGATGTGTTATCTCTAATATTTCCCCGAGTGGGGACAAGCACCTTTTGGTAGAGTAGATTTTTTTGTGTTACTAGACCACCCACCTATTTAACTTACATTGTACATTGCTGAAGTCTTTGTGCACATACATGTACAAGGCATGCAGTTCAAAACACACCGGTGCATTTTACATGGTTGATTCACAAAGAGGCGCGCCAAATGAAATGCATGTGTACATGTCTACACAACAGCTCTTTTCCGTTAAGGGATGTTAAAATGGTTTCAAAATAACCCATTCATAGCACCTGCTTGAAAAGAATATTGCATTTTATTTATTCCCAATGATTAAAAAAAATACAGTGAGATATTTACAGTGGAGTCTGGTTCAGGGAACCAGACTACGGGAACATGATTGTTTTCTTGGTTTCTCCAGCATCTACAAGCCCAAAACTGCAAACAATTTAGTGTAACAATATTTGCTATAAAATACAAACCCCCCAAATCCATCCATTTCTGAAAGTTACATCAAAAGCAAATGTGTATTTTCCAATAAAAATTTCCAAAACAAAAGGATTTGAGGAAATATTTCTTTATTTAACCGCAATATGATTTGACTACAACAACACTTGTAAAAAAACAAACGTAAATATCTTTCTCCTGAAACAGCCCATATACCGGTAGGCATTAAAACGTACCTCCAAAATTGCGACTGTTCATTTTTAGTGATGGCGCTCGATCCAGCGAACATCCGAGTTGTATAGGATAAAAAAACAACTCCAAGAATGAACACCACCACACCCTTGAGCACCCGACTAAAGTTACTGGATCCTGGTGCACTGTAGTTATTGTTGTCTTTTCCATTCCCATGGGAATATTTTCCATCTGATGGGAAAAAAAAAGAAAGAAAGGAAGATTTCATTCACACTCTTTGACACTCAGGACCTGAATAGACAAGTTGGCCATATTAAAGGGAAAATACAACATTTGCAAAAATCAACAAATAAAGCTACCAAATCATTTTGAAATACCTTGCTGGACTGTTAGTGAATGACAGTGTAAAGCATCCTGTAAAATCATGGCACCTGGTATGGCCCCAGTTGACCATCGCACTTGTTTTCAATCGATTACACACCTATGAACAGGTACAAGCCAGCTAGACTGGTTCCCTGACCTTACAATTCCCCAATGTATGTAAACTGCTCTGTTTCTTCTTAAATGGAGTCAGGGAACCAGACTACAGGAAAATGATTGTTTTTCTTGGTGTTTAAAGCATTTTCGAACCCAAAACCTCAAAAAAGTCAGTGGAACTACATTTGCTATATATTTCCAACCCCCCAATTCCATCCATTTCTGAAAATTACAGCAAAAGCAAATGATGTATATTCCCTTTAAACTAAAAGCGAGGTAATTTCATTTGAAAAAGTGTTGCAACCTGATGCCACTTTTGTTCTCCTTATATCATCTAAATGAAGGTCATTCATTGCAAAAATGATGATAAGACATGAATCTGGGACTGAGAAACATTTCCAATTGTGTTAGAAAATACGTTAAAAATTGTCGTCTATAGACTTTGTACACAATAGCGGAAGTGGCGTCAGGTTGCAACATTGTTTCCATTTCATTTTTGGAACTTGGGAGTATCTAGAAATGACCCCGGCAATGAAATACAGGTTTGTTACAAAATTAATACCGATCTGCTCTGATGAATATTTTAAAATTTGTGATTAAACATATACGCGTACTAATGCTTTTAAATTAAAGCCACATTAAAAAAAATAATAATTGAAAGTGAGACCTGTATGGAGTGCACTCCAATCATAAAATAGTCGGGCACCACCATCCCATTCAACAGTTTAAACAATTTATATAATAGATTCAGGGAACATGATCGAAAACGGCTTCCTCGTGAATAATTAGGTCTATTGTGACGGACTTGTGATAATAAGGCCTAGAGAAAAAAAACATGTTTAGTTTAGCATTTAGCAAAAAAAAAAGGAAGGAGGCCCTTCCCCCCCCCCCCCCCCCCAATGGCCATCCAACTGGGCTATTTTTCAAGATGGCCGCCAGCTTTTTTTTAAAATGGCCATTAGACTCAGAAAATGACATACCAGCATTTTATGGGCGAGATGCAACAGACAAAGAGGCCAAAATGATGTCACTGTTTAAATTATTTTTTTTTTTTGGTTAAAATTGTTTTTTAAAGGAGGCGGCCTCCAAAAAGGAAGCGGACATGCTTTTTTAAAATGTGGCCTATTATAGTTTAAAAGGTTTTCGGCAGGTTTTGTCTCGAAGTATGTGTCAAGCATAAAAAAAATACGGCACTGGATATTTGGAATTTGCAATGTTAAGGCCTTTCACACTATCCAAAAACTGAGTGTTTTTGACCTGGGTCCAACTTGGAGATTTCAAATAATAGGGAACCCTTTTCTCATTCGCAAGAACCTAACACGGCTTCTACATGGGTCTGCACCCGATTTCATTAAACTCATCGTAACCTAAGACCCGTCGCATCATTTAGTGAAATCGACCAGGGTTTACTCTACCCGGGTAAAAAATCCAGAATATACAGGCAACCCATGTATACACCAATGTAACTGTGACATTGCCTGTATACAGATTTTATCACAGGTCCCCTAATCACTGTTGCCTTCTTATGCAATATCTGTTCAGCAGCTTTGCTTTTAATCACCTTATCAGAAGATGAACACACAAAGCAAGGACAATGTACCCTTGTATTCTCATAAATTTGCATCACAGATTTGAGAAAAATTAGTCCTATCAGATCATGGAGCAAGAATGTAATCGCCGCAAAAAAGGTTGACACTCATTGGAGGGGTCACACATGTAATTGTGAGTCTGTTCATCTTACAATGATGTCATTTATATAGACCTTTAGGGAATTTTGTTAGCTACAATTTACAGTCTTTGGTAGCGAAAGGGGTATCAAAATGTAGCTAACAGTAACGCAATTCCACATAAGTCTATAAATAACGTCATCATAAGACAATCAGATTCAAAACTATGACCCCACCAATGAGTGTGGCCTTTCTTTTTTGTAGTGTTTTGCAAAACACCCGTCTTTGTTTTCAGAGCTATTGTAATATCTTTTTATGACTTGCACAGAAACAACTGTACTACCAGTGTGAATGCTGCATGTTATTTTTCAAAAACTACAATAAACAGGCCTCAACTGAAACTTTAACATTAACCAAGACAAAATACACATTATAATACAAACTGTAAATTCAATGGTTCTTGTTGGTGAACACCATTAGGCCTATTGTTTGTAAAAACAGAATTAGATGAACCAAGCAAGCTCCACCAATTAATGAAGTCTGCTTTATATAGCATTCATACATTTTAACAATTTTCTTTTGTAATGTAAGTTTGTTATTGGCATCACTGTAGTAACTCCTAGTAACTCCATGCTTAGCTCTGTGTTGCTCATACATGCTATAGAGATATGTGGAGAATATTTCGAACTTTTCTTTCGCAATACGCATACGTGTAGGGTCTACACATGGCAAGCTCAACAACAATGCATTATTGTGTGGTTCAGGTCAGCCAGTATCAAATTTAGCACAGTCAGTATCAAGGCACCGGTACATTGTGTGTGAGGTCAAGGTCTGCCTGTTTACAGGAATCGTGCTGTCAGTCTGCTGATTGCTACTTGAAGTGCAACAAACTTTTAGGTTATTGAACAAACTACCTACGTACATTTTATAATTTTTGGAGACCTGCATAAAATTGGTTAACATTTTGCTGTTTTGGTTAAATGATTAGAAGAAACATTTAATGTGCATGCCTTTTTGCTAATAATCCCAAACCTGTTCCCTGATCCCAGACTGGGGGGGGGGGGGGGATTCGTCATTTTTATTTGAACCCGGACCCCGGAGTGCGATGCCTTACTGCATATGGAATCCGGGGCCCGCTTCTAAATGCTCTGTGGTGCAATCTGAGGCATTTCCTGGCTACTTTCCCCTGAAGTTTTGAGCAACGGGATCTTGGGCTGTTGGAACCAGACCATAATTTAACCGAATGGTCCTCCGACTTAATCTCCCTTTATAAAAAAAAATCCTCCAAAGCCACAAATTAAGAAGGAGAAAATTCAACAATGTAATTAACAGAAAAACATGACAGTGGAGAAGATTATAAAATTAAAAACAAAAACATTGAGCAGTGCGGCAGCAGTTTCGAACCCAAAAGCCCAGCACAATTATCCTATAGTTGAATGTGGAATTAATCGGGGAAAAGAGTTACAACCTGACCCCACTTTTTTCATATAATGAAGGTCAGTCATTGCAAAAATGATAAGACATGAATCTGGGACTGAGAAACATTTCCAATTTTGTTTGGAAATACATGTACTTTAAATATGTTCTTGACAACGGCTGAAGTGGCATCAGGTTGCAACATTTTTTCCATCAATCGAGCTACCGAAGTGTTCGGAAAGAATGTACATTTAGTATCCAGACACCACTTCAGCAGTTGTGTTCAAAGTCTTTGGAGAGTCAAGAACATTTTCAAGGTAGTTCATAGCAAAATTGGAAATGTTTCTCAGTCCCAGATACTCCCAGAACTATGATGCTCCGCGTGAGTGGAGCATCGCGCGGATCATCATAGTTCTAGGAGTAAGTCCCAGATTCAGTTTTGATCATGTTTGCAATGGGGAAAGAATGACTGACCTTTATTGAGATTATACAGACAAAAAATTGGCATTAGGTTGCAACATTCTTTCAACAGCCAGCTGGAAACTAACCAAGTATAAAACTTTAAAAGATGAAATCCTACTTAACACAGCAAATAATTACCCGTGACAGCACCCATCCTGCTGAGTGCCTTCCCTTGTTTCAGTTCAGACTGTCTTGTCCACACCATCCGATTTATACAAGCGGCCGATTACTTGTTGAATCGATGCATGGCATGCATGGAGGAATGACAACTGACTCGGAACATGGAGGTAGACCGGTAGCACTAGCACTAAAGGGCAGTGCACGGCAGTGGCACATAAACACAAGTGCAACCCTTCGGAGTGATAGCGACTATACGTTGACGTACGATGTCATCAGTTCCAAGCAGTTGCAATCCGCAGCTTCGCTAATCCGCGACTAGTTATCAACGCTATGATCAAAGATTGTGATAAGATGTTATTGGCTTCGCTACACTGTGCATGTAGGCACGTACGCCATTGCACGCGCAAAAAAAGTCAAAGACAGCTGTGTACGTTTAGGCCTACATTGAAAAGGCCAAGTAAAAAGAAAACCATCAGCCTGTCGCCGCCGCGCCGTCTTCTGCCTGTCAATTGGCTACGCCGTACATACACGACCGATGGTTTGTGTTCCTTCCTCCTCAGCATCGAACATAACATTTAACACCGTCTCCGTGATAAACAAGTGGCGTTTCGCACGTGACCTGTCTGGTGACCATGTCACGGGTGATAGGCGCTCCTATCCTCATCTCCATTTTCCAGTAAGTCAGCAAAATATCATGCACTCATATCATGGGCGTCGCCAGGATTTTTTCTAGAGGGGGGCAAAACATAGTTTTGCCAAAAAAATGCCTGTATTTCTCAACACATTCTCGATTTATCAGTTTTAGAGAAGGGCAGGGACATTTTGCCCCCCCCCCACCATTAAATTTACACCACTATGACTTCGCGCCTCTTTTTCTTTTCTTGTTTCTCTATTTTTTTTCTTCATTTTTTTTGTTGCTTTTCCGGGGGGGGGGGGGCAAGTGCCCCCTTGCCCCCCCCCCCCTCGCGACGCCCATGCCTGCACTGGCTAACTTGCGCACTGCGTGTGGAAATGTCTATTTCAGATATTCATAATAGTTAAAGGCCTACAGTAAAAGCAACAACTCGACGAACCATTACGCAGCTTTTTCCTGCCTCTTCTCTGTAACTTATATAAATAGTAGCCGGCCGGTACACGTGATGCAAGTCACGCCCTTCATTCGGTAGGTCGGGATGAGGTAGCTGCTTGCCGCCGTCGGCTTCCGCAGGCAGCGCAGCTGCGCAGCGCAGAGGACCATGATTGTGACAAGTCATCCTCGCCTCCACCGCATCATTCTTCTCGCTGTCCCCCGGCACTGCATGCAACATCAACTTCATATCTGCAGCCACTTTTGGGGGGGGGGGGGGGGTTGGAGCATCTTTCGGGACATAAAGTAGACCAATAATCTCTTCAGTGGCGCTGGCTGCCGCTGCGGTCCATTTTTTTTGGGGGGGGGGGGTTACGTTAACGCATCTCTCTAGTTCTTACAGGTACTAACAGGTCCTCTTCTGATATTAGGCCTTTGTATATAGGCCTCTCTCATCAGATCTTCATAACTCTGGTTGAATTGGTATGTGCGCATGCAAGTGGGGTTGGCGCTTCAAAGTCAAACTTGAATGGCGAGACTTGCCCAGAGCTTGTCTAATCTAGCCTCAAAAGACTTGACACTATCTATAGGTGCTGTAACAACAAAGTTTCCATGTGTCTAGTGATCGGTGCACGAAGGAGAATTTCCTCACATAAATACCATACTTCAATGTATCGATTAGACGTCTATGCGGGACTTTATCAAATGCTTTCATGAAGTCGCAGTACATACATCAACTGCACCTCCCATATCCAAGATTTCTGTCCATTTGTCGATAACAGTGATCAGCTGCAACACTGTCATCTGCCGCTGATAAAGCCAAATTGCCGAAGTGCTGAATAGTTGATTGTCTTTCATGTAGTCAACCAGATAGTTTCTAATAAGTGTTTCAAGTACTTCGCAGAATGGTCTGTAGTTCCCTGCAACTTTCTTGCTCCCTCGAATAGCTGTTATATGGCCCTCTTCCAGTTGTCTGGCTATATACCCCTGTCCGTAGTAATGTTTGGAAAATAACGGCCAGTGGTTTGCTAATTATATCTGGCAGTTCAAATAATTCCCTTGGGTGGAATTTATGGATCAGGTCCAGGAGACTTATAAGATGTATTGAGGTTGCTCAGAACTTTGTACACGCTCTCCTCAGGCTGACTTCCAGTTCCAACTCGTGGGCTGTGTTAATTAGTAAGTCCCAATGTCCTTCAGGTTCCCTTGTAAACACTGACGAGAAGGAATCACCCAGAACTTCTGCTTTTTCCTTGTCGTTTTCTGTGAGGTCCTCTGCTTTCTCATTACCAGATTTTGACAGGTTAGGAATTCCGGAACGAAGCCTGGTTTTAGCACTTGCATAGCTCCAAAACTTCTTGGGGTTGGTTTTTAACTTGCTTGGCTAGATTCTTTTCGTAAAGTTTTTTCGCTTTTCTTGTTACGGTTTCCTGATCTGGTTTCTTAGTCTGCAATAGTCCTGATGTACTTCGCCAGACTTTGAATCCACAAATTTATTCCACAGTCGGTTCTTTTTCTTAATTTTGCTCAGTGTTTTCCGATCTAAAGGAATCGTGAAGATCTTTTTATTTGTTTGGATGATTTTCTTCGGTATACACTTGATTTCAGCTTAACTTGAATTTAGCAGAAACAAATGCTCTCTGAATATAGAGATGCCGTGCAATTGCATTCACTAACGTGCATCGCGCTTGAGCTATCGCCGGCCGGGGTTCGTTACACGTCATTCAGTCTTCTTATCCCATAAAGTCTGTAATCAAGATTTTCAATATTGGTTGACTGATTTTTTTCACGAACTCCCTAAAATTTTGTATTTTTGTCCATTAATAATTTTTTTAAAATCAAGAAGAGTGACCCCATCGATCCTCTTAAATTAAATCCTCTTTTTTTTTACCAGTCATTAAAATATATATAACATCGCTTGTTTTTTTCCTGCGAAAAAGGTACTTTATTCGGGGTTAAAAATTATTTTAACCTTTTCATAAGAAATTGAAGTTTAACTTCATAAATTTGGTTCGAAGCAGTTCACAAGAGAGAAAGAATTCACGGTTTTTTTCATTGACAGACTTTTTGCAAGTATGTATATAATTTCATCCATAATGTTGGAATGTTCTTTGTGACTTCACGATGAAAAAAGGACCTTGTAGAAATTAAACTTTTAAGGATGAGGAAAATGTCGTGATTATTCCTGTACCGGAAATAGAAAGACTACAACGAAATCGTGCATGCATAACACGAAATCGAATGCAATAACTCGAGGAAAAGACCAGTTTGAATAAAACTTGGGTCATTTTTAATTTCCAACTTCTGAAATTAACGGCGAACAAAAGCAGCGCCCTCGAGCGGCGCTTGAGCAAAACCTGTGAATGAAATAATTAACGGTGAACGAAAACAGCGCCCTCCCTCGTGGCCACCAGATATGTTGACATATTAATGATCATTACATATTGACAGAGACCACAGAGTATCTGGGAGATAAGGTTGCGGAAAACGCCGGTCAAGAAGGTATGAGTTTACTCAATAAACGGAACTATTGTTTAATGATTTGTTTCTTCTGTTGGTATCTGTGACAACTTTGAAAGTGTGGACTAGCGCCTAAGGTGTGGCTTGTTTTGGGGCAAATGTATCCTCGACCCTCCATATCTACGTGGTATAAACGCTTTGCAACGCGCGCGCGTTGTCATCACACACAAATTGAATGTAGGCAAGTGCGTAGAAAAAGGGTCGCGTAGCTTTAGCCTGTTTAGGGGGTCTGACGTTGTGTCTTGACTTGTGGCGATTGTGTAGCTAGTCTAGTTATGGGCCCAGTTGACAGTTCCTAGTTCAAATAAAGAGAGAAAAATTTAGTTTTATTTTATTTGACTTGCCAAGGAAACATTACGAACATAACGAACATGCACTGTGCAGGTAGGCCTATCATGCGTATTATATAGAATACAGGTCAACTCGTACGCAAGCCAACTCGTACGCGACCAACTCGTACGCAGGACAACTCGTACGCGTGAGTATAGACTAGCAGCGTAGCAAAAGGGATTTTACTGAAACCGTAGGTTCGGGCGTGTAGGAAGTTAGGGTCGGTCAGTTGTCCGTACGCTATACGACAAGATAATGCCACGTAGTGAGAATTTAAATCGTCATGATATAATGTCCGCAGCATTTGTAGACTTCCAACAATACACTGCTATATAGTGGCCCCGCGCTGTGTGTAAATAAAATCGTTGTATGTCTTGACAAATTTAATTCTCCACACTAGCTGCGTGGTTGGAAGTGCATGCCGCAGCATTGCACTACACATCAGTCGCAAAATGGATCATGTTTTTTTTTAAATTCATCGTTGAAACTTTTGAACTTGTACATCGTTGCATTTATGGAATTTAAATTGTTGAAAATACATATGGCTACAATCACAGTCATTCAGTCGTACAATCAGACAGTGATAAATAGGTAACCTTGGCATTTGTTTTGGGGTAAACTTTTGGCGATCATAATTAACATTGTTCAATTTCTTAACATTTGCTAATTTCGGTCCGCGAACGAGTTGGCTGGCGTATGAGTTGGTTCGCGCAACTGGAGGCGCAATTTGTTTCTCGAGTTCACGACTCGTGAACACGAGAAACACAAGGTGATTGGAACGCAGCAATACTTACAGGGCAGGGATTTGAATTTTTGAGGGAAATTTTTTTTGGGGGGGGGGAAGAACATATGGGAGGCCTTCCTAAAAAGTTAGGAGTACAAACAAAAGAGGGACAATGGGGGGTCCACGATTGAAGCACACTAGGGTGTGCTAGGCCTAGTGTGTGCCTGTTTATGGTGTAAATCGAGGACACACACGTGCAACATCATCGATGAATTGAGAACAGGAACCAAATCGAGGACTCCTCGGTTAACGTGCACAAAACTAATGAGAGCTCAACATTGAAAAAAAAGTACATGTACAAACAAAGGATATAAAATAGAAAATCCTCAATTTACACCATAAACGAAAGTGCGTGTATGATGTACCGGTCGTGGCAAGAGCATTGTTTTGCATAAAATGCATCATGCACTACATTTTCAAAATGAAATTGAAACAGAACTTAGAATTGGATGGAAACTCTGGTGTTGATTCGCACAATTTATATTGCATGATTGCTTGAAGCCAGAAATCTGAAATGTTGATCATGGTACTACATGTGTGGTGTATGTTGTAAGCCAAAAAAGGGCAGGGGTGTGAGTTAAAAAAAACATTTAAAAGTTGGTTTCAATAACTAAAAAAAAATTCTTAAAATAAAATAAACAGAAATAAATGAATTTGGATGATTAGTATGTTATAGCAAATATTGTTAAAAAGACTTGTTTCACGTTTTGGGCTTGTAGGTGCTGGAAAAAACCAAGAAAACCGTTTACGTAGTCTGGTTCCCTGACCCCACTTCAGATGAAACGGAGAATTTATAGACTTTGGGGAATTGTAAGGTCAGAGAATCAGTCTAGCAGGCTTGTACCCCTTCACAGATAATCTATGTGTAATCAATTGCAAAGAGTTTTTGCAGTTTCTGCAGCAAAGAGTTTGCAAGCAGTTTTTGAAAAAAGCCAGTTTTCTCCAGCGCTAGTCGGCCGACCAGCGTTGGAAAAATACCATTTTTCTTGAAAATGTCAGCACACAAGGAGCAACGATTTTACAGGATGCTTTAAACAGTCATTCCCAAACAATCCAGTTTGTGATAATTTGATCATTTCGTTTTGTGATGTTTGCAAATGTTGTATCTTCCCTTTAACTGACCTCTGGCATACATATATTTGGCATTAACATTCTGTGTTTTTTCCTCTTGTTTTGTTGTACATGTTTTAGGATTAACAGATGGTTTTGCAAAGTGGGCTAGAAATCATACATACTGCATTCCCGTCTTAGCTCGGTCTCAAAGATGCCTTGAAATATGCTGAGATGTTTGGAGTGAAAGAGGAGCACCTTGATTTACGATGAAGGATCGCCAACTGTCAGTGGTAAGTAATACTACATGTATCTAATGCTGGTCTTGCTGGATATGGCCCATGATTGAATATTTTTAATTTGGTGTGGTTCCAAAACGGATCTATGAGGAGACAACCCAGGCCCTTGTATTTATGGAAAGGGGCGGGGGGAAGTGTTTAACTCCCCACCCTCTCCATTAACAGTGGCGAAGCCAGGAATTTTTCAGTGAGGGGGCGCTGGAACATTTCATGGGGGCGTCATGTAGATCAATGATAATTTTTTTAGAAACTCAAAATCTCAGTGGGGGGGGGGGGCGACTGGGGGGGTGACTTGTAAATACTTGTAAAGTATCGTTTTTGCCCGAAAACTTCTGGCGAAATGTTACGATAATGGATGGACTGGTGACAAGTCTAATAAGCAATGCGGTCAAGCACCTGATAGACATCAATGCGGTGTGCGCAGTGGAGTACTTGAGGACCAGACTAAACATATTTTTCAATGGTGTGTCATTTTGTGTGCACCTCGTGGATGGGTGGAGATACTGTGTATGTGTGTACTGAGTTCAGTGACGATCGTGAGCACATCAGTGCGAGATTTTTGATCATGGAATTTAAGAGTATGGTTTTTGGAACAGAAACAGAGTTTTTCACAACGTTCAGAAAAGATAAATCAGCATGCGTTTGCAAGGTATGTTGGCGGGATATTTCTTCTATTGCATACAGTGGCAAATGTGTGTAAAAACGTACAAACTCGAAACTCAACATCGATATAGCATGCATCTCAGAAAAGTATGCGCACATGTTATTATTATTAATATTTATTTGAATTCAACAAACAAATATGGACAGTAAAACACAATTAATTAAAAAAAATTATTAATTTTTCTTTTTTATTTTTAATAATATTTTTTTCAATTATCCTATGGCCTACAGTATATTATTAATCACAACAAGAAGGGTATGCACATGTATGTGTACATGTAAACCATGTACCTATACTCGGCGTTGGTAAAGCTGGTACATACACTGTTAGTGTACGCGCAGTTGAAAATGACCGCGCGGGTTGATTACTAATTTGGATTTTGAAAAGTTGGCAGCTATGCAGTACTTCATGAGGCTGTGTGCTGGTTCCCTTTAAGCGGTTCCCTTCAAACGGGACTGTCCACATAAAGGAAAGCCGAGCATAAAGTCAAACCTTTTTCATCTTGTTATCTCAGTCGAGTCAGGCCTGGCCAAACTCTACTCAGAGATAATTGGCGCAGGGTGACTCTGAAGAAGCCGCACGCCCTGTTAAAAAAAAGGCACGTAGGTAAAAATAAATAGCACTTTACTCATCGATTTCCAAACAAGGCCTGACATCCTCCTTAATTAATGTAACTTTAAAAGAAATTGTGCAGGACCATTTTCCACTATCTGTTGGGCAAACACCGTCGGCAAAATGGATAACAGCTTTGCTCTATTTTTGTTTCATTCATTGAGATGGTTGTCCATTAGTTTCCTGAGTTCTTGCATTACATGAATCTCTTTGAGTGCCGGGGGAAATGGCGGTACATTTTTATTGGAACTGTTGGAGGTTTACTGGGAATGCATCCAACCCACTTTAAATTTACATGTTGTACAAAAAAAATCAGCACAGAATTTACAGGGTGAGTCAAACAGAAGGTGACCTGGATTTGCGATTTTCTCCTTCTTAAAAAAAGCAATCAAATTTGATACACCAACGAAGTATGTCTTAACCCTAACTCCCTAGGGGGTGTGCAAAATCGTATTGAAATTGAAGGATTCAGGACTGTTAGGGTTAAAAGAGCATGTTCTTCCGCTTATCTGCAAAAGAAAAAGATTTACTGAAATTGATCAATGCTTTTTGAAGTTTACCAAAAGAACCCAAAGAACCACGTTTTATAGCTGTCCGTGGAATGTCATTGGAAGCTATTGAGCTGAGTGAGAATTACAGATTACACACAGGCATTCAAATATGAGCTTTTAATCATTTGAGTCACGACTGAAACAATATTTTAACTCTCAGTTTTTGTGTTTTGAACATGAGGAACAAGTCGACTAATTTTTCCCCTGAAATTTTCCCCTGAAATTTTCCCCTGAAATTTTCCCCTGAACTATTGATGTGGATTTTTATCTGGTTTCCTGTGCAAGATCTCACTCGTCATGGAGGTGGGAAAGCGTCCAAGTTTCATTGTATTTCAGGGGTATTCATCAGCTCGTAGAACGGTAAATGATCAGTGGTAGACAGCTGAATTTTCTAATACGGTCACTTTCTATTTGACTCACCCTGAATATTTGCAACTGTACTCATTTCTCACCAAAACAATTCTTGAAAAATGAAGCTGTTGTTTTAAAGCTACAGTCCATCATTTGTAATTTGTGCATTTTGTTCGTTTGAAGCAACAAAAGAGTTCAAAATCTAAAGAAGGATACTGAGCAACTAACCTGATGAAGTTTAAGCTAAGCTTCAGCTGTACATTCCGAGAAAAACAGCATTCTAAGATCTCAATTTCAAATCAAAAGTTACTGAATCTTGTTTTGAATTGTTTTGAATTGCAGCTATACGCGGCGTCGCACACTGATCCGACGAATTATAACAACCGCGCGTGTCGCGCTGCTCCAATAATACTTGTGCGCGCTGTGCTGAATAACAAAACGAACTACTAATTTAAATTTTCCTACGGTGCTTCTTAAGAATCACCGTTGGAAATGCCTTCTTTCGTTGATTACTTCAAAATGACAGCTTCCCAGAAAGAATAATTTCACAGGGAGTTTAGTTCCCTTACTATCTTTCAACCAAGTTTGTTTTTCAACAGTAATTACGCCAGTTACTTTTCGGATGGCTGCAAATGATGGACTATAGCTTTAAATGCTTTTTTTTTCTGACCATGTATGTTGTAATGGGATTGCAATATTATGTACATAATGTTAATAAGTTATGTTTTTATGTTTTTAGTAAATTTGCTGGTACCACTTCTCCTTTTGACCTTTTTTATGCAAAATAAAAATTGAAATAATTCAACAGTGTTATGTTAAATGAAATGTAATTTGGCTGCAGGTCACAAAAGAAAACAATTGAAACATTTAAACAAAACAAGGTACTCTTGAAAGCTGCATGTACATGTATGAGAAGAAAATATGAATCCATTAAAAAAAGTATTTTAAGTTAGTTTTGAAATTTTGTGTTCGTAGATGCTAGAAAACCAAGAAACACAATCATGTTCCCTGCCGTCTGGTTCCCTGACCCCACGTGAGATGTATTGGAGCAATTAATAGAGGCTTGGGAATTGTAAGGTCAGGGAACCAGTCTAGCTTACTTGTACCCATTCATACATGTAGGTGTGTACTGTGTAATCGGTTGCAAACAAAATGCGGACTAACTAAATATGGTGATTGGGGGCAGTATTTGTAATTTGAAAAAAGCCAGGTTTTTTCCAATTACAATTTTCTATCTATTATCAACTCAAATTGTGTTCTGTACAATTCACGGCTGATGCCCACTCTACCAAATTAAAATAAGATAATTTACAAAATTTACACCGAGTCCACTTTCCTTAACTCTTGAAAATATTTGATCACAATACAGTATTATGTAACGCACTGCCTGCCGTCTTTTACGCCAACTACAGAAGATTCTGAACATTGCCCACTTACAACTCATCCACTCATCCAGTCATTAGTAAATTTGATTACAGAGGAGACGACATGCAGACACGCCTAATGGGAAGTGACTAGTCCGTCATATCTCTCCGGAGTGGGCTGGATAGTTCATGTCAGGGCTACGGCCCCAGCCAGACTGATTAGGCCTATTGCTTCGGTTGAGATTGTCACGCACAAGCCGATGTGTCTGATGATCTGATGTAACTCTTTCTGTAGTTGGGCTTTTTTCCCCATTCATCCTGGGGATGCGAGACGCTGCACTGATGCGACTTGTAAGTAAGACCTCATACATGTACAGGCATACAAATTGCTGCTTTTGTAGGTTTTTTCATCAAATCTATAGGTTTGCTAGGGACATTGTGGAATGAGTTGTTTCAAGATGGGCTTTTGTGAGGACACTATGTGCTTAAAAACTGGCATGTGCTCAAGATAATTAATTTTTTTGTGTAAAGAGAATGATCAAGGGAGAATGGATATAATTTTGTCTCGTTTGTACGTGTATGATTATAATTATACCGGCATATTTATTGGCTGCAATTTTGCTGAAGTGTTTACAAAAAATGTAGATGTACAATAGCAGCAGCTGTAGAAATATCCAGGGCTGCCAAAAGTGCTAATTTCTGACTTGCAACACTGTACATGTTTGTATGTGAATAGAGTAAACCAATTGTACATGGTGCATAAGGCCAAAAAAAGAAGTCTCCGGTTTCTGGTATGCGCGCGCGTCGCCGTAGCCATGCACGTTGGCAAAATGAAAAAGTTTTTTTTTCAATGAAAGATGATGTCTCAAAACCGCCAAACTCACTGGTTTGACTGGAATCCTGCTGCTGCACAATTTTAACGTGTTTTTAGATTGGGTTATGGTCGAGAATAAGCTTGATGTGGCCTCTCTGGACTCCCATATATTTGCACTAAGTTTAGTCGGGCACCATTTGCAGTCATCAGCCGACATTTGAAGCAAAAAAATCAGGTAAAAAAAAAAAAAGCCGCGTCGCCGCACCACTTTTTGGGCAAGCTCCATACCAGAAACCGGAGACTTTTTTGGGGGGGCCTAAGCTGCTGAATCCATCATTATCAAGCAGTGAACAATTTCTGTTGGATTTTGTTGATTTGAACGCTAAACAAAAGACATTCTGTTATTGTAGCATGCGTAGTGTAGGTACATTATACATATTATACGTATGATGAGTAGCGCTTATATTCCGAATAACTGGTCACTTTTGAAGCAGTGGGGGAGTGTGGCCTAGTGGTTAGGGTTCGTGACTCATGAACAGAGGGTTTGGGTTCCAATCCAGCTACATGTACTGGCCATACACCGTATGTTGTGTCCTTGGGCAAGCCACTTCATCCCCACTTGCCTCTCTCCACCCAGGAGTATCAATGGGTGCCGGCATTAGCTAGGGAGTAACCTGCGATGGACTAGCATCCCATCCAGGGGGAGTATATTCTCAGTCGTTTCATGCTTCTGGAGCTTTTTGTTAGCAAAGAAGAGCCAAATTTCCATTTACTCGGGAATATAAGCCATTCAGGAATTGTATGGGCGTAGCCTGGTTGAATATGCAAACAGGTGCTGATCGAGAATGAGACACACCACCAATCAGGATTTGCGTGCAGTTGTGCACCTGTCGAAAATTGACAATGAGCTTCAAGAACATATGTGAACATCGATTTTTGTTTCTTTTCATAAAGGTAGTGGACTAGATGATATATAAAAGATCATCTAACTTTAAAGGGAAGATACAACATTTGCAAACATCAAAGAATGGAATGATCAAACTATCACAAAATACCTTACTGAATTGCTAGGGAATGACAGTCTAAAGCATCCTTTAAAACCGTGGCTCCTGGTGTGCTGTCATTTTCAAGAAAAACTGTATTTTTCCAACGCTGGTCGGCCGACCAGCGTTGGAGATAACTGGCTTTTTTCAAAAACTGTTAATACTTTTTCATATTTAGTTATTCTGACTTTTCTTTGCAATTGATTACACACATGTGAAGGGGTTCAAGCTTGCTAGTCTTATTCTCTGACCTTAAAAATCCCCAAAGTGTATTAATTGCTCCGTTTCATCTTAGGTGGAGTCAGGGTACCAGACTACGAGAATATGATAGGTTTTCTTGGTTTTTCCAGCATCTACAAGCCCAAAACGTGAATTAAGTCAGTTTAACAATATTTTCTAGAACATATTTATCCTCCAAATCCATTTACATACTGTATTTCTGAAAATTGCAGCAAAAGCAAATGTTGTACATTCCCTTTAACATTAGGCCCCTATAATAACATTGCAGACATTTTTCTTAATCTTCTGAAGACCACTCATGTTTTTTAAATATTTGAATAAAAAAAATATTGTTCCCCCCCCCCCAAATATTAGGTAGTTGATCCAATATGCGACATATTCAGCATCATAGTCCTATCTGTTTCAATGCGGTACTTACTTGAAATGTATTTGTCTGTTCCTCTGTGGACATTTATCTTCTACTTTCATTATTTTCATAGACTGGATGGATTTCCTAAAGTACATGTACATTCCTTTTAACAGTCTTTTTTCACTGCACAAACTTTTCTAAATCGTTTGAACTTTGCAGCAGAATCAGTTTACAATGAAAACAAGTTGCACTTTGTATATTTTGTACAGGGAGAGGAATTTGAATGAATACAAAATTAGATAAATTTGCCAATATCTGTAATTGAATTAATACAAAATTAGATTTGCCCATACAATGCATGTTGATCAGTTGCTTCCATTGTGATCAAAAATTGCCTGAGGCTTGGAGTAAGTACATTGACTGTTCATTCTCATGTATTTTACATGTAACTCAATCTGCCATTCTAAGTTGCTGTAATGGACAGGGTGATTACATGTACATCCATTGCAGACTGATGATTTAGAGTCTTGCTGAACCAAGATTTCAATAAATTTTGATGTTTGAAACAATTAATTTGCGACTACACACGACATGTACCGAAACTTGTTCCGTAACTGTGGGGACTACACATGTGTTGTCCCATGGTACTATGGAAACCGAAGACGCTGCATGTATGGAGACAGCAGAAAGTCCCCATAACTCGGTCCTAATTTACCTACCCAGTAACAATAAAAACTTCCCCATAATGCGGTGATGGCGCGCCCAGATTGATTGTTACAATTGTTCTAACTTACATATGTGTACTCCAGAGTTTAGTCTGTAATAAGGCCCCCCCCCCAAAAAAGTTCTGCTTCTGGTTTCCCTACCTACCGGTACAGGCACCCTATTCTGACAGCCCCTACCCTAATTTTTTTTATGGGAAAAATGAGCAAAAAACACCCAAAACTATCAATTTCTACCTTTTACTCTTGACTACACGCAGATGCCTCCATATGAATGTAAATATGTACACACAAAAAATTGGGGGGAAAAAATTCCCTACCTACCTACCCTATTTTCGAACGTCATGTAATCGGAAGCAGAACTATTTTTTTGGGGGGGGGGCCTAAACTAAAACATACATGTGCAGTTAAAATCTGATTGTAACCAACTTTGTTTGGGTAGAGGAATCACTCTGGTTAGGCACGACTTTAAAACACCAGCCTAAAATTAGGGGTGTGCAGGAACCAGGTACCCAATTGGAAAAAAAAATGGGTACCTTGGTACCCATTAAAGAAACCCAACCCCCAAAATTCAAATCTCTGAAGTTTCTGTTCAGATTGTTCATAAAGGTCTGCGTGATAATACTGCCACATCGGTGCGTCAATACAGCAATTCATGTGTGTACAGTGAGCTTCATACTCATAGCTTTAAAGGGAATTTACAACATTTGCTTTTGCTGCAATTTTCAGAAATAAATGGATCTGGAGGATTAGTATGTTATAAAATATTGTTAAACTGACTTGTTTCATGTTTTGGGCTTGTAGATGCTGGAAAAAACCAAGAAAACCTATCATGTTCTTGTAGTCTGATTCCCTGACCCCACTTAAGATGAAACGAAGCAATTAATACACTTTGGGGAATTGTAAGGTCAGAGAATCAGTCTAGCAGGCTTGTACATGTACCCCTTCACAGGTGTGTGATCAATTGCAAAGAAAAGTCAGAATAACTAAATATGAAAAATTAAGAACAGTTTTTGAAAAAAAGCCAGTTTTCTCCAACGCTGGTCGGCCGACCAGCGTTGGAAAAATACAGTTTTTCTTGAAAATGTCAGCCCACCAGGAGCCACGATTTTAAAGGATGCTTTAGACTGTCAGTCCCTTACAATTCAGTAAGGTATTTCGTGGTAATTTGATCATTTCGTTTTTTTGATGTTTGCAAATGTTGTATTTTCCCTTTAAGGTGAAAACTGCAACTTTCGCAAGTGTCATAAACGCGAGATCTGTTTTGTTTTTCCATGTAGTGTGGTTTTCGCTTTGAAAATTCACCACAAATGACATTCAAATTTTTTTTTTTCATTGTCTGAGAAGTTACTAAGTAATATTTGTGAAGTTTGTTATGGCTACCCGATCGGTAAATCTGGAACCGGTTCCTGACATCAGTGGCCGGGTTATCAGGTACCGGCTCTGATGCACAGCCCTGGGCCTATGACGGGTTTGTTTAATTTTGTTATAGATAGTAATTGAAATATAATGAAATTAGAATATGTCTAATTTGTTTTGATTGAATTGTTTTCATTGTGGTCAAAAATTGAATTGTGAATGCAATAAGTGGATTATAGGTCTGTTCTTTCTGCCACTTGACTCGATCCATTCCGTGTGCACGTATTTTACTATTAATTAAGAAAGCACGGTTTGAATTTTGAAACCCCTGTTGAGGGAAACAAGCAGAAGCCTCTCTGAAGAAATTGGTGTGTGCCACCAGGGAGTCACGAACAATTAAGGCATGCATGGCTTCATGAGTGGTCTGTGACACGATCCATCCAAATTGAAAGAAAACAGAAATAAAAACCATCGGGATACTATGTACATCAATATTTTACTCACTGTTAAGAGGGCTTTTTTTTTCGGTTGTAATGAAATCAGCTTTTTATTTTAAACTGACTTACCGGTAGGCCCTATGGGCTCAGTGTGCCAACGAAAGAGGGCGCCCTTAATTTACTTAGCAATGACGTCCCATGGGCGAAACATTTAGCTGGTTGACACGCAGTGGTACGGCCGCGCGTCGCAGCAAAATTGCAGTCAGGCAAGATGGCGTCGGTAGGTCACCCCCAACTGTACTTTCTTTGCTGGTAAGCAGGGTGACTGTTTTAGCCGATTTTCAGCTAACTTTTTTGGGCAGATTTCTGGCAGAATTCTTCAAAAACAGTTATTGGACAGAAAAACAGCAAATTTGAACAAAAAAGTGTACATTTTGTTTAAAAAAGCTTCAGTCCTTTCAAACAAACCCTTGCATAATGGGACAGGTTGGCTGGTCTAGGTGCTGAGGTTCACTGGGAAACGGACTTCGTTGTGGCCGGATCCGCGTTTTGCCCGAAATTTACCAATAATTTCACCACATCTTTATGTGACTAGATTGTTTATTATGTAATTTGAAATTTAATTAAGGCAATGCTACCAATCTGCATGTGATTTTAAGTATTTACATGTATAGTGTATTTCAAGTAATTCTGGGGCATTTGGCAGATTTTTGATCAATCTGACAGATTTTTGATGTGCATTTAGCAGAATTTGGCTCTGACCTTATGGTCACCCTGCTGGTGAGGGAGTACTTGTGAACGGAGTGGATAGGAAATAGTAGTGATGAAAGGGGAAGTAGATCTGAAGAATTTTTTTTTTTTGGGTGAAACCCAAGTTTGGTTTGGTGGGAGAAACCAGCTTTTAATGCTGTGCCATACGGAGTTAAAGTAATAAGTAAAGTCTGTAGCGAGCCTGGCCAGCTGGCATTTATTTCTGCGTTCCTTGGCATGAAATGACTGAGAATATATAGGTCTATGGGATGCTAGTCCAACTTAGCTTATTCCCCAACTAATGCGGGTACCCAATTATTTTCCTTGAAAGAGAAGAGGCAAGTTGGGGTAAAGTAGCTTGCCCAAAGACACAACATCTGGCCAGCAGCTTTATTCAAACCCCTGACCCTCTGATTGCGAGACACAAACCCTAACCTACATGCACTAAATGGCCACAGAGTGCCAGAGTGCATGTCTTGTTAGAAAAGGTCATTACGCAAGTATCCATATTTCTGATGACTTGCATTGATCTTGAGATACTGATGGTTTCGGAACATCTTTTGCGTGTACAGTGATCAGTTGTCATTCCAGCATCAAAAAGTTTCATAAGGCCAAAAAAAAAAGTCTCCGGTTTCTGGTATGGAGCTTGCCCAAAAAGTGGTGCGGCGACGCGGCTTTTTTTTTTTTTACCTGTTTTTTTTTTGCTTCAAATGTCGGCGGATGACTGCAAAATGGTGCCCGACTAAACTCAGTGCAAATATAATGGGAGTCCAGAGAGGCCACATAAAGCTTATTCTCGATCATAATTGTGCAGCAGCAGGATTCCAGTCAAACCAGTGAGTTTGGTGGTTTTGAGACATCATCTTTCATTGAAATTTTTTTTTTTCATTTTGCCGACGCGCATGGCTACGGCTACGCGCGCGCAAACCAGAAACAAGAGACTTACCGGTATTTTTTTGGGCCTAATATCTATATGCAGACTTGGTAAAATTTTTCATTGTTTTGTTTTTAAAAGAAACTGCTGATAAATTAAAACCATACGAGTAAGTAAGGAAAAGTGTCAGAGAAGATACATACATGTACAGGATGTAAACAGTTTTAAATTTTTAAAGGGGAGGGGAGCAAGTTTCACTTGCCTCATGGGGCTTCGTAAAAATTTGATAAATTTTGTAAATTGACGGGAATCCCACGAAAAGATTGTAAAGAACATTATTTCAGCGTTTAGTTTTTCATCAGCGTACCCTGCTCTTCTTTGTAATGCATCTCTCAATTTGACATCTGAAATATGCAGATGTTTTAACTGCTCCTATCGATTTCCATTTATGCAAAATTCACGAGAAATGGCTTTTAAAAATGCTTTTTACTGAAAAGAAGCTCTGGCCACCTCCGACACGTTTTGCTGAGTTATGTCGCAAATTGAATTCTTGTTTACAATTTGGAAAAATTTCTTCACTTATGTACATGTATGCTCGTACAATTCCCCCTCATGCATGAAAATTGAAATTGATTTGAGTGCGAACATGTTGTTGAAATGAATAGGCCTATTGTACCGGTATGGGCCGGCTGAGAGCACTATGGAGGAGTAAATTGCAGAACATGTTCCTGAATCCTTTGAGAATATCAATGCATGTATTGCCTTCCCTCTGCTGTGCCCCAATTGCTGTGAAATGTGTCTCTGGCAATGTAGTCCTAAATTTATGTAAAAGTTCCCCGTCCAACCATTCACACACAGTCACCAACCTCATGGATCAATAACAAAGCCAAGGTCTCGGATTGTAAATGCTGGGTTTCTTTTATTTGACTTTGTCCAATTTTTTTCTCTCTCCCATTTGGATAGCAGCTTCTCTAAATGAAGCACTTCCACGCTCAGTCACGGCCGGTGCAGTTTTAATTGAAAATCAATTGATTTTGAGATGTGTTTTGACAGCAGTCGGTAGTTAAATTATGTACATTGGTACCGGTATGTACAAATTGACGTCATTGTCATTTAATCTTTCTAAGTTTTGGAGGGTAGTTTTGAACGCAGTAAAAATGCTACATTTTTTGTTTGATGTCAACTTTCTGTGATTGTCTCAAAACTTTTATCATGCGATTGCTCGTTTTCTGATGAAATTTTGCACCTGGGTATGGAAGTGTTAGGGTGATGTATAGGCCTGTTTGAACCGGCCGACTGACGATGCAAGCTTGGCAATCGAGTAGCAATTCATTTGCAGAAGGCAGTGTGTTCAAGCTTTTGGGCACATTTCATGCAAATGTGACTGCTAACTTGAAGCAAATTTGGTGTGACAAAGCATTGATGGTTGCATTTTCTCTCAAGCTACATGTGTGAACTGAATGTAGCTGAAGTTTTTACCAGTACTTGTGAGATTACATTCCATGTCGGGAAGGGCGTTCTGGCAGCTGCGCTATCTAGCCTTTTAATGTTAATTCTCTCGTCATCGCTGATATTGTTTTTTAGATACCTGGTACTAAACTAGACTTGAGGACAAGTCACTGGACAGCTGTTTTTTGTCTGTCGGCGCCCGCAATTAGTATTTACTAGCACTGCCCAATGTACCATGTTTATTATCATTTGCTGGCTTCAACATGTCGAGCGACTTGATTAACATGCATTTCGGACAGATATTCATTTATACGCATTGCGTTTCCATAGAGAGCCAGTGATAGCTCCCCTTTTCCACTGCGGAAGCATCCATTATTTGAGCGGGGATACATGCATCTTTCACTGACTGGATCAGTGAACATGTATGTTTGAACTATATCTTCATTAGAATATTAAACTCAATGGTATAATAATAACATTAGAAAATATCATACATGATTGCCAAGCAATTGTTTTCTAAATAAGAAACAAACATGATGGATGCCAACAGCTCAGGAATTAACTTTTGACTCCTCGAAGAATGGGACTCACTCCGTGCTGTGCTCAATTCACCATGCACAGAATACGTGTACGTACGTGTGTAGCACAAACGCGTAAGCTGTAAGGTGTTACATGAATATAACCAAACCAGACTGCTAAGTCCAAATCTGGTAGCAATTACCGTACGTTGTGTACAAAGCCAATAACTACCGCACATGTACATGTAAGTTACTCAAGTCAGTTATTGGAATCGACGTACATATATTGGGGTCGAGGTAGCCCAGGTGGACTCCCTTTCCTCCCTACTTTACGGAGGGAGTTCAGGGTATGAAGTGCTCAAAACCGGGCGAAAAAATTTATGACCAATATTAATTTAATTAATTAACGTGCACGTGCGACTTCCTTATAACTGCCCTCATAAGCATGCACACTAACTTTTAGGCGCGGTCGCCTATCCAATGATCGAGCGTGTTTTTGCGACAGTTTCCAGAAACATGTTTTGGCTTTTGCCATTGGTTGAGCGTTTTCGTGACTTCGGTTGGATGGAGTGACGTCACTGTTCCAACCAAAACTAAACAAAGGAGGGCGCTAGCGCGCGTGTGCGCTTTCATACGCATGTACGATTCGGTGAGAAACTGATGAAAAGAGACTACAAAAAGTACAAATTTAACATTGCTTTAGAGTTTATTTTTCTGATTAACGTCGGTCAGCATCGCATATGGAATTCCTGAACCCATCAGCCCAACAGATAAGGACACATAGAGTATGTAGGTGTGAAATAAGCTTCTATAACGAGATAAAACGTAACAAAAATCTGGTCAAAATTTTGGGTGGTATTATGTAGAGATTTCTCATCCTGGACGTCAGTCTTAATGCAATGAAGACTTCGTCCAACCTGGGCTAGGGTCGAGGATGCACAAAACTGTCCCCACACACAAGTGCCTTACTGCACGCTTCACATACTGTACCATGGGATGGGATGCGGTACCTGTCCACGCTGGTGCGGTATGTGACAGGCAAACGATAACCGACTTGATTTCAATTCTACATGTAGTACTAAACTTCAGTTGATTCTTTCGTTTTGTTTTCTGGCAGGACTCGTCTACAAGCCGAATGGCGGGGAGGCTGCAGGACCTGTGTGAGTCCCTGCCCAGCCCCACTGATCACTGGGAGCTGTTGGAAGCTATAGGAGAGGGCACGTATGGGGGTGTCTTCAAGGTGCGCAATCTGGAGACTGGGGAGTATGCTGCAGCCAAGAGTAAGTCGGGGCACCAGACTGTGGGAGCGTGGGATTGGGGAATAGACTGGAAAACTGCCAATGCTTTCAGTAACGCTGAAGTCAATGGGTTGATGCATCTTGACAACAGTGCCATTTGGCTACTTCTCCAACGATTAAATTTTTTGTTCAGGCCTGAGCTACACATTGTGCAGTGCATGTGCATCTTTTAATGCACTCTTTAAGTTTTCATGGTGAACATTTGTATTACGATATGTTACTTTTAGTATTACATAGAGGTTGGGTGCTATATACTGGTTTAAACCATTGCTATGACGTCACACTAATTTAAAAGTGTGGATTCGGAACTACGAATCTGTTACACTGGTCACAAAGTTTGGATTCAGAACGACAAATCTTTAGAAGCCAGTTGTGAAGCCTTAGTGACTGTTCATCTGAATAGTTTGTTTCGTGTCTTATATTGTAACTGGATGACTTGTGATTGACTTGTGGGGAAGTGTTAGAATATCTTGAGGGAACCGTTGTTAAAGAGGAAAATGAGAAGAAATATCATCTTTGGTTTGCAGTCATGGATGCGGTGAGCGATATAGAGGAGGAGATTGAGGCGGAGTGTCACATCCTCAAGGATTGCTGCGATCATCGTAACCTGCCGCGCTTCTTTGGCGCTTACTACAAATCCACGCCCGCTACCAAGCACAATCAAATCTGGCTGGTAATCGAGGTAGGCATGTACACATACACAATAGAACCACAATGTGTTTACCCGGTAGTCCCCGTACCGTGTACTGCCCCAGCATTGTATAGTTTAACCCTAACCTTCCCAAATCCATCAAAATCCATTCCCCCATCTTGGCGATTTTGGTAGGCAAGCCATGAGTACCAAGTCCATCAAAATCCACCTGTAATAGTGGTGGTCTTGTGGTGGATACTCAGCGGATTTCATCCTGAAGCATTAAGTGAAGCAGGGTCAGTGATGGATTTTGGTGGACTTGGTCCTGGACTTAATAAAAGACACTAGGGAGTTAGTGTTAATAGGTCCATCAGGGAATTCATACAATGTAATACAATGTAATACAATGTAGTACAGTTATTAAAACATGTACATGTAGCTTAAGTCAAATGTCAATCAGTTAAGCCTTCTTAGGATCTTGGACTCAAACCCTGCTTTGTTCTTGGTGGTTACTTTTTCTTGCTGAAATTGACTGTTTTATTTACTTCATACTTTAAGTGTGTGTTAAAGGGAATATACATCATTTGCTTTTGCTGTAATTTTCAGAAATGGATAGAATTAGGGGGTTGGAAATATATATAGCAAATATAGTTACACTGACTTTTTTGAGGTTTTGGGTTCGAAAATGCTATAAAAACCAAGAAAAACAATCATTTTCCTGTAGTCTGGTTCCCTGACTCCATATAAGAAGAAACAGAGCAGTTTACAGATATTGGGGAATTGTAAGGTCAGGGAACCAGTCTAGCTGGCTTGTACCCGTTCATAGGTGTGTAATCGATTGCAAACAAGTGCGATGGTCAATTGGGGCCAGTATTTGAGAACAAGCCTTTTTTTTCCAACGCTAGTCGACCGACCAGCGTTGGAAATTGATACAAAAATACCACTTTTCTTGAAAATGACAGTATACCAGGTGCCATGATTTTACAGGATGCTTTACACTGTTATTCACTAACAGTCTAGCAAGGTATTTCAAAATGATTTGGTAGTTTTATTTTTTGATGTTTGCAAATGTTGTACATGTATTTTTCCTTGAAATGCTGACTCGGCTCACTGTTTCTGCAGCTATGTGAGGCTGGTGCCGTGACAGATCTCATACGCGGCATGCTGGAGAGCCACGAGAAACCAGACGAGGTCATCATCGCCTACATCCTGCGAGAAACATTGAAGGTCTGTAGTAACATTGTTACTTTGCTTCCTAGTACCGGTACATGTATATAAGTTCAATACAAAAATTCTTGTAAGCGAGAGACTTCTGATGCCATCCATGACACGAGGGATGCAAGTAAGATATTTATGTAAGATTATAAACCACTCTTTATGACCCATCACACACAAATTATTTAACTTAATAATATTAACCTCTAGCCCACTATAATAAGAATGCTTTTCAATACAGAAATGTTCATTTTAGTACCTAAATTATCCCGAAGATAACACTAAGAAATAACAATCATTCTTAACCCCATTGGGAATTGTTCCTGTTTCAAGGAAACTGTAACCGCTTGTTATGAAAATTCCCTAATTTAATTAGACTCTCGTTTAGAGAACGTGCCACTTAGCCGACCTAATTTTAAGACAAGGCTAATTATCATCTGCCCACGCGACGAATAGAATGTACACACGGACAGCATTTGCCATTCCTTATCAATCGCATTAGGTTATGCATTAAGTACACAGGGTGAGTCTAAAAGAAAGTGACCTGGATTAATGATTTCTTTTCATAAAAACCAATCAAATTTGATACACCAATGAAGTATGTCTTAAAGAATCATGTTCTTCCACTCATCAGAAAAAAATAAAGAATTACTGAAATTGATCCATGCTATCAAAATTATGCATGTTTTACTAAACAAATCAGTTTTTTTTATAGCTGTCCACGAAATGCCAATTTGGAAGCTATTGAGCCTAGTGCGAATTATAGATTACACACAGGCATTCAAATACAAATGAGATTTTAATAATTTGAGTCAAGAATGAAACATTACTTTCACTGTCAGATTTTGTGTTTTGAATATGAGGAACAAGTCAACTCTTGTTTTCCCCTGAAATATTGACGGCGATTTTTGGCCTTTTTTTTTGCAAGTTTTTGTTCATTCATGGAGGTGGGAAAACGTCCTTGTTTCATTGTATTTAATGGGTATTCATCAGTTCGTAGACTGGTAAATGATCAGTGGTAGACGGCTGAATTTTGTGATCTTTTTATTAAAATGGGCATAACTTGGGAATAGAGTATGCAAATTACGTGAAATTTTCACAGTTACTAGTTGATAACATGCACTTTACCCCTATGTTACTTATATGAAATGCAGCGAGCCACATATTTTTTAAAAAGTCGTCTAATTCGGTCACTTTCTTTTTGACTCACCCTGTACTGCGCCACCTCTAAAAAAACATGACCAACAGATTTCATGTGGTGACTGGGGCCGGTCACTGTATGTCTGCAAAATCAAAGGAATTTGAAAATCTGTTTGTTTTATACGCAAGCAGAATGCACACTGGTAGCTTCGATTTAATCCATGACTACGCAGCCTCATTGTCCATTATGTCCTAATTATTCCCTGTCCTCCCTTCAAGCACCGACGCTACTGTAAATTGCGTGTATCGTAAAAAACACCTGCCCCTAATCAGGATGCTCATTGATGTTGCCATGGCGACCCCTCCATCGGCTTCCGTCTCAACAGGTCTGGTGCCTGCGCGTGCACCAACAGTCGTGGAATGTAGGGTGTTGTGGATTCGCCGGTAATCTCACTGGCCGGTAGATCGTACACATTCTCGCTGTGTGTAATGAGGCCTGCGGATGAGAACCGTACAGGAAATTAAATGCATGAGATTAACAGGAGAAAGGTGCTACTGATTTTTTTTCCAGTTGCAGATTTTTTTAGGACAAAATCTAGGACTGGACATTACATGTACATTACCATCATTTTAACAAAAAGAAAAATGCAAATTTTTAAAACATATCATGTACATATCTAGGTAACTACCTGGTCCTGTTATTAAACTTTTCACACTGTTTTGGTTATAAAAAATCAAATTATTAAAATGAAGTGTTTTTATTTGTCTCATAGGCCCTCCATCACCTGCACAGTCATCGGGTCATGCATCGCGATGTCAAAGGTCATAATGTCTTGATGACCTCAGACTCGCGCATCAAATTGATTGACTTTGGTGAGTATCATGAGATTGCCACAATGTTGAAAACACTAGATAAAGCATATTTCAGCATCTATTCTATCATGTTTTCCAGATGCTACATATAATTCAAAATCATACTTCATGCTTGTGCACTTAGGTTTATTAAAGCCGTGTAAGAGCATTGGTTATAACCCAGAAACAAGCCCACTAAGAAGAAAATAATTGAAAGGGGTTTAAAAAAAAAAATACGCACACGGGCACACTTTTTAAAAAATGTGACATTCTGCAAAGATCACTTATCCACTGGGATCAGACGTCGATAACTGAAAGAGAATCATATTCCGAGAGCTGATTTAGGGACATTGAGAGGGTGCAATTCAACATGCGATACAGCATTTTTTACTTATGCGACCCAAAAAATTTGCATAGCTTTTCTCTGTTTTCTTTAATCCTTACTCACTAGCATGATTTACTAGGAACCACACCCATCGTGGAAAATTCCAACACCATATGGGAAACTGCACACACTTATTTCTGACTTTGATTCTGGAGGTATGCCAACCCAATGTAAAAGACTGTCAGTTTAGGGGTACTGTTGGGGTTTGATGGGTTGAGTTCTGTAAGGGTTTAAAGGGAAAATACAACATTTGCAAACATCAAACAAGGAAATGATCCACATTTTCTTTGCAATTGATTACACACCTGTAAAGGGGTACAAGCCTGCTAGACTGATTCTTTGACCTTACAATTCCCCAATTTGCTCTGTTTCATCTTAAGTGGGGTCAGGGAACCAGACTACAAGAACATGATTGGTTTTCTATGTTTTTCCAGCATCTACAAGCCCAAAACGTGAAACAAGTCAGTTGAACAATATTTGCTATAACGTACTTACAACGTATCCTCCAAATTCATTTATTTCTGAAAACTGCAGCAAAAACAAATGTTGTACATTCCCTTTAAGAAAAATGTGGTATCCACTAAACTTCAACAAAATCTTTTTTGAGCAATTTTGTTGTTTCTGAAATGTAAAAAAAAAAACAATTTGCAACAAAGCAAATAATTCCATGTACCTTTAAGACACCACCTGTCGTTAAAAAAAAATGATAATGTATCCATTAATATGTCAATCGAGGCATTCTCCAGTTCAGAGAAAAGCAAACAAAGAGTTAAATACTACGTTTAAGTGGAAATTGCGCTGATCAATATTTACTTCCATTCAATTCTTTATTATCAACAATGTGTATGCCGCCTCTCTGTTGGATTGGCAGGCTTTCTGAAGTTAGACATTTTAACTGATTCGGTTGTGAGTGACTTAATAGGGGTTCGTTATTGATTTTTATTGTCCATCATCATGTTGAATTGACCCAAATTCCCCTCAGATCGTTTTTATGCAGGAAACATTCCTTCAATATAATTACTGTGCAGGAAAGCAATTGAATATGTTCAGTAGTGTGTTTGATATAATTGTTACTGTATGATACAGGGTGTTTAAAAAAAAAATAACGAACCCTCAAAGTATCCTCTTTTTCACAGCTTTAAAAAAAACAATTGCAAATACATATTTAGAAAGTATAGTCCATTAGCTTTTCAACAACGAACAAATATTTCCGAATATATTTAATTGTAAATATTTATTGAGTCATGGCCAATTCAAAATAAGTGCAGATTTTTTAATCTGTCCACTGTTTCAATTGTCATTTGTTAGGAATGTACTGGATTTGGGGTGAGGGTAGTTTTGCTTTCTTAAATGTTTTAATAATTCATTCTTTATTTTGTTCATTTGAGTTTTTATTTTTTGCAGCGATGGTCATTTTATCCTTTTGGAAGTAATGGTAGTCCTGACAAGAACTGTTTGGTTAACTTCTTAGATGTTTACTGTGCTGCTCTGTCTCTGCCCTCTACTTGGTAGCTTTTTTTTCACAAATGAAAGTTTCGGTCTGTGTTCTTATTGCAGCAGTCAAAATATCAGCCACGGTGGACTAAATGAAAAAGCGGTACTTGTTTTCAATTTGCCATAACTCAATAAACATTTACCCAATTGGACATATTTTTTCGTTGTTGAAAAGCTTCTGGACTACCGGTATACTCTCAAAATATGTATAGATATTTGAAATGAATTTTTTCAAAAAGCTGTGAAAAAGAGGACGCTTTGAGGGTTCGATTTTTTTAAGACTCAATAAATATTTAAGACTCAATAAATATTTACCCGATTGGAAATATTTTTTCGTTGTTGAAAAGCTTCTGGACTACCGGTATACTCTCAAAATATGTATAGATATTTGAAATGAATTTTTTCAAAAAGCTGTGAAAAAGAGGACGCTTTGAGGGTTCGATTTTTTTAAGACACCCTGTGTAATTGTCACAGAGGGACCACCTATAGTCCTCTTCAGGGTTCCCGTGGCCTGGGGAAAAAACCTGGAAATGTCGTGGAATTTTTATTTTCTATTTCCAGGTCTGGAAAAATCATGGAAATTTGTGAGGACCAATTTATATTCTGTGTGTATTCTAAAACCAATTGAGAAACTGTCAATATTAGACAAATGAAATGAATGTTTACAATCTGCTATTTTATTTCTTTTTCTTTTTATGTAGGTGTGTCTGCAGTATTGAAAGGGCGTAGCAAGCGCAACACGTCTGTTGGTACCCCGTATTGGATGGCGCCCGAGGTCATTGCTTGTGGGCAACAACTGGAGTGCTACTATGGGACTAAGTGAGTCAAACTGAAAGTTTTTTCTGAGTTAAAATACAAACATGAAAATGGATTAAACTTCTGAAAACTGCTAACTGACTGGATTGACCTGAAATGGCATTGCAGTCTTAACAAGACCTGCTTCAGAGGCACATGGACATTTTCAGAGGTTAAGCCAAGTTTGTGAGATAAAACACCAAATATTTTGATCGATGTTAAATTGTCTGTCATTTGCAGGAGTGACATCTGGTCTCTGGGCATCACTGCGATAGAACTGGCAGATGGGGAACCGCCGCTCAAGAACCTGCATCCAATGAGAGCTCTCATGAAGATACCGAGGTAAAGCGAAATCTGTCTTGTCAAGACATGAAGTATCGCACTTGTCACAGTGTTTCAGTGTTGTAGTCGAGACCTGAAGGTCTACTACCAAGACTCGGAGGCCTGAGACTTAAGCTGAAACCTTCTGGTCGGAGTCCACTTACTGAGACCAAGACTGAGACCAAGATCTTGAACCACAAAAGTTCTTTCAGTGACATTGCAGTGCCTCTTAAATTTGTTGCAGGGGTGAGATTTGTCAAGATATTTTCCTGATTTCACGTTTTTAAAGAATTGAAATCTAGAATTCCTGAGGTTTTACTGTAAAGGTGTTTTTACCTTTCAAAGTTAATATACAACAAAAGAAATGGGTATTGTAACGGGTGCCCTAATGGCCACTTTGTCGCGCGACAATGTTGCGCGTATTTCAAAGTGCGCACAATTCAATGAACAGTCGTGCGTCTTAACAGTCGTGCGTCTTATCACTCGTTGATTTGTGCGTATTTGTAAAAATGCGCTACATTGTCACACCACAATGTCACGTATGTGTAAATTGGCCTTTAGGCAAATACCAGCATATACCATAGACCCTATCTTGCGATGGGGCCCTCGGTGACCCTCAAACCCTCTGCTGATTATTTTGTGGAGTTTTCACCCCCCCCCCCCAGTCTCACCCCTCTTGTTGGCATTCTCAAGCCTTCGTTATGTCAAACATGATTTCCATTTGTTTTGCAGGAACAAGCCACCAACCATACAGCACCCTGCCAAATGGTCCCCTGAGTACAATGATTTCATTGCAAGGTACAAGTATGGCACTGTAAATGTCTTTAAAAAATTGGGACTGAAAATATGTGTAGAAATACAACACTTGAGACTCAAACATGCAATACAAGAATGTAACTTGGCATGGGACCAACCAATGGAATGCTTCTTCATCACTGCAGAAAACTTGTTTATTTTTTTTGTACGGGGATTTGCAAAACATTTTTTGAAACTGTAGTATACCAAAGTAGAGAACCAATGTTTCCATTTTCACAAATGCATGTATGGCAGCCATCTTGGATTTTTCCAAATGGCCGCCAGAAGTTTGGTGTTTTTCAGTAGCATGGCTCTTAGACAACAAAGGTTTTTGATTGCAATGCCTGAATCAATATTTAAGAGGGCATACTGCAGAAATTTTGAATTTATTTTCTATATGCCTCTAATTTCTTTCTCCTCTTCCACCTCATCACAATTTGACCAGGTGCCTGGTGAAAGACACCGAGCAGAGAGCCAGCACCACCGAGCTCCTATCACACCCCTTCCTGGCCAAAGTGCCTGCCGATGTCTCAGTGGTACAGTCCCAACTGACTGGCCTGATTGGGCTGTACACGGAGACTGACGGACCGACGCACGTGCCTGAGGTCACCACAAAGTAAGTGAGAAAGATTTCTGTAACTTATCAACCGGTGTTGCCTGTGATGGATCACAAGTCCTCACAATTCCATCAAAAATGATCACAAGTCATCCAGTCCCATGTCAACTCACAATCTGTACAAGGGCATTCTTTTGCTGATGTTCATTCCTGTACTTGTGACTGAACTTGTGACTGGGCTTGTGACTGGACTTGTGACTGGACTTGTGACTGGACTTGTGACTGGACTTGTGACCGGACTTGTGACCGGACTTGTGGCTGGACTTGTGACTGGACTTGTGACTGGACTTGTGACTGGACTTGTGACTGGACTTGTGACTGGACTTGTGACTGGACTTGTGACTGGACTTGTGACTGGACTTGTGACTGGACTTGTGATGGACTTGTGATGGACTTGTGATGGACTTGTGACTGGACTTGTGACTGGACTTGTGACTGGACTTGTGATGGACTTGTGACTGGACTTGTGGCTGGACTTGTGACTGGACTTGTGACTGGGCTTGTGACTGGACTTGTGACTGGACTTGTGACTGGGCTTGTGACTGGACTTGTGACTGGACTTGTGACTGGACTTGTGACTGGACTTGTGACTGGACTTGTGACTGGACTTGTGACTGGACTTCCGACTGGACTTGTGACTGGACTTGTGACTGGACTTGTGACTGGACTTGTGACTGGACTTGTGACTGGGCTTGTGACCGGACTTGTGACTGGACTTGTGACTGGAATTGTGACTGGACTTGTGACTAGGCGTGTGGCGTTGACTTGTGACCGGACATGTCACGTTGTGATCTATAGCAAGTACTCAGACTACAGAACTGGCATCAACCTGCAGGGTATTGCGAATATTTTGTGTGACTAATATTTTTAATGTATTTATTTTTGCAGGCATGGCAAATTGAACCCAGTGCGGACACGTGGCCTGCATAAATCCAGCAGGAGAACCCCGGACATGGTCACTGATTTAGCTCAGTTAGAAAACCTCACACAGGTATTAAACATCTCTCTCTCTCTCTTATGGTACGTGATGTGGTAGTGGCCAACTCTGAAGAACACTTCACAATCCTGTTGATATCATGTGAGAATAACCATAAGTCTGAACACAGCCTCGCGTCTCTCACCCGGATTTGGAGTCTGAGAATGGCTAGCAGGTTCTTGTCCTTGTGACCTCTGATAAGGGGTCGACTAATTTAGATATCCTCATCCGCAAACACATGTATATGCGCACTCAGTCAATCAGACTACACACAAAGAAGGCAGTGCAACCATTACAGTTTCAATAACTTTGACAGTGCTGCTTGTATGATATGAGGTCCCAATTTCATTGAGCAGAAAATACTGCTACACAATTTAAAAATTTGCTATACAAAAGGCAGCTGAGAACAAGTCACAAGCATTGCGTGATGGTGACTAGGTTTTTGTTAAGCAAACATTGTTTTTCAAATTAAAGCACAACAGCAAACTAACTAGGTGCATTATAACAGTTTTAAAAAGTTGAACAAAGACCTAGACTGGAGCAGGGTTTGAACCTGCAACCTCCGGTTTGCCTTTCCGGTGCTCTACCAACTGAGCTATTCGCTCTTTTCACACTCCGCCATTAGGCATGCAGAGCCTCAATCTGGCAACTTTACACAATAAAAATAGCCGGTTCATTGATCTGAACCCCGACACGGGAATCACTGAACTGGCTATATCTATTGTGTCAAGTTGCCAGATCGAGGCTCTGCTTGCCCATGGCGGAAGTGTGAAAAGAGCGAATTCAGCCTTAGGTTGGCGGTTCCCCATTTTGTCACTGTTTTTGTTCAAGGGGCGCTAGTCAGAAGCAGATATTTTCTGTGCTTAGTAGCTCTTCGAAGTTAGCCCCGGGTCTCAAGTTCAACAGTAACCATGCCCTTTGTGCTGTTTGTCTGTTTGCTAGGATTGTATCGTTCAGCATCTGTACGGCCGCTACATGAAGGGTCAGATCTACACCTACATAGGAGACATTCTAATGGCTGTCAATCCTTACACCCAGATGGCTATCTATGATAATAGTGTGAGTAAACCTAATCTATGATCTGTCGCTGCATGAAGGGTCTAGTTTACACCCATGTAGGAGACATTCTAATGGCTATCAATCCTTACCCCAGGAGACATTCAAACGGCTGTCAATACTTACACCTTTATAGGAGACATTCAAATGGCTGACAATACTAACACCATATGAAGGAGACATTCAAATGGCTGTCAGTACTTACACCTATGCAGGAGACATTCAAATAGCTGTTAATACTTACACCTATGCAGGAGACATTCAAGTGGCTGTTAATACTTACACCTATATAGGAGACATTCAAGTGGCTGTCTGTACTAAGACTTAAATAGGAGACATTCAAACGGCTGTCAATACTTACACCTTTATAGGAGACATTGAAATGGCCTTCAATCCTTACACCTATATAGGAGACATTCAAATGGCTGACAATACTAACACCATATGAAGGATACATTCAAATGGCTGTCAATACTTACACCTATGCAGGAGACATTCAAATAGCTGTTAATACTTACACCTATGTAGGAGACATTCAAGTGGCTGTCTGTTCTTAAACCTATATAGGAGACATTCAAATGGCTGTCAATACTTACACCTATATAGGAGACACACCATAGCTGACAATCCTTACACCCAGATGGCTATCTGCGATAACAGACTGAGTAATCCCAATTCAGAATCCCCCGTTAGTTCAGAATTGTCTGCTCTAATTACAGAAGATTGTTTTCATTGGACACTTTTGACATTTGATTAAGCTATTTCTGTTTTGTTTTTCTGCAGTTTTCAGAGTTGTACAGGCACGCCCCCAAACAGGCAAACCCGCCCCACATCTTCGGCATGGCAGACAGCACGTACCAGGCACTACTCTTTCACAACCACAACCAGGTGAGAACTTACATTTTGTCTTCCCATGGTCTTCGGCATATTCAGTGTTTTTCTCCTTACTTATTAAGTTGCTCTTTCCGTGCTCTTCGCCATATTCAGTGTTTTTCTCCTTACAAATTCTCCATTTGTGTGTTTTACCGTAAAGGTACTTTTTTTCCCATTTTGGATTTTTCCCCACCCTCTGAAAATATGCTTTTATTTTGAGTTGCATTTGCACCTACAGTGCACAAAAGATGCATGTGAATTATTATTAGGCCGCAAAACATTTGAAATTTGTAAAGTAATTTTCCATGACTAATTGTTAACAGATTGTTTTTGCTCGATATCTAATTTTCAAAGTGAATAACTTTTGTAATTCTAGAAAAATAGTAATTTTAAATAACAAAATCTGTTTTTCGGGATGAAACTACAAAATAGCACAGGGAGACAGCTTGAAAAATTGTTCATAAAAATTAAAAAAAAAAACATGTACCAGATGCAATTTTTCTTGTGTGAAATGAAAATTGTTTGGCAAATCAAATGGGTGTCAAATTTTTCAGTTATGCAAAGCGGGTAAAGCAGAATACGCACCACCCAATGGAAGCTTTCTGAATTGTAAATTGCTAAAAGATTGATTGAAAAATATGGTTAAGTGTAATGGACATATGGATTTGGGCCTAAGAGTCATATCGTTGGTTACTTTTTTTGTATTTGTTCATTTCTGCAGTGTCTGAAAAAATTTGGTTAAGCGATATGGACACATGGATTCGGGCCTAAGAGTCTTATCGGTAGTTACTTTTTTTGTATTTGTTCATTTCTGCAGTGTCTGATAGTGAGTGGGGAGAGTGGTGCTGGCAAGACAGAGAGCGCCAATCTACTTGTACAGCAGCTGACTAAACTTGGAAAGGTACGCATAGTGAAAAAGCGTCTACACTCTTTTGGAAAGTTTTGGGGGGGTTGGGGTTTGTACTTTTTAAAATTAATGTTAATACTTTTGATTTAGGGTACAAGGTATTAATGATTTTTTTTTTAGTGACTTGTTTCAATAAATGTCCAGTGAGCAAAGCCATGTCCATAGTCATGAGCAATGACTTTTTTGCTCCAAAAGTGTGATAAATTACCCCCAAAATACTTCAAATACTTTACCAAATATGTAGCTTCACTACCATAAGAAGCAGTTTCCCTTTTTCGGAGTCTGTTAACCGTTAATACTCATGCAGTTTATTTTGTTTTAATGTAAAATGCAAATGTGAAAGACTGCATGCTCCACAAAAGTGTTAGCTCTGATGGTCCAATCAAATGGTTCATTACTGCTCAGAATAAATAAAAAAAACAAAGACAAACACAAGAGTTGCTGGCCCCTATACCCCTGTACATGTAAAGCACACGTGAGCAGTACGGTAGAGGTGCATGCTATACATGACCTAACCCTAACAACCCTGAGCCCATCAAGCTCCAACAGCGGGTTTTGCTTGATTTTGGCAGGGTTGGTACCGAACACTGGCCAGTTGGTGTTGGACTTTGATTGACTGGGTACCAAAGGCCCAGGGAGACCCTGTTGAATTTTGTGAGGTTCGGGGCAGAAGGGCATGAGATTTGTGAAAACGTTGGAGTTCACTGGCATTTCTTCGTGGGTATGCTCACCCACGGTCCTCAGCACAGCTTGTGGTCAAATGTGCATGTACATATTGCTTTATTTTGTTAGGTTTGGTACCATCCCTATCCAATTACTCGACAATGCATAGGCCCATCCATACCAAGTCAATCAAACTCCAACAGTTGGAGTTTGGCAGGTTTAGTACCAGTGCTTACAGACCTGTATGCAGCTGTTGAAATTTGTTAGGTTTGGTATCCTTTCTAGTGCAAGAGCCTAGGGGGTTAGGGTTAATATGAAAGCATCCACAAGACTCATATCAGATCTTGTTCAATGAAAAACCACTTGGTCAAGGACGAGGTGATCAGCTCAGATGTTGTGTAACTAATTAAACCTCTGCTACCAAAGTAATAGGTTATTTGCTATTATATAACCGACATATAGATCCTTGTCATTTGATTGGTGGAACTCACATCACGTGACATTCGTTATTACTCCCATTCATGCCGGGGCACAAAAAGTCCCATTCGGCCATGGGGAATGGGAAATACTATTGAACAGTTACGATCATTCTTGTTCCGTGACCTGGTATTTGTGTGCAAATGCATGCTGCAGAGTTGAGTTCAAACATTTTAGTGAAGGGGTGGTTTGGAAGAGAGAAATACATTTTCCACCAATTTTGTATTGAAATAAAAGTTCAAATATATCAAATGCCGAGGATCATATAAAACAACTATTAAGTGGCTTTAAATTGTTCAGATTTTACCTTGCGATAATATTCCTCCCATTCCACTCTGAGCCACTCAATATTTGTATATTATTTAGTCTTAACAAAATTTAACAGGAACATGCTTGATTTTCCTTTCCTGTGCACAATTTTTTTTACAGGCCATAAACCGATCTTTGGAGCAGCGTGTTTTGCAGGTCAACCCCTTACTTGAGGCCTTCGGTAATGCCCAGACTGTCATCAACGACAACTCCAGTCGTTTTGGCAAGTTTCTGGAGCTGAAGTTCACAAGCACGGGCCAGGTGATGGGGGCTGTCATATCCCAGTATCTGCTGGAGAAATCCAGGGTCATACAACAGGCAAAGTGAGTAGGCATACCTGAGAATCCAGGCTCTTGTTAAAGGAAATCCAGGGTCCAGCAATAGGCAAAGTGAGTTGGGCTTTACTGGGAAAAATCCAGGGTCCTACAAAAGAAATCCAGGGTTGGCAAAAGGAGTTGGCATACCAGGAAAATCCTTGGTCCTAAAACTCAAATCCAGGGTCCTTTAACAGGTGGAAAACAGTTTGGCATGCTGGAAAAAATCCAGGGTTTTACAAAAGAAATCCAGGGTCCGACAAAAGGCGCAGTTGTTTGGCATGCCAGGAAAATCCAGGGTCAATAGAAATCAGCACCCGATTTCAAGAAGCGCTGTGATTAGATTACTGAATCCTATTAGTGTGATCAATTGCAAGTTTATAATTTTAGTTTTTTGAAGCCTTAGAGAGACCGGTGTGATAGGGTATATATTTACTTGTTTCCTTCTTGCTTGTAGAGAAGAGCAGAACTTCCACATCTTCTATTACATCTTAGCCGGTCTAGCTGAGAGCAACCAAAGTTGTAACTACCATCTTCAGCTCAACAAAAATTACAGGTATGTTCAGTGTGCCATAATCGCGGCCCGACTGTTGTGTGGTAAACACACCACAACCGTACATGCTAAATAACAGTTTTAGCTGATTGTGAACCCTTTGTTGATTCTGCATAGGGAATACAGCTGATACACAGACCAGTGTTTGATTGAGGGCGGCTTTAATATGCATTCTGGGGCAAGTTAGGCCAAGTTCGGGCAAGGACCAATAGTCGACTAGTGGTTAATTTGTGACGTACCTTATGCCTGCGCACTAATAGCAACGTGCAAACGTCTCTAGTCAAACGCTGGTCAAAATGTCATCGCAAAACTTCTGGATCCTGGCTCCCTGCTGTACGTTATGAATGTGCGCGGCTATTGGTTACCAGCGATGCAACCAGCCCCAGTAGTCAACCACGGTCGACTTGACAGAGTTCGGGCTAACTTTAGTCAAACTATTGTTAACCAATGGTCAACAATAGTTCTTGCGCGAACTTGCCCTTAGATGAAGGACCAATGGTTAACTAATGGTTGGTTTGTGACGTACCTAGCCCATGCGCACTGAAGTTGAAGTGCGAACAACTCTAGTCGAACTACTGCCATGTCAACAACCGTGACAAAATGGCGGTCGCACATCGGCTTAAGAATTTTTCAACCCTGATGTTTCTGTTTATTTACACAAATAATTGTGATTGTGTAGTTTAGGACACCTTACATAAACGCCATGACTATTGTACAATAGTGACAAAAGTGACAGAATCATAAACTAACATGGAAATATTATGCAATGAAAAATGAAATTTAGCATTCATATAGAGTTGTTGTTTTTCTGCCATTTTTGATAGTTGGTCCCCTCTGCACTAAGCTATGAAAAATTGCCATTGGTAACCAGCTGTAAATTGTGGCATGACCAGCTGCGGTAGGCTGGTCCTGAATAGTCAACGAGACTAGTCCAACCATTGTAGACTAGCTTGCGTTCGATCAGAGTTAGTCGAACTATGGTTAACTATGGTCCTTGAATTACTTAAACCCTACACCCTCCAAGATTCTTTACAATCAACCAGGGCTTGAGATCTGAAGGGGGTATGGCATTCCAATCTGAAGTAACCCAGGACACCCTTTCCCTGGTATGCTGTTGATAATTTTGTTGTCGTTGATCCTTTTTCTTATAGATATCTTCACTTGGGTGATCCTTCCTCCACGGATCCCGATCGGCTACCTGAGCTGCGGAAGAGATTTGAGGATATCCACAACTGCCTTGAGACCATAGGATTTACCGACGTGGTATGGCATCCTCATAATGGGACTGTTTCATCCTATGATACTGATCCCATGTAGCTGTGTCATTAGTGGTGTGCATTACGGGTAGAACGGGAACCGGGTACCCTGTTGAAGTAAAACACGGGTACCCGGATACCCGTAAAAGGAACCAAACCCCAAAATACAAATCCTGAAAGTTGTTTGAAGGGCTTCATAGGTTTACGGTGTAAACTGCAACATTCGCGAGCGTCATCTGCTGCACGTTAGAATGCATAAATGTGAAATCTCTTTCGATTTTCAATATAGCCTGGTTTTCATTTTGAAAATTCCCCGCAAGTGGCATTTGAAACCATTCTTTTTCATTGTCTGAGAGGCAATTTGTAAGTAATTTGTAAAGTTGGCTCTGGGTACTCGATCCCATAATTTGGAACCCGTTCCTGACATCAAACACAATTTTCAAACACAATCGTGACCCATGGATAGAACTAGACCTGATTTCAAAAAATGTGAAGTGTCCATAAAGCTTATTGGTGATAACCATTGATGATGATGATGATTTCTGTCTTTGGTTTGCTCAGGAGATTGGTTCAGTCTACGGCATCCTAGCCGGCATCATTCATCTTGGCGAGATCGGCTTTGAGGAGGCTGAACAGTCTCACAGCGTCAACAAGAGCGTCATCACAAACTCAGCCGAAGTCCAGAAGAGTAAGAACAAAACAAATTTGCAAAAGGAATACCCCATTCCAGCAATCATAATAAGAAGCCTGTAATGTAAGTTTTTTAACGTGGTGGCGTGCTCACATTTTTGGCATCCATATTGCTAGGAGGGGACATTTGAGGAAGTTGGGACATATGATTTGAAACTCATCATGGAATTTTTTTTAAACTTTAACAAATGGGAAATGGTCCATTTAAACCTGCCAGTCATTAAGGAAAGTCTGAAAAATTCCCCTTCTTAAAATCTCAATTTATCTGTTAGAAATAACCATGATAAGTTTAAAAAACAAACAAAAACGATTGGTATCATAAAAACCAAAAAGTCCTTATATACAAATTGCAACAAAAGACGGAAGGTAACAGTAAATTGAACACTCGGGTGCCATTTAAGAATTCCATAAAAAAAAAAACATTTCTGACAAGGCTCACTTTCAAAACAATTAAATTGACAGGAGAGGGATTGGAACCCGCGACATCTAATCTCAACTTTTGACAATTTGCCCTGTGAAATCAATTTTCAAACTTACTTCTTACTACTTTATAACCATTGCAAAATAACAAGTAAACATAGTATGAATTTATTAGAGAAATTGTATTGGGAGTCAGGCAATATAAAGCAAACCTTGTACTGTACCGCCCCTTACTGTCCCACCAATTACTGTGACGCCACCCTTACTTGCATGCTGAGTATAAACTGGCCTGAACCTTGAATTCTGATTGCTAACATTGTAGGTAGTGAACTGCTAGGCATTGAGCAGGACGACTTGTCAGAAGCCATCACCACAAGCAGCGTGGTCGCTTGCGATGAGACCATCGTCTGTCAGAACACCAAGGACCAGGCCGAGGATATCAGGGATGCCTTGTCCAAGGCCCTGTATGGACGCCTCTTCAATTGGATCGTCAACAAGATCAACACGCTGCTCAAGCCCATCGAACAGCCAGGGTGAGTCCAGGAAACAGGAAACCATCCAAATGTGGTAGATGTATTGAGAAGTTTGAAAGGATAATGTGGGGGTTGGTGTAGTTGGGGTATTAGTGATGGATCACAAGTCATCACAAGTCAATCACGAGTCAATCACGAGTCATTCAGTCCTTAAAGACATAGTCCATCATTTGTAATTTGTGCATTTTGTTCGTTTGAAGCAACAAAAGTGTTCAAAAATCTAATGAAGGATACTGAACAACTAACCTGATGAAGTTTCAGCTCAGCTTCAGGTGTATATTCCGAGAAAAACAGCATTCTAGGATCTCAATTTCAAATCAAAAGTTGCTGAATCATGTTTTGAATTGGGCCTGAATTCAGCGTCCGAGACGCGTTCTCACTGAGCCGATTGCAGCTATACGCGATGTCGCGCACTGATCCGACGAATAACAAAATGAACTACTAATTTAAATTTTCCTACAGTGCTTCTTAAGACGCACCGTTGGAAAGGCATTCTTTCGTTGATTTCTTCAAAATGAGAGCTTGCCAGAAAGAATAATTTCACAGGGAGTTTAGTCCCCTTACTATCTTTCAACCAGTATGTTTTTCAACAATTATTACGCCAGTTACTTTTTTGGATAGCTGCAAATGATGGACTCCGGCTTTAAGCCCCAGTCACACATTCAGGGTTTGGAGCTACGGATCTCTACGGTTTGAATTAAATTTGGGATAAACCTTTAGGCGTACCGTATTCATCCTTAATACATACGTGGGTATCCGTCATCTTCCTTGGGTATTCGTGGAGGGGCTACGGAAGTTTTAAACTGTTCAAAATTTCCGTGGTGAATTGTCATGAATATTAATTCGTAGTGCAACCGGGGGACATCCGTAGGACAACCGTACTGATTCGTAGTGTTATTTGTGGCTATTCGTACATATTCTAGGAGATTCGTAGCTCATTCGTGGTAGAAATCTGTACGAATTCGCTGCGAATGTCCAATAGATGGGCCGGCCTAGGGTTCTGCTAAGGTTGTACTACAAATATCCACGCTTTATTTGGTAATACCATCGACATTCTTCACCAATCTGTCCATGTTTTTAACAAACCGTGGTGTATTCGTAGAGAAACCGTAGGATAAAAAGTTGATTTCTCCACGAATCTCGACGGTTCATCGATTGATTCTCGGTATACTGTTGATATTTCTAGCTCCATACTGTAAATGTGTGACTGGGGCTTTAGTTAAACCACTGGCTGTTCAACCAAAGTGACAAATTCCTCTGTCATTGTTAATGTCCTAGTACGGTACTTGTGACAGAACTTGTAATTTGGCTCGTGATTTACTAGTGATTTACTAGTGATTTACTAACTTGACTGCCTTGCTGTCTAATTGGCTGGTTTGCAATCAAGTCTCTGAGACTGTGACTGAAGGCATGCTGACTGGTGAATTTGACTTGTGTTTGACTCTTTTTCAAGCCTGCTAATAGGGGTTGGGTTGGAGATACTTGAAAGGTCTTGACAACACCAGTACTTAGATCTTGTTGAGTTTCACACTAATGCATAATCGTCATTCTCATTTACTGCATGTTTGTTTTTCTACATTTTGTTTTCAATTTTGACTGGCGTTTTTGGCCTTGGGCTTTCGTGGATTTCAAATAAGAAAAGAAAAGAAAGTAAAACACCTAATGATCATTATTAACAATGTCAAAAGTTCCATTTGGATGCTCTTTTTACTCAGTCATCTTTACAAACTAATGTTCAACCTCCCATATAGTCTTTATAACCAATGAACGAAAACCTAGGAAACAATCAGTTCTAGTTATGGAATAGACATCTTTGGCTTTTGCTGTGATTTTCAGAAATGAACTATTTGAGGGGTTAGTATGATAGATCAAATATTGTTACACTGACATGTTTGAAGTTTTGTGTTCGAAAATGCTGGAAAAGCCAAGAAAAACAAAAACGTTCAAGTAGTCTGGTTCCCTTACTCCACTAAATATAAAATGGATCAATTTACAGATGCCAGAAAATTGTAAGGTAAGGAAACCAGTCTAGCTGGCCTGCACCCGTTCATGAACATGTAACCAAAAGCAAACAAAATTTGGACTGAAAAAATATTGGTTAGTTTGGAGCAGTAGTTAAAAAAAAGTTAGGATTTTCCAACGGTGGTCGGCCGACCACCGTTGGAAATTTTTACAAAAATACCATTTTCTTGAAGATGACTTCACACCAGGTGCCATAATTTTACAGGATGCTTTAGACTGTCATTTACCAACATCCTAGTAAGGTTTTTCGTAAAAATTCGGTAGTTTTATTTTTCGATGTTTGCAAATGTTGTATATTCCCTTTAACTTATGAGATACATTCATAACCATACTTACTTAACCCCATATTTAACACTACCTGACTAACACTTGGTACATGTGGTTTGCATGGCATGTTCTATTTGTTTCATTTTAACACTACCCCCCAACCCAGGGAGAACGGCCAGCGAACCATATCCATTCTGGACATCTTCGGCTTTGAGAACTTTACGGCCAACTCCTTTGAGCAACTTTGCATTAACATCGCCAATGAGCAGATCCAGTTCTATTTCAACCAGCACATATTCGCAATGGAGCAGGTGATTGGTTGATTGATTCATTAATTTGGCAATAATAATAATATTCTTATATATCGCCAAATCCTTCAAAATGACGTCCAATCAATAATCTGTTATTGATTATCGAAATTTCCTGATACTAAAAGCCGAGAACTGTGAGACTTTATATTTGACTGATTACTTGTGATTCGACAACCACTACTAATTGATTATGAGAAATTCTGATAATTGAAAACCACAAACTGAAATTGATTAACAGAAATATCTATATTGGTGATTTAAGAGTTTTCAAATTCATAACTGTTCTGTAACAACTAATCATTACTTGAATCATGGAGAAATAGTTTCATCATTTATGCATCTCATTTAACCTGCATGTAATTAAAATAATTCATTCATTTTTCTAATATTCATTCATAAATACCTGAGACAGTTTGCCCATTCCTATTGGTCGAGAGCCCGTCATGTGGCGGGTCTTAAACGGTTGATAAAGACATGGCTGGCTGGTCTGAAACACTTTTCCAGTGTCACATGAAATTTGGACTCCCATGAAATCCGGTCCCTTTTACCCTTTATTGGTTGAACGTTCACAATCCTCACTTAGGCATGCGCAATACTACCAATGAGTCCATATGTCATAGAGTCCTAAATTCACACTACATCGGCACAGCTGCGCTCTGCGCCACATCATGCAGTAGGCGCCATGCGCGCGCCAATCTCCATATAAGGAGTTGTTTACGGCTACTCGCGAGAGGCACGTACCAGTAGAGGGGTGCTTAGAAAAACATGAAGTAAAATTGTTGAACAAAATAGTCGGAAAATTATATTTTTTTAAACTTGTTTTTACTATTTGACCGAAAAGGTATTTATGAATGGGAATAAATTTGTGCTTGGCCGGTATTAAACAAGTCCGGCTGGGGGCCTGATCCTCAATAGCGTGCCTCGCCTTCGGCTAAGATTATTACCAGCATCCATTCCTCCAGCTGGTCTTTAACGGACTTATTTAAAACCAACCGAGGACACATTTATTCCCTTACTTGCACTTTAAATTTCTTACCTATAAAAACGTTCCCTGTGTTAGCTTTAAAAAACCTTTGAGGGTAAAACATCTTGACTTTGTGCTCCCCCCCCCCCCAGGAGGAGTATAGCACGGAGGGGATTGACATCGAGCTGATCAGTTACCAAGACAACCAGCCGTTGTTGGACCTCTTCCTGCAAAGGCCTCTGGGAATGCTGCATCTACTGGACGAGGAGAGCTGGTTCCCGCAGGCTACCGACCAAACTCTCGTAGGTGGGTATGCAACGACAGCTCTTCAGTGTTTTACCCCAAACGAGTTTTGAGGACAGAGTCCAACTTCATGCAGCTGCTTAAAACAGAAAATAACGCTTAGCAAGTTTATGCGCTTAGTGAAAATCAGCTTGAGGAGCCTTGAAAGATAAAGTGGAAGATTGTGGAGGATTCAAAACAAAAATGATGAGAAAATTTGGGTAAAATCCTATCGTTTCAGTGTACAAAATTCAAAAATACAATATTGGAATATCACCTCAATCAAATAGGATTTTTAAACAGGCAATTTCACCCCCCTCCCCACTCCCCACACCCCTAAAAATAAAAAATAACTGCTGTCATTGCCTTTCAAATAGGAAATCAACATTACTTATCCGTTGGTTTTTCTTATGTTTTTTTGTTTTTTTGTAGAAAAGTTCAACCAGAACATCAACGGAGCTTACTACTGGCGGTCACCCCATGCTGGGGGCTTGGACTTTGGTATACAGCACTATGCTGGCAAGGTGAATTGCTGACACTGGGAACTGATAATGAGCTTATGGAAAGGAAACAGATATTCAACCATCAGATTTTCAGATGTTTTTAATATTTTATTTTTCACCTTTTTTTTTTTAAATTAAGCCTTTATTAAGATTATACATGTTTAATATTGAGTTTTTAAATTGCTGTTTTTATCCCCATGGCTTTTAAGTTAAGAAAGGGGGATCTTGCAATAGTGTATTCCTTCTGTGTGTCAGTGTGTGCCATTTTGGTTAGGTTGTTCCATTTTGGTTAGGTTAACTGTTTAGTGCTGTCATATGAAAAGTCAGACTTCACTGTCAACCAAATTTGGTGACAATAAACTTTGGGTAGGGGGACTTCAGGTGAGAGGAGACATTTGAGGTCAAAGGTCATCTAGGGGTCAAATGAGGTCATTGTTGTTTTTGGTTTAACTGAAAAGTGCTGTCATATGAAAAGTCAGACTTCACTCTCACCCAAACTTGGTGACAATAATGGTAGGGGGACTTCAGATGACTTGAGACATTTGAAGTCAAAGGTCATCTAGGGGTCAAATGAGGTCATTGTTGATTTTGGTTAGCTACACTGAAAAGTGTTCTTATAAACTGGCTGTATAAATACTGCTAGCATGCCAGGGGGATCGCACAAGTTTAACTTGCAGTATTTTCCTAGCAATGTAAAAAGTCTTTACTTTTGAACCAGACATTGCATTCAAAAATTCATCCAATTTTTGGTATGGAATATTTACTGTTCAAACTTTGTATTATTTGTGGCCCGACAATAATTCAGGCGTATCTTTTTGTGCTATGACCACAAAAACAACTCAAAATAAATACTGGGTTTTTTTTTTTGAGGGATGAAAGCGTCCAAAATAAAAAAAACTAGCCTTTTCCGTGCAAATAAAATATACAAACTAAAAATAGGCAAAGAGAAAAACATCAGTTGAAGGGCACGGATAGAGCAATTAGTGAACCTTTATTGACTCCACATGAAGCACCGTGAGACACAAAGTCACCCAAACTGTAACTAGTGAGAAAATCCTAAAGCTGAGCCACAAAAGTAACCTGTCCAGCAGTTTCCTTAAGGGAACGGGCACAACCTCTGTGAAACAAGCATGCTGTTTGTGCCTTGTCTACAGGTGATGTACTGTGCCGACGGTTTCCTTGCCAAGAATCGTGACACCCTGGTCATGGACATCGTCTACCTCCTACGCTCCTCCAAGATGCCACTGACTAGACTTCTCTTTGAGCAGCAACTCAACAAGACGGGTATTGAATCAGTGAATCACTATTTTGAATGATGGAATGTTGCGTTGGGGATATTGGATTTTACACTTCAGCTATGTAATGTCATAATCACTCCGTAGACGAATCAGTTTTTGAGGGTGTAAGGATTTATTTCAAGCAAGAGAAAAACCCCGCCATAGCCTTCGGTTTCCACATTTTTGGGGCTGGCGGTGGAACACGTACCGCACACACAACAAATCAACTGGTTGTGTGGTACGAAAGTGCGCGTGTGCGTCGCTACAAGGTCAAACCTTGATATTTTGAAAACGGGTACACGAATGATACATTCACCAGGCCCCCTTCAATGGAGAAACCATTGTGCGCGCTACTGTTCAAAGCAACTGCCCAGTGACGGATTATCTGGACAATAGCTAGCACAATGCTTTGTCGCCATTGAAGGGGGCCTTCGTGATAGAATTGAAAGCACGCCCTGGATTGGTCAATACTCAGCGCTGTCTATGAGCTTGCGATAATAAAAACTCACAAGCTTACTCGGGCAGGACTTGAACCCACAACCTCCTGCTTACTAGTGCAGACGTCTTACCACTTGACCACTGATGAGCTTGCTGTTTGGTGGGAAAGTTTTCAGTGCTTGATCATAATTATGCGCAGTTATTCATGATATGGACTCCGTGCACAAGTACCCTGTCGGCGGTTGAAAAGGGAGAGTTGGGGGAGACCACTGGGAGAGATATTCAAATGCATTTCACCGTGTCCGTGCAACAAGGTCGTATCTCCTAAAATGGGCCGTACGTGAAATGCGAGTTTTAGAATGTCAAAAGGGTGTATCTCACTTAATATAACCCGGATGTACACACAAAGTCAATGGACGTCACGATACGACCTTGTTGCACGGAGTGTATTCACGCGAGATACGACTTTGTTGCAGAATGGATTTACGACCTTGTTGCACTGACGCGACAATTTGTGAGGATGCCTGATGATTACGCGAAGACGCTACGGGGTTGTACATTTTTGGAATATAATGAGTCGAGCGGACTTCGCGCCATAGCCACACGAGCCAGTACATGTATGCAGTGTGGTCCTCCAACTGGGACTTTCGAAAGTGATCACAATAAAGCACCAACTCGTGTCCGGGCAGAAAGACAATTGATCCGCAAAACCACCTCTTGCACAGCACCCCCTCCACCACCCCCCCCCAAGTTGTCGCAATATACCAATTTCAATTCAATTTGCTAGACATTTATTCAACGTTGTTCATTAATACACAAAATTAATGTTATAATTACATGTATTATAATTGGATATAAATTGAATTCAAACCAACATTTATCATAAATCAACAACATACATACTGGAACAACGTTAGGTATAGGGTGAAGCATGGCTTTTGTACCCCAACCTGTGGACAAATACCTACAATTACCATACAAGTTACGAATAGGGACAAAAACGCAGGGACAAAACACAGACATACACCAGTATATTGTTGCTCCTACTTTGCAGGCAACCTGGCGTCCACGCTAGGCCCGGTCCAACGCAAGGCACTCCAGATGAAGGAAAAGCAACTGATTCGAGCCAAGTCGTACGCACAGATCATCAGGGAGGTAAGATGGGACGCAGTGACGAGGATGCGGGTTGCCATAGTAACCAACCAGATGATGTAAACGAATGTGGTCCATGGACATGCAAATGCTTTCCTTAATGAATGCATCACTAACAGTGGTTCTTCAAACAGAATTTGATGAAGTGTGCTCTCCTTATGGTCTTCAATAAATTCAATTTTTTTTCTCCCCACGATTTCAATTTGTATGTTTTATTTGATGTTTATTTTTTACTATTTTGGACAATAGTCTGAAAAAGGCTTTGATGTTGGGCTGCCTTTGCACCTCTTATGCACAAACTGAATGATGGTTGGGTTGCAAATAATGAAAAAATTGTCCAGTCACCATAACAAAATATTGGCAAAGTTTTTCGGCCAATGTTTCATTCAGATGTGAATAACTTTACTATCGCTAGAAAAAAATAGAAATTGAAACAAAAAATGGGGTAAAACTTGAAGAAAAAAAGGACAAGGAGGGCAACTTCAATAAAACTCTGGCTTATTTTCATGGAATTAATAACATTTATTAACATTTTGGAAAAATATCTTTTTAAATTTCTTGATTTTCTTCTTTTTTTCGGTGAGTTCTGTAAACTTTCAAAAAAAGAAGAAGAAAGAGTCGATAGAATTTTTAAAAAAAATTTCATTTTTTTAAAGTAATTTGAAAAATGTTCACAATTTCTCCCTTCTGTAGGATATAACATTTGCAGGTCCTGTCATGGAGGTAGGATCCGAAAAAAAGGACACTAATTTCACTACAAAGCTTTCTTCCCCATTGCTTTTCGCCGTGTTTCTGACCCTAATACTCTCAGCTAATACTCCTGCCATGTCATTGTTAACTGCTTTTGTAGTTTTTATCTTAATGCTTTCCTTTCATAATTCGTGCACAGTGTGACCTGTCATTCCAAAAGCAGAGAAAACATGATTGAAATGTCCATTAAATGTTCCCCTGTGAGCCTATTTTGTTTGCCAAATACCCATGCCCTTTTTTCCGAATTTTCTATTAATTGAAACATCCATGTACTGTGTCGAATTTAACTTGTATAGCACAATTCTTTACTCTACCCTTATTTCTCAGTTCAGCTTCTCAGTGTGAAACACAGTAGTGATCTTGGTCATTTTTGTGACACATTTTTTGTAATTATCTTATTTTTTCGTAGAATGTTTACAAATTTATAACCAAGTAGCCAAAAAGTGGGTGTTCATTTGTTTTTATCCAAATTTTAAAAAAAAAGTTTGCAAGAGAGATTTAAGTCAGTCACAAGTCGAACCACAAGTCAAGTCACTATTCATAATAATAATGCGTATTTATAAAGCACACTTCTTCACCAGTGTTGGTGCTCAAATCTCTACATCATTAGTACCCTGCTCAATGGGCCATTGAAACATTCTAGACAATCTCAGCTCCCTGTGGAGTATACAACACAATGCTGCCATTTCGGAGCAAAGCAGCTTAAATCAACCACAATAACAATCCCTGCCCTCACAGGTACCCATTTACTCCTGGGTGGAGAGAGGCAATGAGTGACAAAGTGCCTTGCCCAAGGGCACACGCACCATAGCCGCAGGCTGGACTGGAACCCACAACCTGCAGAATTACCCAAGGACCTTGAATTCAATGTTCCAGACCACGAGGCCACGGCACTCGATGAACATGACAAAAGGATTGAGTTGTCACAGTTCATTTGAATGGCTTGTCACTCGATTCGTATTGAGATGATTGACTCATCAAGACTTGATTACGAATCCAAAAAAGAAAAATCATCATCCATCCTCACTCAGCCTAAAAGGTGCTGTAAGTACTCGCCTTTGGCTTTGCAATGTCAATCCATTTTGAGATTTTGTGCAGTCGTTGCCTCTTGTACTCAGCTAAGATCAAGTTCGGGCGAGGACTGTAATTAACCATGGTTCGACTAACTTAACTTGAACGAAGGATGGTTGGACTACGCTTGTCAACTATTGGGAACCGGAGCCTGGATGCCTTGTTGGTTACCAATAGCCATGTGCGTCATCACGACCAACAAGTTTTTTGATGATGTTTTGACCATCGTTTGACTAGAGCCGTTCGCACATTGCTATTAGTGCAGAAACGTACGTGATGTCACAAATCAACTACTAGTCGACTAATGCGCCTCCCCCGAACTTGCTCTTAATTGATCTCTACTTGACTATTGAAAGAAAAGAAACTGATAGAGGTCTGCTGTCACGGCTGTGTAAACTGATTTTTATGCTGTGGTTTAATTTGACTTTGTAGCTGATGTACCATAGCAAGTGAAATGTCTTAATACTTATTGTTAATCATTCCTTCCTGTGCTTCATTTCTGCGTGACTGGTTTTGATCATTTTTTGTTTTCTCTGCTGTAGCAAATTGATGATTCTACGCCCAAGGTAATAGCAACTGTGCAGAATTCTTATAGCTTGAGCACGGTACGCACCTTGCACTGTCTCAACTGTGACCATTGTTGTCCTTTGTTTTGTTCCTTCTGTTTGTCCCTCGGTCCCTCGGTCTGTTGTGTAATCCTTTCAATGCCTCTCTGTATGGCCGCCCTCAGGTCGATCCTGCGATGACACAGAACAGTCGGTGATGACTGACCTCTCAGGATCGTGCTGTGTCTGAGTTACGACCGTTGGGAACATATCAGTCCCCATTTTTTTGTGACCTGAGTGTAAACTGGGATGATATTAAGACGATTGACATCAGTCACTGTCACAAGAGTAGAAAAATGTCAACTTCTGCGCTGCGACAAGTGGGAATCTATCACAGTCGACCTGTGTGAAATTACAATGTCGTGCAAGCGTCTGGATCATTTTATTTCATTGTGTAGCCAATCAGCTTGGGGGCAAAAATGGTCAAATGAACAGATGTTGCCGCGGAAGATCATTTGATTGTTATCAACATGCGCATCGCCATTTTGAAGACGTCACATGATCAAGTCTATGCCGAGGAATCGTTGTCGCGTCTCGGGTGGCGTGAGCATGGTTGCGATAAGTTTGTTTCGAGATGCCGCTTTTTCCATGATAATCACGCCATTTCTCAGTTTTGTGACCTGAGCATTACTTTTCCTCTTGATGCCGATGGTTCAATCATGGCGCAAGCAAATCGCAGGTCCACCTGAGGCCGCCTAAATTGAGTGTTTTGTTTTCATGTCTGTAGCCGTGTCTGATTTAGTTGGCTATGGCTGGCGTTAGCACACGTGTCTATGAGGAATGGCTTCAGCTGCTGCCATAGATGCATGTGTATAGTTGCAAGTCATAGCCAAGCAATTCAAATGTCTTGGTCTGTCAATGTTAATATGTCGCCATTCCTCACTGGATGGATGGGTCCCCTAATAACTCGTTCTCAAAAAAGTTGCAATTCTATTTACTAACCAAATCTGTGAGAAACACTAACTTTTTTTCAAAGAGTAACTTCTGTTACTACAGTATTTCACTTGAGATTTCTAAATTGAAGCATATGTGTTTTTATAGTTTCTGGTGTTTTTTTTTTTAATAAATTGGAGGGCTGTGTCTTGGGGATGCTTCTAGTGAAGTGTTCTAATCTGTGAAGCAACTGTTTTAAATGCACTTTTGATTTTGATGAATTTTTGTTGAGTTTGTTTAATTAATTGAGCTTCATCAGAAAAAACACACACGGCCAGTAAGCACATTTGTTTTTAATGAGTGCGAACAAAAGGTTTCACTTGTTTCCTTAAAAAGAAAAATGGTTGTTGTCTATATTGTTTCACTCGTTTTTTTTCCTTTAACAAAAAAAAAGAGTGGTTATTGCATATAAATTGTCTCTCACTGTGGCACAGTGCAAATGTGGATACTCACAATAGAACGTGTAAGTCTTGCCAGTCCACGTTCACTTTAAGTCTGTGAACATCTTGGTACCAAACACTGACTAGTCTAGTCACAGACTCCCATGTTTGAATTTACCCGCTTGTTATCTGTGTGATCGATTGAACGGTAGTTGAGGTCTTTTAGTTTCAATTTTATATTAGTCGTCAATTCGCAATATTTTCAAAATGTTGAAAATTGATCTGCTCTCTTTTCTTTCGAAATACCCATATATTGCCCTTGATTGGATGGGCCCAGTCATCAGGACAAAAATAAATGCAAAAAAATAGGACTTTACACACGTTGTAGATCCTATACATGGTCCTGGGATGTGCTGTATTCTTATAAAATCTGGCAGGTTTTTGTTGTAAACTTACATGCTCTATTGAACTTCTAATATGTGGGGGAATATGTTTAGATAAGTTAAAAGCTGGTTTAAGATCCATTCCTTTTGGAAATTTAGGGCTGTTTCTATGAAAATAAGTTTTAGTTCTTAATTTTATGCTTTTTCTCTAGGCCACAAGTGGGAATATGGCAAAGAACAGACAGACAGTGGCGTCGTATTTCAGAGTAAGTACATTCATACCAGGAGAGCTTTGAATTCTGAAACTTGTTGCGGCCTTTTCCTGTCACTGATGTAACTTTAATATTGGAATTTTCATGTCACTGAAGTTATTTTAATGTTCGCATTGTATGGAGAATGCTGCATGATAGCTCAAAGACAAGAACGCAATATTGAAGGTGGTTGCATGTTGTCACGTTGTTATGCAGTATTCCCTGAGAGAGCTGCTGTTCAAGATGGTCACCAGCCAGCCCCACTTTGTCCGCTGCATCAAGCCCAACAACGACCGGGTACCGGGCCAGTTTGACGAGGAGAAGGTCCTGACGCAGCTGCGCTACACCGGCGTCCTGGAGACCACCCGCATCCGACGCCAGGGCTTCTCCCACCGGATACTCTTCCAGGAGTTCGTGGCCAGGTACAAGCAGCTGGCGTTTGAGTTGACCAATCAGGTGGAGAGGACGGCGGAGAACTGTGAGGTCATACTGAAGGCATGCGGCCTGACGGACTGGGTCTTGGGAAACACCAAGGTAGGAATCTCCCAATAACAAAATATAAAATATTACAAACACAGTTAAAAAATGGATGTACTGACCAAAACCAACATTTGTATGTTACTCAGTCTCTCTCCAGTTTCACAGTGGTGCTCTGAATTTGGAACCCAAGTGAGAAAAGTGCTAGAGCATGGCTCAGGACACCTGAGGATGTTGTTCATGGACTCGAGTCCGTCTCAGGACTTGACTCGAGTCACATCAGTAAAAGACTCTGACTCAACCATCATGACTCTGACTCGCGAGTCACATATTGTTTTTTTACTAAATAGTTACCTTTTGAAATACATAATTCCAATATTTATTTTCTAAAAGTAACGTTAAAGCAACGTTATTACTTTAAACGTACAAACCATACAGCACATGCTCCAGTTGGTTATTAAATGTGCCACTTTCTATTTTCCATGACAGTATATCCATTGCATACAAAGTGACTCGAACTGGCACTTGAATTAAGTGACTCGTAACTTGGACTCGGACTTGAACCTCGAGACTCAGACTCGGACTAGACCCAAGTGACTAAAGACTCTGACTCAACTCGAGTGACTCAACTACAACACAGCCTAAAGCCTGGTTCATACTCGGCGCGAAAGTGAATTTGTGACGACATGGCAAGTATTCGCGCTGCGAATTCGCAAAAGTTAAACACATTTCAACCGAGATAAATGTAACGTCACGCATAACGTTTGCTTCGCTGCTGCTTTAGCTTCTTGAACAGGGCTTTAGGATAAATGGAAATGAAATCTTACGAAAAAATTATGTATTAAAAGCTGCTGCAAACTGCTTACTAATTAATATGACCTGAAGTGTACAAATCGTAAAGGTATGAGGGCCCACCAGTTTGATCCGATCCGAGCAAAATATATTTCAAAGTTGTAAACAAACAAAAACAATTGATTTTACCAGGTGTTTCTGAAGTATCACCACATAGAAGACTTGGATTGTCAGTTGGAGAAGCATCATAAGCTGGCCAATCGGGTCCAAGCTATCGTCAAGGGATGGCTGTCCAGGGTACGCTACAAGAAACTACTGGGCAAGAGGCAGTCAAGCGCCATCGTTGTGCAGAGATGTGAGTGTCATTGGAACTTGCAACCATTGTTTGGTGGTGGATAGGGGGATTGGTTTTGACGTGGTTCACAACAAGAGTTGTAGTCAAGACAACCACAATTCAATCGCAACTCGGACCACAAATCAATAAAAGTGAGATCACAAGTGAAGCACAAATCAATCACGTCAGATCAGAAATCAATCACAAGCCACTTCACTAATCCATCGTTACTCAGGTGGGACTCGAACTCATGACCTCCTGCTTTATTAGTGCAGACATCTTACCACAGATGTCACCGGGTCGGCAGGCTTGTTTGAATCTGATAAAGCAGTGTATACTGCATCATTCATATGATGGAAATTCCATCAATGCTGAATTGACCTATCGCGGTAGAATCACGTTAGATTCGCGTCAACGCAGCTTGTGAAATTTTGTCCGATTACATGATATACAACTGGACACGGAACGAGCAAATTTGAGACAAACAAAACTTAGTGTACAAAAATTCCATAGTGTTGTCAAAGGGGCGTGGCTAACTCGCAAACGGCGATAGGTCAATTGCTTACAGTTCTGTGTGTTTTTTTTTCCCCACAACTTTTTATGTAGGGATTCGAGGCTGGGTGACCAGGCAGAAATATGAAAGAGTCAAATTGAAGAGGTTGGCTGCAGCTGTCGCCATTCAGAAAAATTTGCGGAGGCATTTGCAAAAGAAAAAAGAACTAGAGGAGCTAGCGGAAAGACGGCAACAGTCGGCCGTCAAAATCCAAGCCTGCTACCGAGGCTTTCAGACAAGGAGTAAGCTGAAGGAAGAGCAGAGGTTGACTAAGATGGTTGTGGGTCTACAAGCAGGTGAGTTGAGGAGCTTGGGAGCACTGTCATGCCAAATTTGTAATTCAACTTTTTTTGCCATTAACCCTAACTCCCCAGGCCTTTTTGCTAGGATGTAGCCTCAATCCTGCAAATCCTCCAATTGGCCTCATGGAAAAATAGCATAGCCTCAATCCTGCAAATACCTGTGGCAGTGACTGTCAATATGTTAAGGCTTGGCTAGTGACATCCTTGAGCAGTACGGAGGATGTCAAGCATAATCCAGGCCTAAATGTATATTTATGCATGGCTGAGCAAAAACAACACAAGTTCCAGCCCAAGACATTGACAAAGTGCATCCTACAAAATAAGTAACGCACTTTTGCCATGTAGCTTCAATCCTCCAAATTCCTGGATTTTGGCAAAGAGGATTTTGAAGGATTCAGGGCGGTTAGGGTTAAAACTGTTATGTAGTTTGGGCATTCTTACAGCAATTGGATCTATACCCTGCATGTTTTGAGACACAGGATAACACCCCCCCAGTGTCCCTATACCCTATACACACTCTAGACTATTATCAATCTAGCACATCCCCATAGATATCTCATCACCATTCCTGAGATTCTGGGAACACAATGACCAACACAAAAGAGGGAGGCTGGTGGCAAATTTTTTTTTCCCCGAACGAGATCGGAAAATATCAAAAGAGGGGGCTCTCTCTACCGGTACGTTATGTATATTCATGAATCAAGGGCTTTGGAGAATAAGTTATATAACAAGGAATAATGGTGTTTAAGTCACCGACGACTGGCAGCTAATTCGTGGACTGGTTGGAAGTAGTCCTGACTTCTAATCAGGTGATCCAAGTTCAAATCTCACTGAGCGTTTTTCACTTCTTCTCATTTTACCTTTATATAACTAAAGTGAGGAAGGAACATTTCTCACAAGACGTAAAGCCTATCTTGGGTTTGTGTTGTGGAGAAAACAAGTCATTAGATATGCATGTAATTGACCAATCAGAAGATGGGAAGCGGGTGTCCCTTCCGTTGCATATCTTGCTTCAAATGATGGGATCACGTATGGGCCACTATGAGAGCTGCATGGTTTCAACTTTGATTATAATTATTACATTTACATGAATGAAAATTAACCTTTGGACTAGCATCTGAATAATTTTTCTTACAAACGTGGAGTGTTGACTTCAATTTTATTGTTTGTGTTTATATTTTGCACTATGTGGTTTAAAAGAGGATTTTTTATTAAAGTAAAGAATATTAATAAACACAGCTTTTATGTACATGTATGTGAATTTTTCTTGAGGGGTGGATTGGGGATGGTAAGAAAAGATTTAAGTCTAGATTATTAATAAACACAGCTTTACTGTTTGTAATTTACCAAAATTACAGCTAGTTCAGCCAGACTAATTTGTTTCTCTCTATGTTTCATACTGCTGAATGAAAATAATCTGCCTGAAATTTGTCAGAATAACCTTTTCCCCTGATTTGATGTCCTGCACATTTTGTCCAGTTTTTTTTGTTGGCCTTTATTTGAGCCGACCCAAGAATAAATTTACAAATGCTGTTGAACTCTGTCTGGTATTGAACAAAAATATTAGTGACTATTTTTGTATCAATTTCTGAGCACAAGATGGATTCTATAGAAACTGGTGCATGGATACAATAGTATTGTGTCCATGTGCATAGGGTCCTTGCCCAAATGGAAGCCATGTTGTGCCCAGGTGTCAGCTCAAACAGCTATCACTGATCTCTGTAAAAAAAAACACCACCTTGACAGCCCATTGGCGTGAAGTCACCATCTACTACCGGTATTATTACTACTCCCATAACATTGGAATTGGAAACAAATCTATCCTTAACTAACCGCAATCTTTACCTATTTTATGAAATGTATTTATTTTTATATAATTATATAATATTGGATGGCTTTTAGGGGGATACAAGAATATATAACAATAATAATATTTTTGACGTGTGCAATATTGTTATAGCAAGTGCAATATTATACAAATATTGAATGCTTTGAGTGGTGTAGTAAAACTAGCCTCCCGAGGTGATCCATGGACATTCAAAGCCGAGGGAAAATAGAATGCTCCATGGATCACTGAGGGAGGCTGGTTTTACTTTACAACGAGATCAAGCATTCAATATTTGTTTTATAACACTTCACCCACAGATTCTGCTTGGTTTTAATATTTTTAATTATTTAAATCTGAACAAAGTTAAAATAAACCAGCATGCATTTGCACATGGGTATAGTACTTTGGTTGCTAATGGTATAGTACTTTGGTTGCCACGGGTATAGTACTTTTTGCCATGCACAAAAAGATAGTAAAAAAAGAAGGTACCATGTGACTCGCTCTCGGCCAATCAAGACACATAATCTGTAGGTGAGGTGTTGTAAATTCTTGTACCCCTCGTAAAAAAAAGCCATCCAATATTGATATTTATATTAGGCTGACTTGATCCCAGAAAAATACATTTCAGGAGCGTTTTATTGCTCAAATTTCTCTAAATTATTCTTTGCTTACCGAAACAAATTTTGCGCCGCTTGGAGTTGCCGTTGTAGTTGTAACCAAGTCATCAGATTCACCCAAAAAAATTGAACAGAAAATGAAAGATGATGAAATTAGCTTTAAAATGATGTGTGTCCCAAACACCTTGGAGAGTTGGTAGTATTTTTCTCAAATGTTCGAAGTGGGGGTAATTTTCAGGGCCTCTATAGCAGTAACTGGTCTGCAACTTACACGATGTCTAGAAATGGCGCCCTCACTTGTCAGGCTGTGGCCATGAAATCCAGGACTGATAAAATGGCATGTATTACTGCCAAGGCCATTTTGTTCTCACTTTGCAAAAAGCGTGATTGTATTAAATATGCATGGGAAACTAGCAAAGAAAGCATGATTTTTTTTTTTCAATACTAGCGTCGGCAGACAAGCTAAAAGCCTACGCGCATCAGTTCCCAGCACACAATCGTAGCCACTCAGGCATACTTTTTATTGAATATATAATCCTTAATTTAATTCAGATTTTTTTTTTACAAACGCTCCTTTTTTACCCACTTTGCCTTTCATACATGAACATTTGTATTGTACATTTATTGAGACTGCCCATGTACGTGTAATATTTTGCTTTTGTTGAATTTCTCTTGAATGTTCTGAAGGAGTGGCATTTCTTGGGAAAAGGATTACAAATTTGGTCAAATGGACTTATCAGGGTTCGACTTTAGCTGTAGCCCGCTAGCTAAATGCTAGTCAAAAGAGCGGCGGGCTAGGCAAACTATTCCTTTATTAGCCCGGTTGGCGAGTCACAATTGGGCTATGGCAAAGATGAAAGGACAAGAAAAAAATATCTTATGAAATTCAGAAAGCAAACCAGTATCAATTTGTGTGTAATTTTATCAACCGTTTAGGGTTAAGTTATTAGATCTGTTTGTTAGAAATACTGACAGGATTGCCTTAGGATATACGTTTTACATGTACCGAATATCCTATATTGCACATTGTTGTTTATGAGACACTCTATAAAAGAAAAACATGCAGGCTAGTGAAAATGCCCGCGGGCTAGTTAAGACTCCGTTTCAGTAGCCCGGCTGGCTAGTGAAAGAAGAAAGTTAAGGTCGAACCCTGATCATTATAAATTCACAATGTGACTGGTAGAAAATTCAAACACAAAAAAATATATCTGAAATGAAACCCCTAAAATTTGACATAAGGAGCAGCTACTCAAATGAGCTGAGTTTTTGAATAAAGGGAAAGTTGTTATTGATATTAACCAGTTCGCGCCAGAGGCTGTGATAACACGCACTGGCTGTTTTTATACACAGGCACGGCTGACGGGTTAAGACATAGAGATTGCCTTGACTCGCCTCTGGGTGATGTCTAAACATGCTTATCCCTCATGCCTTTTGCACACACACGCAAAGTCCGTGAAGTCTGTGGAGGCTTCGGCAAGAAATGTTGTACAACCGTTTGGCTGTAATATCAGAAGTTGGCTGGAAAATTTTGCCTTTTGCGAACATCAACATTTTCATCAAAAAATAATTCCAGTGCCAAGTGGTTAAACTTAGCCAAGCTTGGCAGTCACTTCAATGTAACTTGTTTCAGCACCAAGTGGTACATGTCTACTTTGCTACTATGGTTGTTTTTGTTTTTGAATCTGATTATATTTGTTTTAAAGATTTTTTTTAGGGTAAGTCCTGAAAAAGGTCCCCTTTATGTCCGATACGTAACACCATGTTTTCTTTGATTACAATAATCATCGCAAAGACTAACAACACAAACAGTCTTGTGGGTATTCTCCCACAAAATAAAAACACTGAAATCCACGAAAAATCTTAGCTTAGCGCGAAAGCGTGCGTGAATTCCAGAACCTGACCCTGACAGTTTAATACACAACATCAACTCCTAAAAGGTTTCTGGCATTTTTTTCCCCAAGGAAATAGTAATTATCTTAGCTAATATTCGCAAGGGCAGGTCATATTTTGTCACCCCGTGCTGGTAGTGCTGACCCCCAGCTGTCAGATAACACCATAAATATGCAAATTTATTGAAATTTGCTTGAAACTTGCTGGTATTGTTGAAGTCAGCATTGACATGTACAGATCCACATGCACATGCAGTTAACACATCTGCATTAAAACATGACACATATGGAGAAACCTTGACAGTATTGACGAATAAAACAGTGGGTTTTCAATTTAGTTCGGGCCAGTTTCATTTTCCAGTCTAGATATGTACATTGTAAACACTGGTCTTTCTTTTTCGGATAAGCTGAGAGTTTTGTGAGTTTGCTTTGTGTCGGCGTACATGCCAGTGCGGCAGCATTAGCTCCGATATTGTTACTTTCTTTAATTGATGACCCATTCACGGCCCACAAACAGATGCACTTAACCCGAGCCTGCAAGAGGCTTCAAGCGACAAACTGACCTTGAATGCTGAGATTGATACAACCTCCTTAAGAGGCCCAGCGGAAGAGGCTATTCTCCCAGACGGCCCCGAGGGTGGCTGGGACAAGGGCGGCCCAACGCCATCCCCGAGCCGCGAAATGGGCGAGCATCCCGAAGCCATTTATCAGACCGTCGCCAAGAAGAGCTTAAGAGGGAAGACTTCCGAGGAATTAAAAGCGTCCGGCGAGGGGACAGAGGGCGAGGGGACGGAAGGAGAGAGGGACTCAAGCAACGGCAAAGATGCGGTGGAGCCTCAAGGGAATCATCCAGAGGAAGCCACGGAGGTCTCTGAAGAGGAAGGCTTGGCCTCAGATGTAGAGAATGTCAATTCAGAGCCAACAGCATCTTCGGCGCCGTCAGAAGAGCGGAGCGCGATCGCCATCCAGTCAGGTTGGCCAAGATGTTTGGTGGTCGTATTGTTTGGTGTCATTGGTGAAGCGCGTTGTGTGTTTTATAAATTTTTGGGGGGCTTAAAAGGTTAGAATAAAGTGGTTGCATTTTGTTCAAAGCATGAGCATGATGTGTGGTGGTGTCATTGTGAATTCCTTTGTCATTGTGAATCCTTATTGCTTTATTGGTTGTACCCAGTGGGTGAACATTTGTAGATGCTGCATGGTGACTTAGTTCTTTACAAATTTGTTTCTGGTTTCCGTTTATGGCATTACGTTTATTACGTTATAAATTGTTTTTTTCTGTTTTGACTTGTATTTTTCTCAATGTAGTAGAACATTTGAAGCCATTAGTATGACCTTAAACATTGCATAAGTGCGTATATACTTTTCATAAATATTGTTCGGGTATCATTGAAACTAAAAAAAAAGAAAAGTGCATTGCTCCTATATATGACGTTGGTTACGGCTCCGTTCGACTACGGGTGATACTAAGACGATACTTTTAGGGGAGGGAGGGTATTCTTGTTCCTATATATTTCTCAAGTTGGACTTTACTTCTGTTTCCTTTACACTCTCAAAATTTGAAACTCTCTCTTCGAAATTATTCATCTGAAAAATAAAAGACAGGAAGTTCATTCCAACCCATTATGTGGTATGAACGTATGGACAGACTCTCTCCGGACGGGGGATCAGGTTCTCAATTCTAAATTGCGTCCTCCAAATGACCTCTTTTCTTTTTTTGGTGATTATTTTTTTATCACAATTACTTTCCCTAATCTCACACCCAAGGTTGCACTTTCCGTTTGTGAGTGCACCAATTTTTCAATCAAAACACAAACTCGAATTGTTTCCCTTTTGGAAAGGAAACAACCTTGACCATTTGCATCTAAAGCCTAATGCGGCACCTTTTAAAACGCGGTAAATCCCTTTGATGCCCGCTGACAATCTATTGCCTTAATAAGGGGTTGTTACGCTTGCAATATTTCCACCCCCAAAAAAGACACTTTTATATCCTTAAAGAGGACAGATAACTTTTCATAGCACACAATAGTCAGCACTGTGCTGTTTAAACCTTTCAGGCATTAGATTCTCCCCCCCCCCCCATGTGTGATGCACTCCGACAGGCTTTCATTTAGGAGGAAGCGATGCGTGAACAATTGGCCATAAATTGGCACTCAATTTAAAACCACAAAGCCATGAAAACAGCCATAACCGATTCCCTGTAATTGCCGAGCTAAGCCTTCCTCCAACATTATGAAAGGCAATTTTCGGCTTCTCACTAAAAAAAAAAAAAAAAAAAAAAAGAGAGAAAATATTTAGTAATACACGGGATAATTAAATCTTTTTGCAATGCACACTGACAAGGTCTTTGTTTGCAACCATAATGGCAATATTCCCAGATCCATTGATAGGAACGATTGTCGTCTGGCTCCAACATCTAACTTCCACTGGGCCCGTTTAATTATCGGTTTTCTAATCTTCCTGACACTCAGATAATTTCAAAGGCGTAGTATCATCATTAAACAGGCATGTACATGAATTGATTTTTTTTTTTTTCACAGGGCTAGAGCGACCGGGGACGTAACACTCGACTCTCCAAGCCAAATTGATATTTTATTAACAGGAAGCGCATTAAATACCTCCCCTTTGCCTTTAAGTATCCGCCACGCTAGATTTACCCAAAGAATGCTGAGGGAACTCGAGTGTTAACGGCACTTCATTAGATGTCTTTCATCGTGGCAGCCAAATAATTCACACCAATGTTACATTCTGCTTTGTCTGGCCGTTGCTAATCTCCAGGAAATGATGTGTTTGGTTTAATGGCCGTGCGGTGTTCATAACTGCACTTCAGATTTTTTTTTTTCATTCGAGGTCTCAAAGATGTTGTTCAGGCATCACTTCGTTGGAGGCCAATTTACAAAGAGCCGTACAATTAAAGGGAATATACAACATTTGCAAACATCGAAAAACAAAACTACCAAGTTTTTACGAAATACCTTACTAGGATGTTGGTAAATGACAGTCTAAAGCATCCTGTAAAATTGTGGCACCTGGTGTGAAGTCGTTTTCAAGAAAATGGTATTTTTGTATACATTTCCAACAGTGGTCGGCCGACCATCGTTGGAAAAACCGAACTATTTTTCAACTACTGCTCCAAATTTTCAATTTTTTTCAGTCAAAAGTTGTTTGCTATTGGTTACACATTCATGAACGGGTGCAGGCCAGCTAGACTGGTTCCCTTACCTTACAATTTTCCGGCATCTATAAATTGATCCATTTTGTCTTTACTGGAGTCAGGTAAACGGACTACTTCAGCATTTTTGTTTTTCTTGGTTTTTCCAGCATTTTCGAACACAAAACTTCACAAATGTCAGTAGAACAATATTTGATCTATTATACTAACCCCTCAAATAGTTCATTTCTGAAAACTACAGCAAAAGCCAATGATGTACATTCCCTTTAATCGTTGGGCACATGGATTTCTTTAGCATAATTTTGATTTTGCAAGTTTTGTGTTTGGGCATTTGTAAAGAAAAAATGTTATGAGTATTCTAATATCTACATTGGTACATTTTCTTTGTAAGGAAACAACTCTTCTTCTCATCTCTTGATAGCAAATGAAACTTTTGACAACTGCAGGATTCGAACCCTAGACCTATGGATGACAATAGCAGTGCTATACCAGCTTAGCTTTCCTCCCTTATTTTTCACTTTTGTAGTTTGTTTTTTATTGCATGACCAACATCATCACCTGTTTTTGTTTCACTGCACATAGTTGCATAGGCCAAGCACACCAATATTCAGACATGTTGTCTTTCCCTCTCAAATTATTCTGCCACAGAGTGTATTTTCTTTCTGAACTTTTGATGTGTGTTTATGCATGTAAATCTTGGTATTTAATTTTTTTTTTATTACAACGTCATGTCATTAGAACTGTTTACTCAGGATTGTCCAAGAGTTTGTCAGAATTGTTTGTGCCCTGTTGGGACTTGAAACCTAGTTGATGTAATAGACCACGGCGAATTATGATATGTGAGCAGATTCACTGATTAATTTAGACAACCGCCTCTTGACCTATAGATCCATTATTTTGAGATAATCTTTATATTTGGTACACTCTGTCGATCTAACCTGTCCTTTTTTTGCCCTGGATATGAATTTTCCCCCCTGACCAATCCGTTGTTCCTCTTGTAGTTGCCAGAGGTTTTCTGGCTAGACGTCAGGTCCGACGGGCCGTGGAGCAGCGACAGTGGAACGCCGCCCTGCTGCTCCAACGATGGCTGCGAATGTGGAAGAAACGCTCTCTCTACCGACAGCTGCAAGCCTTCACCTCCCAGCAGGAAACCTGGATGATTTACTTTTTCTTGCAGGTGATTTCTTTAATTCTGAAAAGTTTCAGTATTGCAAAATAAAATGGCAGTGGAACATTTTTCAAATTGGAGCGGCATAGTAGGCATGTAACATTTTTAAAAAAATGGTGGGGGGAAAACACCCTTTTGATCCCCGCCCGTTTTGCCTGAAAGCTAACATGTTGAGTTTAATAAAAAAGGAAGTGCCTTTTTGTTTGAAATTGTAAATTTTCAGACTAGGATGAAGGAAAGGGACTTAGCTCCCAGATTCAAAAATTGTACAAAATGAAAGAGTTATATTCTAGTCACTCATTAGTCACGTCATTACAATTGAAATCATACTCTGGTCACAAGTATTAAACTGGGATGAGTGAACAAAAATAACTAAAAATAAGAGAAATTGAGAAATAGAAATTTTGTGATGTGTCATCGCAAAATCTCTGACATAACTAGGTATGGGCTTGAACAGGGAAAACGGAAACAGAAACTTAAATCAGCTACTTCTAAAGTAAATTTTGGCTTATTTTGGATTGTTGAAAAAAAGAATTTAAAACCAAATAAATATTTCAGGGGTGTAAATCCGGTTTTTTTTTTAAAATGGGGGGGGGGGGAAAGGGATATATCCCCCAACTTTTTGACGGGGGGTATGGGCTATTGGATCATTCCCCCCCCCCCTCACTTTTTCGTGGTGAAAAACAAAAAGATGGATTCTTAGGTGTTTTTTGAAACTTCCCAACAACCAAAATGTATTTAGTAGTACTGAAAAAGGGGAGAAAAAGAAAATGTACAAAAGCTTTAAATGCACCGTTTTAATGTCAGGTTAAGGGGCGTACTGGTAAGTATACATAAGATGTACATCTGTATCGTGAACAGCGTCCCCTAGTGTCATGTGGTGACCAGCAAGCCAACCCCCCGCCCCCACCCCGGCACAGATTTACGGCACTGAACTATTTCACTATTTTTCTGATTATTACATTACCCCAACTTCATATGTTTCAAGTTCATAACTTTACTATGGAGTGTTCCATCACAATGAAACAAACAACAGAATACCACCAATGTAAGATCTGTTCAACCCTTTTCCCATAAAACATCCCATTTAAACACCTTAATTTGATTTCACTTCAGAATTTGTATTATCACAGAATGATGTCAGAATTAAGAAACTACCCACAATCTGTTTTTATTATACACCCTAGGTGGACCACTATGGGACAGAGTTCCACCAATCAGCCGAGAGGACCAACAATCCAGTGTCCACCGGCGCCATCCAGATCCAGAAAGTCCTCCACAGTGGCAAGACGGCGCTGTCCGAACGCCGGCTGAAACACCTGCAGAGGTCACGCGAGGTCAAGACGCCCTTCTCACCAGAGGACGTGTCGTACTACGACAGCTTTGGAGACGGCGGCGCATCAGATAAGGTCTACAGACGGAGCGGACCGCAGACTGGGTGAGAGATTCAGTGGAGAATTGGGGCCATTTATTATTTATTTTCTGGTGTTGAAGCCAAGGATTCCTCAAAACCACCCATGCGTCCAACATCGCACAGTGGGCATTGTCAGTTGGATATCCTTGTGGAGCTAATGCTGTCTTCTTGCTGGTGCATTGTGTTGGACTCCATGCTTTAAATGTTGATGTTGTTGAGCAGTTTGTCCGAATGTTATTGTTCAGGTTGGTTTCATTTTTCCATGCATCGGAAAAAAAGACCTGGTCACTGTTAAAGATTCTTGTCATCAGCACCACTGCATGCGGATACCATCCTTTCTTTACAGGATCTGTAAAAAAAACACTTTTTAAGGCCCATATTGTGGATATTTACTCTGCCTTCAAATCCAAAACCCAGGATATCCCAGTCTCTTGGATATGTGCTCAAGTCCTGAATAGTCTATCATGGCGTCGCGCTGTGTGTGTATGGTGTACAAAATGTTGTAGTTATATATCTACTTCACTTCCACCTACTTTGATATGTGTTTTTTGGGGGGGGAGGCAAGTACCCCTCTCCAACAGATGTCCATGCTCCCCCGGGTTCCCCCCCCCCCCCATTTGAAATTCTGGATTGAACAAAAGTTTATATCACTTGCCTTCCGGTGCCGCCCTTGAAAAAGTGTGCACCCAAGGTGCCCCTCAGAATTTAACCCTAGTTACGCCACTGCTCTGTGAGTGAATCTATAGGATTTGGAGCCCAACTTTAAGCAAAGAATGCAGAACTGACAAAGCTATCGAACCAGAATTATTTTGGCTTCAAGTCATAATCAAATGTCAAGTTGTCCGGTTTAATGTTAAGTTCATGCCCTGTGACTTGTGAAAGATCTTGTGATATGGCTTGTGCCTGACTTGTGATTTGACTTGTGATTTGGCCTGTGACTGACTTGTGATTTGGCCTGTGAATGACTTGTGATTTGGCCTGTGACTGACTTGTGAATTGACATGTGACTGACTTGTGATTTGACTTGTGATTTGACCTGTGACTGACTTGTGATTGGGCCTGTGACTGACTTGTGAATTGACATGTGACTGACTTGTGATTTGACTTGTGATTTGACCTGTGACTGACTTGTGATTTGGCCTGTGACTGACTTGTGATTTGACTTGTGACTGACTTGGCCACATAGTTGCCAGGTACCAGAAGTAACACAGGCCTCATATCTGTTGTCTTCTCATGTTATTGCTATGTTACTTCAGTGAGTTGAAGGAGGCAGGCCCGTCCAGCGAGAGCGATTACTACAACCGAATAGCCAAGGAAGTCGACCAACCACTCCCTATCAGTGAATCGTCTTGTCAGGATGAGGATGAAAGGTAGGAATTCTACAGTAGGAGAATTTAACAATAGAAACACTACCAAGAGGTTACCAGGTTGATTCCACGGACTGAGTGCGCATTCAATCCTTCGTATTTTGAAGGTTCCATGCCCTATATACACTTGCGCGTTATCTCCTGCACGTTACGTTACGTATGACCATTTCAAGACTGCGTGATGCTTGTACGATATGGAGTCTAGAAGCCTCGCTTTTCATCAAACAACTGTATCTTGTATTGTAAAAGGGACGACAGAGGTACGCGCAGTTCATACAAATCCTTGCTCTATAAGGCCAAATAAAAAATGAAACATGTTTAGCGTCCCCACCCACTTCCTTTTTTGAGGCAGGCTTTTTTTTTCTTTTTTTTTTACCTAAAAAAAAGGATAAATTTTCAACAGTAACATCATTTTGGCCTCTTTGTCTGTTGCATCTAGCCCATATAATAAAGCTGCTGTGTCATTTCCTGAGTCCAATGGCGGCTGTTTAAAAAAACAAACTGGGGCCATCTTGAAAAATAGCCCGGTCGGCCGGCCATTTTTTTGGGGGGGGGAAAAGGCCTTTCGCTCTCTTTTTTTCAAAAAGGCAGGACGCTAAACATGTTTTTTTTTATTTGGCCCAACATGACGTCAAAATGTTATCTTTGAAAGGATTGATTCTATAAAAAAAAAAATCAAAATTGAAAGAACTGCATCAGGCGTTAAACGCATCGATTGCAGTCCTAATTTAAATCTTTCAAATAGTGAGATATTGAAACAACACAATTCCAGGGGTTAAGATCGTGCAAGGCATGATGGGAACCAGTATGGTGCAGCAAGATCGTACCCATGGGAATGAGGTTGGTTACCAGGGAGAGGCCATTTGTTGCAGTGCATCATGGGAAAAGTTGACGTCCCTTTATAGATATTCTCAAACAGCATTTATTTCACGCTAGGCAAGAGGGAAGAACGACTAAGCACTTTAATTTTTAATGTTTTTATATACATATTTTGTTTATTTATTTATTTATTTTGATGCACAGGATGTAATTTTATTTTTTCTGTAAATAACAGGACTTTTTATTTCTATTATCCTGATGCGTATGTGTTTGTGTGCTTCTGCATGTTAATAGTGTCGGGCAGATGATTCACTTGTAGGATAATATCTGTAAGAATGGATAATGAAGTTGACATGTTCCCTCTCTGGGGCAAACGCTTTGTCGGCACTGCGTTGGGAATCGTACCATTTCCGGAAAATGCCTCATATATAATTTTTGTTTTTCTTCAGTAGTGATGTGCCTATTCCGGGAACACTCCATGGATTCGGTTACCATGACACCGATGAAATGCCTGAAGATGAACTGCCTTACAGTGTGCCGTATCAACCCAAAAAGCTGGTATGTGCACATAGTTATGTATATGAAAAGAAACCACTATTTCATGACGCATTGATATTGTATATTCTTCACATACAGTTGCAATGGACGAGTCTTCTGACGGCAAACATTCTAACGTGTACCGTGCAAGTACATTGAGATGGCAATTCAAAAATGAAGTGCTAGAACTCTGTATGCTGAGAGCATTTCAAGAATTTGTATAAGAAAACAAACTTTCACCAGCTTGCTTGGACTCGAACCCACTACCTCTGCTTATGAGTAAAGTCATGCCGACCACTCAAGTCAAATCTTAGGGGTTCACCGGAATTTCCCCCCCCCCCAACATTCCTTGTTGTTCCTTTGGTTGTTCTGAAAGTTCCTGATTCTGTTTAATTTTCAAAACAGCAATCTCCAGAACATGGTGATCGACACCAAAGTCACGCAAACCATAATGGAGTCGCCTCATCAACAGCTGCCGTGTCCCACTCAACAGAGTCCTCATCAAATGAGGATCGATCCGGCATAGATGACACGCACAAGACTCCTACTAATCAGAGTAGAACTGAAACAAACTATAGACAAGTAACAGCCCAGCAGCAGGGGCAGCAACAGCATCTGTGGCAAGGCGTGCAGAAAAAGCAGCAACAACAGCAGCAAGCAAATCCTAAGCTACCAGATCAACAACCGAAACACCAGCAGCAGGAGCAGCACCACAATTTGCACCAACACCACCCACGGCAGAAGCAGATACTCAACAGAATACAGCAGCTGCAAAGCAGCAATCACAACCGTCTAGAACGGCTGCCGCATTCACAGCAGCAGCAGCAGCAGCAACGGCAGCAGTTTCCAACACAACCGCTGTCCCAGAACGGCCAACAGACACGTCTAGTTAACGGCTATGCAAATGGTTCCATCCCCTCCAGTGGTTCCAGCAGTTCGTCCAATGACAGCCAGTCACCTACTGAGGGAAGAAGGAAGAGTGTTACCTTCGCCCAAGAGGGGGATTCTGGCAAACAAGAAAAGACAAATTTGTAAGTGAGTTTACTTCTTGTGTCGAGACTAGATGCATTATAAATGCTGTTAACGTTGAACAAAGAAATGGACTGGAGTAGGGTTTGAACCTCCGACCTCCAGATTGCCGCTCCAGTGCTCTACCAACTGAGCTGTCCAGCCCTGTGTTGGCAGTTCCCCATTGATGTCTTTGTTCAAAGGGCGCTAGTCAGAAACCATAAACCCGCACATGCCATATAGCCAGGGATCGTGCCAAAGACATTGACAAAATAGGAACCGCCAACATAGGGCTGGATAGACCAGTTGGTAAAGCACTGGAACAGCAATCCGGAGATCGCAGGTTCAAACCCAGCTCCAGTCAATTTCTTTGTTCAAATTTCAAAATAATTTTAAACATATATGGCGCTTTATATTTCATGGACCCTTTGAATCGTCATAAATGGCTAATGCCAGATGGTCATATCCTTGCCGATTCCTGACCATTTTAAATATTTCATTGTGCATGCTTCAAGGTTGGCTTAGTTTCAGGATTGTTCGAAATTTAGAGAATGATAATATCCATGCCACGCTGAATATTTTCTTCCATTACTGGCGGTAGTTTTGAAGGGTTTGGTCGTGGATAATTGACGATTCATTCAAGTGATCTGAGGCGAAACGAACCGGCTGCCTTCAGGTTTAAGTAGTGTCAATATTGAAATTGGGGGCTTTTGTCCTCTTCCCTGTCATGCCTGTTACACAGGCTAGTCACCAACAGTCAGATCATATTTCAAGCAAGCACTTTGACTAGTCGAATTCAGTCAACAGACAAAAGCAGGCAAATGGTAGGCACAGCTGGCGGATCGATCACTCACCTCAGTCAAAGCACATTTGTATCAAGTTACATTAACAGTCACAGCCAGTCAATCCTGCTTTATGTAGGCTGGGAGCTGTCAACTGTTGAAAACAGTCACTGGATTGATTTGACGGAAAGGAACATTGCACAGAATGTATGTTTGCAGGCCCGTCGCCAAGGGGGTACCCAGGGGGGCCGGGCCCCCTAACGAGCAACAAGTAAAAATGATAAACAAGTGTGTTTTTTCTTGTGGTGTGGCCCCCCCCCCTCCCCTAGTTTGTACTGTGCCCCTCCTCCCCCTTGCCCAGAGCTTGCGACGGTGCCTTACGTTTGCATGTCAAACTCTAGGTTTAATTTTTGTCGTTCAGCATTACATTTCACCATATTGGTACTGGATGAACTGTAGAAAACGACTTAAGTACACCAGTGCTTCCAAATGGCATTGGAGGTATAACATTGAGTTGATAAAGAAACATCAATTCAATGGATATAAAATTTGATTTAAAAAAAAGACAGGATCATCTTTTTTTTCCCCACCGTTTGGAAATGACCCCTAGAGTATGTCCTCGTAGAATCAACAGTGCGGTTAATTTGGTTATATTGCCCCTTCATCCTCAACCCGAACCCCGCCAAGCATGAAAATATATACAATCTGCTCTCTCCGTGGGTGCGAATCATCCCCTCAAGGTATATTATTATACACTTGAAGGGAATACAAGAAAAAAAAACATAAACAAATGAAACTTGTGATTTCCTCGATTTGCAGAGAATCAAACTATGGTCGGATGATCAGAGATTTCTTGCTTGTTGGGAGGGGGGCAAGGGGGCGGTCAGGAGTCATCGCACTTTGATTAGGATGTCAAGGAGTGACAGCTGGAAGTCATGTAGAAACAAAGAGCCACAATTGAATTAATAGACCTGCACTTGGCCCATGCATCCTTGCGTAGGCGAATTGTTTGGCAACGACAGGAATATGAGGCGGCACTATCCCTCCCCTAGTCTGATCTTTGTGCCTCATAGCTCGATCTGATGAACTTTACTTATGAATTGACTTGTGATCTATTTGTGATTTACTTGTGGCCAGACTTGTGATGTACTTGTGACCAGACGTGTGATGTTCTTGTGACCAAACTTGTGATGTACTTGTGACTGGACTTGTGATGTACGTGTGACTGGACTTGTGATGTACTTGTGACTGGACTTGTGATGTACTTGTGACTGGGCTTGTGATTTACTTGTGATGTACTTGTGATCAGACTTGTGATTTACTTGTGACTGGACTTGTGACCAGACTTGTCACCAGACTTGTGATGTACTTGTGACTGGACTTGTGATTTACTTGTGACTGGACTTGTGATTTATTTGTGATCAGACTTGTGATTTACTTGTGACCAGACTTGTGACCAGACTTGTGATGTACTTGTGACTGGACTTGTAATGTACTTGTGACTGGGCTTGTGATGTACTTGTGACTGGACTTGTGACTAGACATGTGACTGGACTTGTGATATACTTGTGACCAGACTTGTGATTTACTTGTGATGTACTTGTGACCAGATTTGTGATGTACTAGTGACTAGACTTGTGATGTACTTGTGACAAGACTTTTGATGTACTTGTGACAAGACTTGTGATGTACTTGTGACCAGACCTGTGATGTACTTGTGACCAGACCTGTGATGTACTTGTGACCAGACTTGTGATGTACTTGTGATCAGACTTGTGATTTACTTGTGACTGTACTTGTGACCAGACTTATGATGTACTTGTGACTGGGCTTTTGATGTACTTGTGATGTACTTGTGACTAGACTTTTGATGTACTTGTGACCAGATTTGTGATGTACTTGTGATGTACTTGCTTTTCATGCATTTTGTTTGTTTACAATAGTAACACCACTCAAAATCCAAAGGAGATTGTTCAAACCTAACCTGGTGAAGTTTCAGCTCGGTGGATATTACACTTTTTCGAGAAATAGTTCACAACCTTTTGATCACGAAACACAATTTTGTTGAACAATACATTTGATTTGCATCGATCAATCAATTGATCGTTGGAAATCGGATCTACATTGTTTGACTTCTTCTAAATGACAGCAAGTATTTAATACCAGTCCAATCTTTAATCCAAGTATGCTCTTGGATAATAATTCGCTAGGCTTCTTTTGGGATGAATGCAAACGATCCTGTATGCCTTCAATAGTCAGACTTCTGATACACCATTCTACATAGGAGCGTGAACATGACTATCTCGGTCCGCCAGAAAAGGGAGGGGGGCAAGGGGGCGGTCAGGAGTCATCGCACTTTGATTAGGATGTCAAGGAGTGACAGCTGGAAGTCATGTAGAAACAAAGAGCCACAATTGAATTAATAGACCTGCACTTGGCCCATGCATCCTTGCGTAGGCGAATTGTTTGGCAACGACAGGAATATGAGGCGGCACTATCCCTCCCCTAGTCTGATCTTTGTGCCTCATAGCTCGATCTGATGAACTTTACTTATGAATTGACTTGTGATCTATTTGTGATTTACTTGTGGCCAGACTTGTGATGTACTTGTGACCAGACGTGTGATGTTCTTGTGACCAAACTTGTGATGTACTTGTGACTGGACTTGTGATGTACGTGTGACTGGACTTGTGATGTACTTGTGACTGGACTTGTGATGTACTTGTGACTGGGCTTGTGATTTACTTGTGATGTACTTGTGATCAGACTTGTGATTTACTTGTGACTGGACTTGTGACCAGACTTGTCACCAGACTTGTGATGTACTTGTGACTGGACTTGTGATTTACTTGTGACTGGACTTGTGATTTATTTGTGATCAGACTTGTGATTTACTTGTGACCAGACTTGTGACCAGACTTGTGATGTACTTGTGACTGGACTTGTAATGTACTTGTGACTGGGCTTGTGATGTACTTGTGACTGGACTTGTGACTAGACATGTGACTGGACTTGTGATATACTTGTGACCAGACTTGTGATTTACTTGTGATGTACTTGTGACCAGATTTGTGATGTACTAGTGACTAGACTTGTGATGTACTTGTGACAAGACTTTTGATGTACTTGTGACAAGACTTGTGATGTACTTGTGACCAGACCTGTGATGTACTTGTGACCAGACCTGTGATGTACTTGTGACCAGACTTGTGATGTACTTGTGATCAGACTTGTGATTTACTTGTGACTGTACTTGTGACCAGACTTATGATGTACTTGTGACTGGGCTTTTGATGTACTTGTGATGTACTTGTGACTAGACTTTTGATGTACTTGTGACCAGATTTGTGATGTACTTGTGATGTACTTGCTTTTCATGCATTTTGTTTGTTTACAATAGTAACACCACTCAAAATCCAAAGGAGATTGTTCAAACCTAACCTGGTGAAGTTTCAGCTCGGTGGATATTACACTTTTTCGAGAAATAGTTCACAACCTTTTGATCACGAAACACAATTTTGTTGAACAATACATTTGATTTGCATCGATCAATCAATTGATCGTTGGAAATCGGATCTACATTGTTTGACTTCTTCTAAATGACAGCAAGTATTTAATACCAGTCCAATCTTTAATCCAAGTATGCTCTTGGATAATAATTCGCTAGGCTTCTTTTGGGATGAATGCAAACGATCCTGTATGCCTTCAATAGTCAGACTTCTGATACACCATTCTACATAGGAGCGTGAACATGACTATCTCGGTCCGCCAGAAAAGGAAAAACTATCTAGCCCATTGTTTCTTTTCACTAAAATAATTCTAGTCTTTCACTTTGTTTCCTTGTTTAATTAGATCTCCCACCAGCCAGCTAAAGCGCAAGGAAATCCTGGTCTCAAACGACGGCACCTTTGATGTCAAAGCCCTACTCCGGAAATCAACCCAGAGGGCCATTCTTTTATCATGAACCAGCTCATTGGCATTTTAAAGGGAAAAAAACAAACAGAATATTTGGGAGAATTGATACTAGTCATGAGCATTATACTTGGAAAAATTATACTGAAACATAGTTTGAAAGTCAGATGAACCTGAAGTACTTGGCCAATTACAGTTAGGCTCGATCATGAATAATCATGAGCCTGAAGTATTTGGCCAATGACCATGAAGCTAGATCATAAATAATCATGAACCTGAAGTATTTGGCCAATGACCGGAGTGCTAGCTCATGAATAATTATGACCTCAGGTTCACATCACAGACATTAGGGTTTTACTGTGTGTAAAGTGTCCTTTGTAAATTTGATGCACAAGAGAAAGCAAATACAAAGTATGTCAATAAAGACACATGTGTACAAATATGTATTTTATAATCAATTGATCTATTCAATTCAATGGCATATGTGCCCTTGTTAGTGCTTTACCTATAGAGACGTGCAAATAAGGCAATTTTTTATCCTACTTTTTTTAATGACAGAACATAAGATGAGTCTATGTATTGAATGTAAATACTGTCTAATATAATGTTGCCTTTGAAATACATCTATGTAAATTTTGCTGAAATAGACTGGTTATTAATTTTCTGATTTTGAAAGATAGACAATATTTATCTCTATGTTTCAGATTTATTATACATATATTGGTTTATTTTGATGTGTTCTATGGCTGAAATACAGAAATGTACTATATATCTGTATAACACTTGTAAGTTGCATCCTTCTCTAGAAATAACAGTTCATATCATAATTACAAGTTTGAAATGTGAAACATACATTTTGAAATATGTTTTGGTTTCTGTTATGCTTTTGGGTGTTTTTTCAAAGTTCGAAACTGCAGTGCATAAAATGAGCTCGGAAAATCACATAGCAATGCACTGGTTAAGCAAAGTTAATTTTTATTCCGAGAAAATATTTGTTATTGCACAGATATGAAAACAAAAGTAAAAGCAGTCCTCACCGGGAATTATTCTGGCTAAATGCAGCCACACTGGGCCTTCATCGGAGCTAGCTGGACGGTCTGTTTGAATGCAGAAAATCCACATTAAAACCGCATGGCGTGAGCGTTCCAAGCTTGTAGATGATGGTTGTTCCATATGTCCAAGCGCTGGGCGTTCGATGTTGTTATAGTCAGGACACACACGCGCATGTCGTCACATGTCACACTTCATTTTGTACCATAAAATCACTTATTACTTGTGTACAATAAAGCAGAGTTAATTTTCATTTTTTAAGTTATTTTTTTTTCACGTTAACTGTTAATTGAGACACTAATAACTGCAAATTTGAGGCGTTACTTTTTCACAGAGCAGGCCCACAGACATTTTTCTATTGTGCCTATATGTAAATTATTTTCTGTTCAGAATTATTTCAATTATATTGCAGTGAGTGTTTACTGTTAAAGATATTTGTTTGTGGTGATTTATATAGTTTTGTTTTGAACTATTTGTGATCGGATTTTGAGGTGTCACTACGGAAGGAATTCTTCCCGAAGTTGTTTTTCCTAAAAAAAAAAAAAAAAATGAATTTTTATAACAATTGAAAGGCATTTGCCCCAATACGCGATGTGGTCCAATGTCAATGAAGACATGAGGTTTTTCGAAACCTTTGCTTTCGTCCTCGGCTTCAGCTTTGCCTCCCACTTTTGAATCAATGAGAGGCAAAGTAAACGAAAATATTTTTACTTTTGGCTTCACATCAACCGATTGAATGTTCCTGAAGTAGAACAGGCACCAAAGTGTAGCTGGACTACGCGAAGTAGGGGCTAACATTTCCTTAAGCCGAAACGAAGATGAAGCCAGGGTTTCGAAAAAGGCCCATACTGTGCAGACTTGAAACCTGATATTGATTGGTCAATCCATAGCAACGTCAGTGCCTAATTTTGAATCTCTTGCATTTCCATCACACATGATCCTGCTGAATAAGATAGCATTGCCTAGCATTGTATGACCTTTTTAAAGCAATTACTAATTGATATTTCAAAGCAACGTTTTCAGTATCATAAAGTAAGGGTTAGGGTGTCGAGTTGGTTTCATTTTATGTTTGGTTGTACATTGTACATGTACTTTGTTTACAAAAATGTGAAGTTAGAATATGACTAACCCTAGACAACGGATGTAGGGGAAAGGGAACGGTTCTACTTCTCAAATATCAGGCTTTTAGGCAGACCAAGGTGAACAAGAAGAACAATAGCATCAACATTTTCACACACAAAATCAGGATAAAAAGTAGGACACGGGAGGACAAAATCAGGATAAAAGTAGGACTTTTGTGGGCTTTTAGGAGTAGTTTTCGTTGATACTCATCCATGTTCCACAGCATCATAAGCCTCATTTGGCATGTTCTGTACTCAAACACTTGTGTTTTATCCTCAACTAAGCTCTAGGAAGTACTAGGAAGCTCTTGAAAATATTTCAAACCAAATATTTACACGTGTACCAGGACCCCAGCCTGAATATGGCCAATCAAACTATTTCAGTGTAGAAATGATTGTATTCAGTTCAGATTCCGACAATCAAGTCAAATATATGCAAGTTAAAACTTCGAAAACTTTTATCTGTCTGAGGCAAAAATTTAAGTGGACATTATTTTTTTTCATAATGACATTAATAGGTTATTTTATTGTTTAGTTATTCATCGAAATATGCAAAAATTCTAACCATGTTTCTCACTTAAGAGAACACCAAGTGCAGATTAAAAACAAAGTAATATGAAGGAATTTAAATTATACTTTATACATAATGTATGCAGTAGACAGTTATTTACACTTTTATCACTTCTAAGTGCAATTCTACATTCAAAGCAATTTCAAACTACTTGTATAGAAATATATTACAAATTGTGCATGGGTGTATAGAAAGTCTTTTATCTTTTAAAGCGTCTCAAGACATATTTCGATTTTATTTGATGTGACATGTCTCTTTGCAAAATGAAAGTTCTATGATTGCGTTTTCCAAATAAAATGATTGCCTTTGGTTTCAAAAATTGAGTCTGCGTATTAATGAAATCTGTGCCATTTTTCTGTATCGCGTTTTTCTTTTGGCATTTTCTTCTTTCCGAATATATCTTAATGCCAACTTTCGTGGAGGTATGCACTGATCTTTATTTTTTCTCAATAGTATCAATAATTTTTGAAACAAAAATGCCATTTTATTTATTAAATTCGAAAACGCTAGCTCTGACGCTCGTGATCCCGATAAGTAGAATTGTCGAGTTTCTAAGCATTCACTGAGAAATTGCCTGGGTTAATTTTACCAAAGAAAGGGTGAAAACTGGAACTACCCCAACTTGGGTTGTTCTATAACCAATTGTTTGGGTTATAATTTATGTTAAATTCATCCAAAAGTTTAATATGGTCTTGAATGACCACAAATTTTGGTTGAATTTAGCAGAAATTCTAACCCAAACAATTGGTTATAGAACAACCCAAGTTTGGGTAGTTCCAGTTTTCACCCTTTCTTTGGTAAAATTAACCCAGGCAAGTTTTCAGTGTTCGAGTTCCCGAACTATCATTTACCCCGCTAAGCTTCAAGGTGATTAGCTCTTGAGTCTTAACATAACCATTCTCTTAGTTGAGAAATTATTCGCACATGGTGTTTCCGCAAACCTTTCATTATTTAGTATCTCCACCATGCAAAGCCTCAAATCTTACTTATAGAAAAAGGTTACTACTGTACCACACTGTACAAGTCTACTATCGCAAGGTCAGGTTCGCACCCCATACACTTCCGTATTCAACCATTGTCGCACCACCAAAATACACGTAGGGCCGGGTCGTCTAAAATAACAGCTCATATAAAGCACAGTTACAGAAGAAGACCATTGAAACGTGAGTACCCACCGTGTTGTACCTCAAAACTCTGTGGAACCAGAATTGGGCTTACCAAAATGCACCTTAATTACAGTACATTTCATAGAATACTCCATAAGCAAGTACTTAGTCATTTATTGATATAGGCCTAGGCCTAAAGCAGTAGGTAAATTTCAACACCACAATTATAAACAGCATAGCTAGCCTAAACCTTCGATTCTTTTGGCCAATTAGTTTGGCCACGGTAACTACCGTTGATTACTTTTAATTTATTTGTTATTCTTTATACACCATAGCACAACCGTAAAGAGAGAAGTGGACAGACAGCAGACATGGAAACGCGAACGCGTACACAATATTATCGACGGAGGTCAACAAGAGTAAAGTGTATCGTGGCAGTAGTTATCCTTATCGTGCTAGTTGTCATAGTTGTCACGGTAGTGGCTGTGACGGTGACAAACGCAAACAGGGTAGGTATAATAGTCTTGGCTCAAGTCTGGTTTGTATTTAGATTGGTTCCCGGTCCCTCCATTTTCCGTTTAAGAACACCATACCCATGGGCGTCGCCAGGATTTTTTCTAGAGGGCGGCAAAAAAAATTTTTTTGCCAAAAAATGCTTGTATTTCTCAACACATTCTCGATTTATCAGTTTTAGAGGGGGGCAGGGACATTTGGCCCCCCCCAACTCATTAAATTTACACCACTTTTTCTTCGCGCCTCTTTTTCTTTTTCTTTTTTTTCTTTTTTTTTTTTTTTTGCTTTTCCGGGGGGGGGGGCAAGTGCCCCCCTTGCCCCCCCCCTCGCGACGCCCATGGCCATACCATTGTCCTTGGAACTTCGAATGTAGAGATGGGTAGCTAGCAATAAATTCTGAAATTATATTTCCAAAGAATTTCTTGAAAATTTAATTCAGTCGAATCAACCTGGTCCATGATTGACTTGATTTTCGTTTAATGAACTGCGAACAACGTTTTAAATCAGTGACTTGTTTTTTTGGTTTTTTTTAATCTTGAACAGCGTGCGGAAAGCACAGCTACCCAAGCCCCCCAGCCTGGGGTAACCACACGAAAAGCCCTGTCCACTGAGCCAACCCCGACGACATTTGTTGCTCCATCCAAGACTGAGAATGTAACGCTGTCGTTTTCAGTCTTCACTAGTGACAGGTTGGAGGTGAGAAACAAGCTTGAAAATTAAAAAGGTGGTGGGGGGGGGGGGGGGGTTGAACTGTTTTTTTTGCAGTATTGAGGTAACTGTAATTCCTGAAGAAATGAGCACGCTATCCGAAACGTCGATCCGCTTAACCGGTTCTTACCAGACCTACATCTAGTCAATGACTTTTCCGGCGGGTCAATAAAACGACCTGGAAAATGATCCACAACTTGAAATGCCGTTTTGGCCCGGAAAAATGTCATTTTAAAGTATCAATATGACACGTTTTCTGGGTTAATTCTGACCGGGACCGTCAGAGGTCATAGGATCATTTGCATTTGTCGTAATTTCATGAAATTTGCCCACAAAATGACGAAAATGTTTTCAAGCAATCAGCAATCTCTATAGGCCTAAATTGGTGCTGGAAAAACGCGAAGAAAAAGAACGCTGTTCATCTTAGTGCAGCTCGCGGAATCTTTCTTGCATAGAACCCATAAACCCCTTGGTCGAGGCGATTGTTTATAATATGTCATAACCATCGTTTAAGTAATGATACGAAATTCCCCTTTCTGTTGAGAATGACAGCATACCAGGCCCAACAATTTCACATGATCTTTCACCCTACTACTTATTAAGTGGGCTATTTTCATAAAATTCTAGCAAGTCCGTTTTTAGTGTTTGCAAAGTGATCCTATATATATATGCCTTTAAGTGTGTGGGCACATAATGTATTTGTTTTAATGAAATACTCTGCATGCCTGCAGGTTGTACTGAACGTGTCGTTCCAGTACCACATCAGCCCAGAGAATTTCCAACAGCTCTACGCTATCTACGGATCGGGCTATGAGTTGACGCTGGAGTCGAGCGCCGTTGACGAGTTGAAGGGCGTAGGGACGGAGTTCAGCGTCCGTGAGTACGCCGCTGATGATCAGGACAGCATTAAACGTGCGCTGTATGATGGTCTCAGAAGACGACTTGAGGGGACGTGTTGTAAGCCGTCGTGCGAGACTCTGCCGCAAGGTTAGACAGATGATTTTGTAATCCAGGAGGGGCTAAGGGGTCTCGGGAGGTACACCCAACTCCGATTTTGCTTTAAAAAGTTAAGCCTCTTCTGCCATTTTTTGAGCCCATTTCGCACACTTTTTTCCCCCAAACTGAACATGAAGTCTTTGTCAAATTAGGTTTTGCCCATCACCGACGTATCAACATCTGAATACCCAGTGTGTTACCGGTGCCTCCCGAGTGAAAGTTGGAAAAAAATCACTCGGGTGAGACTCGGACGAGGGCAAAACCTTATTTGATTTACATCACCCCATGCGAAATTCCATCTTATGATCGGAACTCTCCAACTTGTATACAATGTCTGTGGTATTTTCGATTTCACCCCAAAAGATTGTGGTTGTGTATTGCTGCTTTCTGGAATATTTACTCACGTTCGGAGAAGACATCGGTCGTAAAAACGACTGTCGTTTTGGTTACTATAGGAATTTCTGACTATTGCGTTGGATAATTCAGTTCGCGCCAGGTAAAATGATTCCCGCCTCTTTTCTAACATATCTATTTTAAAACGTTTATCATTCGAATTCACCGTTTCTAATTAACGAATTCGTCAATCAACATCGATTTAGGGCACTTGTAATGTTTACTTTCATCTTTTGTCAGACAATTTCAAATTCAGTTCAAGCAAATTCAAACAACGAGCACACGTTTTCTTCCAGGAGGTATTCGATTTCGTCTATCTACCGTCAAACTCTGTTATTCAGAAATCAAATTCGTCTAACCGATGTATATAAGACGAATTCGATCTCTGAATGCTGCCATTCGGCAGCAGCTTAGACGAATTTGATCTTTAATGACGAATATTCGCGACCGGTGACTATAGAGGGTGACCAAGCTTTTATAGTTGAATGCTTTTAATGATGGTTTTGTTAAAAGCGTGTGAAATTTAAGTCTTTTAAAATAGCCGGGACAACCTATAGTTCCAGTGCATGTTTGTGAATAAAAACGTTTCCCTTTTTGTCCGCAGGTTGTCTTGAGGGCTGTGTTCTTCCAACTCAATGTACAGATCAGCAACGAGGTCTGTATGTCGATGCAGTCATTCTGTGGTCATATGCGGCGGAGCTTCCCGGGTTTCTGGGCTGAATGCGAAACCACAACGCACGAAATATCGTCTCGACCGCTTTATACCAGCAACGCTTTTCAGTGAGACTCGCCTGCCACA